>CM068960.1:77038472-77057594 GCA_035128595.1 Eptatretus atami | reverse complement strand
GTCTCGCCCACCGGAACGGACAATTCAGTCGTGACCCTCTCGGAATAACCCGGGAGCTAGTCACGGGTGGGTCTTTCGACCTCACCACAATCGTGCCAATCGGCCACCCGCGCAGGATAGGGTTGTTCGCCAAACTCGACCTACCTAAGTATCCTGCGCGGGTAGTTAACCGGGCGATCGTACCTCGCCACAGGTCAGCCTAGGACACGAACCGCTTAAGCGGTCCGTTCCGTGCTCAGTGATAACCGAGCGGTGTTTCGCTGACCTCGACGGACGTGATTATTTACCGGGTATTCAAACCCCTCCACTAATTATTCCAAGAGGTAAGTGGCACTTTCAACGAAGAAAGGACGCAACGACGGGATACAGTTCAACACGCACATTTATTACACTACACACGTATTTACAACAATCATGCACGTATGTACAGGCAAATAGAAGCAAAGTAATACGACCGACTAAAGAACGTACAAGCACTTAATCAGTTTTACTTGTTGGACTGGCGACACAAACACACATACAAAAGCCCCAAAGAAAAAAAGAACCTCCCTTGTTGCGGCCGCTGAACCGTCTCCGGCACTCTCCGTGTCGCTCTCGCAGGTCCACCTCAGGCCGCCTGCGGCGCCCTCCGTCAGCGTCCCCACCAATAGGCCTCGCCGGGCCACGAGCGCGGAACGAACGAGGAGGAAGGGAACGCGAGTTGGTTTGCGGATCAACCGTCACGAGGAGAGAGCATACGGGAGGACCAAAGAGATATCCAAGAGGAAGGAAAGCATCACCAAGGGGCGAAGAAGAGAAGAGAAGGAAGAGTAGAGAAGAGAGCGCGCCCCGCCCGTGTCCGTCCTTTATGGAGCGGGGCTCTGCCCTTCGCTCCGCCCCGTTTCGGGCTCCACCCCCCTTCTAGGAGCCTCCCAAAAAGGGGCGTTCCTCACCCCTGATCGCGTCGCCCGCGCATCACCAATCGAGCGAGCTGCCCACCCTTCCCCTTCACACAAGCGCGGGGAAAAATGGCGGGAAAAAACCCCACAGGCTTCACAAGTGGTTTTGTTCTGCAATCCTCCTCGGACGGCCTCCGTGGTGCGGAAACCGTCTTACCGTGGTCCGCGGAGGACGGCGCTCGCAAGCAGGCGCAGTGGCGAAGATGGTGGTGACCGTTGTGGGGGTGGCACGAGCGTGGTGGGCGTTGTGGTGTGGCTGGCGGCGGTCGTTGTTTGCGTGGAGGTTTGTGGCAATGGTGGCTCAAAATAACGATAGATAAAGAAAAACGGCTAACTAAAGCGTCGCAGCCCGAATAAATCACACATATTCCTCCTAAACAACGTGTGTGGGCTAACTACATATGAACTTATCGATATATCTCACCTGAGGATCTTTCTGGTGTATTGCAAATTTCCACAACCGTAACAATATATATATACGTATATAAATATATATACATATAAAAATATATATATAAATACATATAAAAATATATTATTGTTGCTGGCCGGGGTCGGCCGCCAACCGACCGCTCTGAACGGAGCCGCAAGTCGAGTCGGCCCAACCGATCGCCCGGAATAAGATCGCCGCCCGGATAACTCCGAGCGACGGGTCCTTGTACAAGAACCAAAATACGCCAATCGGCAGATCACGTGGGGTAGGGTCGATTGCCAATCTTCAATGTTCCTAAATACCCACGTGATCCAACTACCGGGGTATTCCACCCTCGATGGATCTCGTACGGAACAAACCGCCGAGGCGAGCTTGTCCGTGCGCGATTCGAGCGCTTAATCGCCGAGAACCGTCGTCCAAATGTCCCCTATTACGGCAAACCAACGGCTTTCTAACTCCCAACACACGAAATGTTCAGTCAATGAGGGAATGGACGAAGCGAACAGGTTTACATTTACACAAGGACATTTATTATAATGAAACACGTATGCAATTAACAAGCAACAAAAGAAACTACAACCGTCTATAAGCAATTATTAATGTACAGTCACTTACACAGTTTTACTTAAGGGACTCGGCGCCACAAACATTCATTCGAAGAAAAGCAGGAAAAAGACCCATCAAAGGCAATGGGGTCAGACTGGACCTCTTGGGTCTTTATGGCGTGGGACTTGGCAGACCGAACGAGTCCCACGAGACCGTTGCAGGTTACCTGCACCCTCGTGGTGTCTGGCTTGGGCGACCCACGATGCTCCTTCCCCACAGCAGCTAGCGTAGCCGCGTCGAGCTCGGGCCTTCCGTGTGGCAGGCGAGCTCTCTCGGCTCTCTCCACACGAACGCGCTTGGGCGACCCACGATGCTCCTCCCCATGGCAGCTAGCGTAGCGCCGGTCGAGCTCGAGCCCCCGTGTGGCAGGCGAGCTCTCTCCGGCTCTCTCACACGAACGCGCGGTTTGCGCGACACAGCAGGCAGGCTGCGCCTCCAGCTCGCGTCTCCTTCTCGACGCCCGGACTTCCACGCAGCTCCTTGGCTTCTGGGTTCCTCCCGACTCCCCCAACTGCCGAAGCAAAAAGCTTACTCCTCCACGGGACTCAGCACACGAACTCTGCCACGGGACTCCCACGAGCTCTTTTGGGATTCTTCTCACGGGACTTCCACGAACTCTTTCCACCAAACTCTTTTTGATTCTTTCTCAAACAAAGAAAAGATGTCCTCTTTATCCTTTGCACCCCTCCCCCGCACCCGGCGTGACTCATGCCCTCGTGATCCACCCCACGCTCAACCACGGGTGGGAGGGAGTTGTTGACGGCACCGCAGGGTCCTTCTTCCTCTTCGCAGAAGGGGGGAGGGACGTCTCCATTGTTTCTTTCCCTAACTATTAAATCGATCCGCAGCGCATCTAATCGATTTCAAATCATTTAAACAATGGGAGGTGAGCTATCTAGGGAACATGCACTTATTGACATAGCTGACTAAGGGAACCTGTATGTTGTGTGCGATTGAATTCCAATTCGTAACACTACCCCTCCCCTTTTTACAGACTCGTCCCGAGTCGTCAAATTTTCGTGTGACCAGCATGTGTAAGTTTTCCCCTAGTACGTTCTACCTTCGGATCCCTGAGTGCGACATTTCTTTATACATGTCCCAAAAATAAATAACCTAATGCGCTGCGTAACTAACTAAACAAACTCTCACATACTCATTCGGACAACTTAACTAAATTGCCGGCGCTAAACAAACATGCAGGTGGGGTTCCACGTATTTACAATCTTAACTTATCTATTACATTACACTAACCATGGCCCAGGACTTGTGATCTGTGAAAGGGGAAAGGCAAAAGTCATAGCAAAGTCTTTGGTGCAGGGAATGGATGGAGATGGTTGCAAAACACAAGAAATGGACTGGATGCACAGGCTGCCTGCAGGGCAGTCCTCACAAAACGGGATGGTCCTGGCGCGCATGGTGATGGATGGACACAGGGGCAAACGCAAACAAGGGCTAGCAGGCATGGGGTCATGGCAGAGGCAGGCAACTAGGCCATGGCAAGGTAAGCCCTGCAGAACAGGCAGCTGCAGCACAACAGGCCGGCAGGTGAAGCTGGCCGGCCTCTGGTGTGGTTCCATCAGGTCTGGAGGGAGTGCGGTGGTGCCGGCCGCTCTGAAGGCGGGCTCGGACCTAGCCTACTGTCTCCCCCCACTCTATCGCCTTTGCCTGTCTCGTCCATACCCGCTCCTTAATTTGCCACCAAAAACAACAAAATTTAGCCCCTCTTTATTTTTATTTCCCTTATATAATTTTCTCCCTAACCCCCTTTATTGTCTTTGTCCGGCTAACTATCCTGTCCACCTAGCCTACTCCCAACCCCTACGTTCCCTCTCTGGAGGGGAAATAGGAAGAGACTAGCGTCCTGTCTCGAGGCCCAACGAAGCCTCAGAATGGCCTCCTCAGAGTTCAGCGATCTACCAAGGTGAGTCCAGCGGCCTACAATGAGCGAAGGGATGGATGGTGCGAAGGGGTACATCTCCTATCTACCCTAACATTCATTAACCTGAAACTACCCCGGGGCTTTCCAAAAACGCCTCACACTTTAAAACTATCGGTTCCAAAAACCATAATTCCGCGCCTGTGTTGGTGTCCATTATAAATTTGGGCTTGCCCTCAATTTTCCTACGTGCCCTCGCACTATTTCCTGGCTGGGCAGCGTGGCTCAACTGGCAGGAACTCCCCCTCTGCCGACTCTAACCATGGCACCCCCTAGGCCCGCAGGCTGCCTCCGAGCCTAGCTGCTCCCTACAACGCGGGGGTTGCCCTCTCTGGCATTGCCCCTTCCGATGCCCACGTGGCGTGTTGGTGCCCCGGGTCCCTTTCCGAGGGTTGCCCGTGCCCCTACACTGCCCCCGTGGCATTCTGGCGCTACGGGTCCCGTTTCCGACGGGTCGCCCGTGCCCACTACTCTATCCCGGCCGCTCTTGGCCTTGGCCTACTCTGGCCGACTAGTCCAGTGCCCGGGGTGCCCACTAAACAAATACTCAACTTTCCACAGCCCGCTCCCAGCCGGTCCATGAACTCTTGCACCCCTCCAAACGGTTTCGTGCCTTCTCTCGACACCAACACAAAAACGACCTCCTGTTAGTAAATTTAACTACCACTAACTAATTAAACTGACCCTGGGTCACTTGGGTGGGAATCACTCCTCCCCCCAACCAGTCATTCGCACCATGCATACCACATTCGCTCCACTCGCACACTTGGCCCACTGTCCTACACTCATTCCTCACACACTTTCCATTTCGCAACTCACACCAACACTCCACACTGCCATCCTTCTAACTAAATCCCCTGACTAACTCGTGCTCCCTCGTCATCCCTTAAAACTCATGCACGTTCCATTTACTCTACGTAGCTAAGCTACGTCTCCACTACACTTTCCATGTCTGTCCATGTTTCAAAAATCCCAAAAATTCCATTTCCTAAATCTGAACTAAAATCCCTCTAACTAATCCATTCCACGGGCTCCATGAGGTACAACCATGTCCCATGAAGCCGGTCTAACTAACTCTAACCCATCCTCCTAAGTAGTACTTCTGTGCCCCCTAACAGGGGGTCTTCCACCCTTGCCTGGGAATCATGTTCACCCGAAGCGAGGCTTGCTTTTCACAACTCTTTTTTTTTTTTCATAATGCGCACACCAGCGCGGCAGTTCACAGCCGCGCTCTTTTTCCGTGACGTCATGGCAGCTGCTTGCGCCCCGCGCACCTCGTCCCTTCTTGGACGGTAACGTCCGGCAGGAATTCCCTTCTGCCGGATTCCAAACACACGTGCAGCCATGACGTCACTCTGCGCATCTCAAAGCAAGCCCCTCGTTTCGAGGGGTTCCCCACGCGAACACATGTGTTCTGCTCGTCGGAGCTTTACAAACACGCTCGCGTGGAGAACCCATCCGGTCCAAATT
Source organism: Eptatretus atami (assembly GCA_035128595.1). Taxonomy (NCBI): domain Eukaryota; kingdom Metazoa; phylum Chordata; class Myxini; order Myxiniformes; family Myxinidae; genus Eptatretus; species Eptatretus atami. Next base: position 77,052,211 of record CM068960.1, on the reverse strand, counting down.
CCGAATCTAGCCTAGCTTCTGTCCGTCCGCGGGATCGGCTAACATCACCGCTGGCGTTTCCGGACCGGGTTTCACCTTCGCAGCCGCGCACGTGGCGGCCTTGTGCTAACACAGCACGGACCCCGCACTCGCTGCTGTGCAAACCTGGCACGGTTCTCAATTCAGCTACGGCCGCTACTCGGACCTTGTCCTTCATCTTTCCCGTCGTCGTCGCCGTTCAACGCTCACACTCCTGCGTGCCACGACGCTCACACACTCCACCATGGCACTCACACGGGATGCGGTTGCGTTCTCCCGCATACCGACTGTCATCTCCCTCACGTACAGCGACCTCACACACGCTGTCTCTCTCACATACCGTGCTTCACTCATACATGGGCTTCCACTCGCGAGGGGGTTTCACGCACACACGTCATTCCTTCCACACGTGGTGCTTCTTCCACACACGGAGTGCTGGGAAGCACGCACCCCGGTCACTTGTGACCACACCACTCACACACGGGGTCGCACTCCCACTCGGGGCGCACTCACACCTTGCACCACACACACCGGGACAACCACACTGGGGATTCGTGTCCCCACAAGGGGTTCCGGGGCCTCTATACCCCCAAGCTGCACGTGCACCCGTCTACAGCACCCGCCCCCTCAACTCCGCGAAGCTCGACCGAACTCACCTGGTCGTGAGTCGCCTCAAGGGGGCATACTCCTCTCCCTCGTTCCTGGAGGAGGCTATCCAACTGCTCGCACGGTCCCTAACCAGTCCGCCAGCTCCCCCTCACGGTCCTCCACTACCTCAATGTGTGTGTGTCCGTCTTTAACCCGTCCATTCACCCTCTATCTCCCGTGTCTGTACATTTTATTTCCGTCACCGCGTTCGTTATCTCCCTCGCCTCTACGTGTCTCATGCACGTCTCCGTCATCCCATTTAATTTTTCCCTCTGTGTCACCGTCACTGTTGCTTTCTCTGTCACGACCCTCGCCCAACACGTCTCCCGAATTATTTTGTCCTCCACGCGGGCCGACACAGTCCACACTCCCCTTGTCGGTTCGGTCGAGCTGCCACGTGGTGCCGCCATTTTGCACCGTTGTCCGCGGGTTCCTGCACGCAATTGCCTTTATGCCCGCTGCAGCTCGCCCCATGCTCTGCATCTCCACCCCGCAGCGTTTGCACATTCTCATCCATTTGTTGCGCATTCTTATCCATTTTTTTATTCATGCCCTTCATCTCGTTTTCCATCCTGCACGCATTTTCATTTATGTTGTTTTCATTTGTTGCGCATTTTCATTTTGTTTGTTTTTCATTTTGCGCATTTTCATTATGTTGTTTTATTGCCTGCAGCACCCGCGCAAGCATTTCCCCCACTTGGCTGATCTCAGCCAACCCCGACGAAGCCGAATCGCCCGTCGGGTCGCGGATCCGCCGGAGACGGGGAGGGTCCTGACGGAGGGGGGGAGGGGGGTGTCATCCACCGCGGCCTCTGCCGCTGGGCCCATTTCAGGTTCTGGGTTCGATTGTGGGGGAATTGCTCCTGCAAAATGAGCATTTCCTGCTCGGGGATCTCATCCTGGACCATGGATTCTACTATTTCTACATCCATTCCTAATCCTAATCCCTCCTGCCCCTGCTCGCCTGGCTGAACATTTTACGTGCTGGGAATAAAATTTATAACGCTCGTAATTTGGGGACACGGGGGGGGGGGGGGTTTGCTCCGTATACCCTGATCCGACTCCGTGAATTTTTGCTACAGAGGTGGAGGGGGCCGAATCGCACTCCTGACAACCAATTGTTGCGGATTCGAACCTACAAATTTACGGAGGTGGATGGGTTCACACCCCACTCCTGACTACCAATTGTTGCTGGCCGGGGGTCGGCCGCCAACCGACCGCTCTGAACGGAGCCGCAAGTCGAGTCGGCCCGACCGATTGCCCGGAATATAGATCGCCGCCCGATAACTCCGAGCGACGGGTCCTTGTACAAGAACCGAATACGCACCGATACTGCAGCAGGAAGGGGAGAGGGGTCGATTGCCAATCTTCAATGTACCTAAATACCCACGTGATCCAACTACCGGGGTATTCCACCCTCGACGGATCTCGTACGGAACAAACCGCCGAGGCGAGCTTGTCCGTGCGCGATTCCGAGCGGCTTAATCGCCGAGAACCGTCGGTCCAAATGTCCCCCTATTACGGCAAACCAAACGGCTTTCTAACTCCCAACACACGAAATTTTCAGTCAATGAGGGAATGGACGAAGCGAGCAGGTTTACATTTACACAAGGACATTTTATAATTGAAACAGTATGCAATTAACAAGCAACAAAAGAACTACAACCGTCTATAAGCAATTATTAATGTACAGTCACTTTAACAGTTTATTACGGACTCGGCGCCACAAACATTCATTCGAAAGAAAAAGCAGGAAAAGACCCATCAAAGGCAATGGGTCAGACTGGACCTCTTGGGTCTTTATGGCGTGGGACTTGGCAGACCGACGAGTCCCACGAGACCGTTGCAGGTTACCTGACCCTCCTGGTGTCTGGCTTGGGCGACCCACGATGCTCTTCCCCACAGCAGCTAGCGTAGCCGCGGTCGAGCTCGGGCCTTCCGTGTGGCAGGCGAGCTCTCTCCGGCTCTCCACACGAACGCGCTTGGGCGACCCACGATGCTCCTTCCCACGGCAGCTAGCGTAGCCGCGTCGAGCTCGAGCCCCCGTGTGGCAGGCGAGCTCTCTCCACTCTCTCCACACGAACGCGCGGTTTGCGCGACACAGCAGGCAAGGCTGCGCCTCCAGCTCGCGTCTCCTTCTCGACGGCCGGATTCCACGCAGCTCCTTGGCTTCTGGGTTCCTCCCGACTCCCCCAACTGCCGAAGCAAAAAGCTTACTCCTCCCACGGGACTCAGCACACGAACTCTGCCACGGGACTCCCACGAGCTCTTTTGGGATTCTTCTCACGGGACTTCCACGAACTCTTTCCACCAACTCTTTTTGGATCTTTCTCGAACAAAGAAAAGATGTCCTCTTTATCCTTTGCACCCCCTCCCCCACCCCGGCGTGACTCATGCCCTCGTGATCCACCCCCCGCTCACTACGGGTGGGAGGGAGTTGTTGACGTCACCGCAGGGTTCTTCTTCCTCTTTGCAGAAGAGGGGAGGGACGTCTCCATTGTTTCTTTCCCTAACTATTAAATCGATCCGCAGCGCATCTAATCGATTTCAAAACATTTAAACAATGGAGGGTGAGCTATCTAGGGAACATGCACTTATTGACATAGCTGACTAAGGGAACCTGTATGTTGTGTGCGATTGAATTCCAAATTCGTAACAATATATACAAATAAATATAAATAAATAAAAAATATGTAAATAACACACACACACACACACACATATATATAACTATATATATATATATATATATATATATATATTATATATATTACATAACATACATATATATGTATAACTGATGTTGAACACGTAATCTTTTGCTGTTTGACAGAGTCGCCAGGATGGCCTCTGGGTTGGAGGTACACTTTGTGTTGGACTGTGCCAATGGAGATTGGGAGGAGTGCTCGTCACACTAATGTTTCGATGTGATCTCTTGTGCCTTTGGTTGAATGGTTTGCATAGCGTGAACAATCATCTGGGTGGCAGACGGACAGTTGTGTGCGTGTGTGTGTGTGTGTGTGTGTGTGTGTGTGTTGTGTGTGTGTGTGTGTGTGTGTGTGTTATACCTCCTAGCTTGGGACAGGCAGTGAGGCACAGTTCGCATCCAATAGCAGCCGAAGTGCGTGATCTGCTGAGCCGTTAATGTCCATCTGCCATACGAGCACATAAACTTTCTCCTTACTGGTCCAACCAACAGGAGGTGGGGTTTGTGCGTCAGGCGTAACAATAAACCAAACTAACGCCCTTCCGCCCATAAATGCATCATGGCATTAAATGCCATGAGCGCATGCATAATGCTTCACTTCCTGCCAGGATAGCTTCAGCAGCGCACACTCAAGTCTATATTAAAGACAAAGATTTACAGGTTGCAAGTAAGGCCTAGGTCACATTTGCCACGGCGGCCGTGGGGTCTCAAAATCTATGGCCACTAGCAATTATACGGCGGCCGCAGTTATTTCCACGATCACACAATGTAGCAGTCACATATGTTTTTATTTTTCGGGGAGCCGACGGCGTATTTAGGCCTAAGTCACATTTGCCACGGCGGCCGTGGGGTCTCCAAATTACGGCCATTAGCAATTATACGGCGGCCGCAGTATTTCCACGGTCACACAATGTAGCAGTCACATATGTTTTATTTTTTCGGGGAGCCGCACGGCGTATTTATAAAATTGTGGAGACCGAAAACGTGGGGGTGCCGTACGGTCTTTGATTTGATGTCGCACGGTGACCTTAGGGCGCTCCTGCGGCGGCCATAGAATTTTCAAGGCAGACGCAGGTGCCCGAAGGCGACCGCAGGGGGGGCCCTAAGGCGAACGTGCGGCCAGACAGACAGAACGAATGGGTTAATTTTTTTTTTTTTACCAGTTTTTTTTCGGCTTGTCGAATTGCTACGGCGAACGTAGAATGAAAAAAGTTATAACTCCGCGTTATAAATTCCACGGCGACCTTACGGCCTGTAAAATATAGCCATACGGCGTAGGGCCACCCTGAGGCCACCTCAGAAACTCTGCGCCGCCGCACGTTTTCTGTCAATTCAGAGGCGGTACGGCCGCCGTATCCTCGCCGTAGAGCAAATGTGACTAGGCCCTAAAGACAGTGGAGTCACTGGAGCATGGTTTCACCCTTGTTATGAGCTTGTCAGGACAACACACCACATAATCGCTTACCTGTGACCATGCAAAACACTAGTCGGCTTAATACTGTGATAAACGTCCGCCTTGGTATAGCAGGAAGGCACAGCTTGCAATCCATAGCAGCTGAAGCTGCGTGATCTGTGTGCAGAAATGTCCGTGTGCCACACGAACATATTACCGCCGCCTTACTGCCCTACCAACCAGGAGGTGGAGTTGCAGTCCAGCGTAACAATAACCAAAACATGGCCCTTCCGACACGATAAAGCATCATGGCATTAAACGTCATGAGCACACGCGTACGTACCGCTTCACATCCTGCACGGAGAGCTTCAGCAGCGCACAATATATTTATGAATATATATATATTAATATATATATATATATATATGCTACATATACATACAGATACATCCATATGCACATCTTCTGATTTTATCCCATGGGCAGCACAATTCGTAAAAAACAAATTCTCATTTAATGTGGTAGATATCCTAGTTGTCCTCAGTCTATTATGAAGCAATGTCACTATATAATATTCCTGCTGTAGGTTGTCTAAGAAACATTAGTTCTCCTGGAGTCTCTTGCCTGCTGAGTTGTGTCGTGCGCATGCAGTGCTGAAGGCGGAGAATTCGCTCGGGAGATGCATTTCCACGACCCTGGTTACGCAACAGAAGGGTCTCGATCTATGAGAAATAAGATCAAGGATCATTGTTCGTTGTACCAATTCCAAGTGTTTGATTGAGATACAGTGCCTTCAGAAAGTATTCACACCCCTGACTTTTGTCACATTTTCTAGTGTTACAGCCTGAATTTAAAAGGATTAAATTTTAATTGTTTGTCACCGATCAACACAAGATACCCCATAATGACAACGTGAAAACAAGTTTGTGGATTTTTTTTAACCAATTTATTGAAAATGAAAAGCTGAAATGTCTGGCGTCAATAAGTATTCGATCCCTTTTGCTACGACACTCCAAATTGAGCTCGGTGCATCCAATTTCCTTTGATCATCCTTGAGATGTTTCCACAACTTGATTGGAGTCCACCTGTGGCCATTTCAAATGATTGGACATGCATGATTTGGAAGGAAACACAACTTTATTTTCAAGGTCTCACAGTTGACAGTGCATGTCAGAGCAGAAACTACCATGAAGTCCAAGGAAACTGTCCGTATATCTCTGAGATAGACTTGTGAAGAGGCAAAGACCTGGGAAGGGTATAAAACAATTTCTCGTGTTGGAAGATTCCAAGAGCACAGTGAGCTCCATCATTAGGAAATGGAAAGAATATGGAAACTACCCCGACTCTTCCTAGAGCTGGCCGTCTGACCAAACTGAGCAACTGGGCATAAAGGACTTGGTCAGGGAGGTGACCAACAACCCAATCACTACTCTGAGAGAACTACAGATTTCCTTGGCTGAGATGGGAGAACAACAGTCTCTGCAGCACTTCACAAATTCGGATTTATGGGAGAGTGGCTCGACGGAAGCCACTCCTGAGAAAAAGGCACATTTAATCAATTTTAAATTCAGCCTGTAAACAACAACATGTGAAAAAGTCGAGGGTAGACTTCCTATAGGCACTGTAGATATGCATACGCGCAATATTTTCTGAAGGCACTGTACAATGATAACGAAAGCATGTCAAATAGTTTATGAAACAATTCCTTTATTACAATACCAAACATATATATGTATATACACACAACAGTGAAAAAAATATATGAATATGTCATGACGAGGCTGGATTTAACCCATCATGGGGAGAAAGGTGTTTAATTTGACCTGGGTGTTTGTTTACATACATAACAATGATATACAATTATCACCATTCTGTGACATCAATCATCTGTAAAATTCAAAGAACATGATGATATTTTGTGGGGTGACCATTATTATTCGCTGTTTAGCCTCTTTCAAACGTAAACCCTTTAGTGTTGTGGAACAATGAAAAATCTACCACCAATTATTTCCATGTGGATCCTCTGGAGGATCTGGAGAGGCGTCCAGAACAATTTAATAACAAACACAATGTTCATGTTCAGGATCAATGTGCCAATGGGGTGTGGGCATCTGGCTTCCGTCACAGAAACAGTGACGTGGTTTATATTCGATACAGGACCACTGAAGTAGCTGGGACCAACTCACTTGGGGGGGGGGTGGTGCATCTGCTGATGATGAATGACCAACTATGCCAGAAATGCATGTCGGCAGATAATGCCCCCTCCACAACCTACAGGGTCAGCAGACAAAAGTAACATTCACATACATACAACGTTGCGGTGACGCACTATCGGAGCAATGGGATGTGAGCAGGATTCGTTCCATCAGCTTGCATCAAGCAGATTTATGGTTTTAATCCATCCTCTTTGTTACCTCACTCACTGGCACAATCATAATTTTCAGCACGTGCACTAAAAGCAGGAAATGCCCGATGATTGGGGATTGGTTATCGACATTATAAGACAATTCCTCAAAAATGAATGTACACTCATTACCCTGCCTTTTCAACGGAAGTCCAGGTCAATTTTGAACAACCTTTTGTCATACATGCTCGCTCGGGCCCAGGCAATAATACATCTAAATTCTCAGGTACATCGTGGTGTCTTTGTATCTTCAGACATTTTACCAGAAATAGTTGCTCGATCTTGTTTTGACTTTCAAGAAATTAACGACAAACATACTTGTGACATTACTCAGATTGTGTTTTTGATGTTTAGGGTGGGTGTGGATGCACGCCACTAAGCATGTAGCCATTGGAGCGAGAGAACGGTTTTACACATCACAAAGTGGTGAAGCAGGTAAAGACGGCACAGTCACACTCATAGATGTGTGTTTTGATTGATTTTCATTTTAAAGCAATTCCTTCAGTTTGGCGATATGTCTAATTTACAGCAATGAACTAGTTATACATATATGAGTCACAAACATTTCACCTTCAAAGGTAAAACAGTATGTCACTCCTCCTCTTTGAAAATAAGGAAGAATAGGGGTGGTGGTGTCAGGCAAGCTTACAGGACTGCTTGCTGCTCTAAAATGATTGACAGGTTTCCTCACATGCCATCACTACATATGGAAGCCACATCCAGCAGGGCAGGACCAACAAAGGAAAACAGCAGTGATTCTCATTACACTTGTACATCTCCGCAGGCTCACACTCTTTCCCATACGTGGTAACAATACTATCCTTGTATACCGACAAATACACACTTACACACACACACACACACACACCACACACACACACACGCTTGTTCCTTATTCGATTTGAAACGCTTTGGTCAATTCTCCTGAAATTTGCTGTACCACATATTTTTACACGCGGAAGGTAAACGTCATAATAAAAAAAAACTTTGGATTCTTAATTACGTTGATGTAATAACGGTACCTTCAGCGATCTCACGTCATACATCATGTAAACGTATGCCCGCCTGGTGGTCTCACAAAGCTATCGGCCTGACCTGACAACATGGCAAACTCTCTGAAGATGCTGCTCAGAAAAGTTCCTGGCATAAGTTTAGAGCAGGACTTGAATCCCCTGAGAATGAGAACTTGGAAGAGTGAAATAATATATTTACTTCCTTTCATGAGAACTTTAGTCTTATCCAGCTGTTTATGTTTTATCACAAATAGTAGCATAAAAACGTGGCAAAAATGATGGTTGGAGTTATTTTATTTGAAATATTCAAGGAGACTGGAAGATATGTTTCAATCCGTAGCAGGAAGCATTATTTTAAAACATTACACGAACAAATGTGACCCTATTTTCTTTATCTTCTGGGGCGTTTCATTTCCACAGGACAGCCTCGTGAGCGTGCCAAAGACTGAAGCATGGCAAACTTAGAGGACAGGGATAAAAAGTATTAATTTTTACTCGAATAATAATTGGCAACATCGATTTATTATTCGAGCAAAATGAATTCTAAAAAGCATCAGGTGTGCTTATATCTTCTTTATTTATTAGACATTCCTAGGAATGTAAATGAACACTCGTTTTACTCTGCGCGTGTTGCGCATCATGTGCAGCGAATTTCACCTCACACGCCTTGTATTTGTTGTTTTTTTTTTTTTGACGTTCTGGACACCGTGCTGAGGCTCGGTTTGGAAACCACCGTCTACATTTCAATAGAAGAGATGTAATTACTCTTTTATGGAAAATGTTTTTTCAAGTTTTTTTTCATCCTGAAAATAGAATGTAGTGGACATACAGTCATGTTAAAAGATTGGCTTTTAACACCCAACTCAAATCATACTTATGAAGGGGGACAGACAAATACACAAACAAGCGGTAGGCGACGAGGGATCCGCTAGGATCGAAGCGCTGGATACGATGCTTTCTTCTGACTGATCCCGACGAAGATTCATTGCCAGACGTATTGGTTCAACATACAATTGTTCCTCTGCCTGGCAAGATTTTTCCTATTGCGTATTTTACCAACTGGCACTTCTCATAAAAAATGACGGTAAATAGACACCCGAATTTTTGAAGACTACCATTTGAAAAATAATCGGTTTGCTGGTTTGTGCTGTGGAGCCTCGCGTTGCAGACCACACACCACACACACACACACACACACACACACACACACACACACACACACACACACGACGGAAAAACCCGATAAACTTCTCTCAATGCACTTGTTTGACCACCACCGTCCTCCTGAGCCACACAATATTTTTCATAAGCCACCCCCACTTTCCATAAGCCACGCCCACTTTCCTATGCACTCCACTTTCATACGCCACTCCCACTTTTCATCACCACGCTCCACTTTCCCTAAGCTCCGCCCACTTTCCTAAGCCCCTCATAAAAAATGACGGTAAATAGACACCCGATTTTTGAAGGACTACCATTTGAAAAATAAAACCTCAATCAAAAATCGGCTCGAGTGAAATTTTCTAATATCTTCGAAGTGTTTAATTCCGAAGTCTCGTTTCTCTACATTCAAAACTGAAGGACAAGTATTGAAAATACCGTACGCCAGTTTTCGGCCGCTGCACAGCAACGGGTGGTTGCTAGGCAACGAAATTCAAATGTGCCACATTCCCAGACCATATGGCCACCTGTTGCAAAGTTTCATCGAAATCGGTTCCCTGGTTCGTGCTGTGGAGCCTCGCGTTGCAGACACACATACACACACACACACACACACACACACACACCACACACACACCACACACACACACACACACACACACACCACACACACACACACAGAAAACCCGACAATAAGGGATATCTTAGCATATATAGCGAATCCAATACACATTGTGTTTCATAAAGGTAGAAGCTTGCCATCACAGAAGGCTTCATAAAGGTTCCAAACAAACCAAATGAGCTATAAATGCCAATGCACCCCTTATTGATTGTTTTTATTATGAACTTTAGTTTGTTCAAAAGCAATACTGTATATGGAAATAACGGACAGGTTAAGTGGCAAGAATAAACAGACGGGTGATCCGATGTCATCATGAAAATAAAAATTGGCAATTCAGAGATCACCATCTTTGCATTATCACTATCTGTTACTAAACGTCGAAGCATCAGTGTGTGTGTGTGTTGTGTGTGTGTGTGTGTGTGTGTGTGTGTGTGTTGTGTGTGTGTTGTGTTGTGTGTGTGTGTGTGTGTGTGTGTGTGTGTGTGTGTGTGTGTGTGTTGTGTGTGTGTGAGCCACTTCATTCTAAGGGTCCCTGCTGCTGTAGAGTAGTAAAAATGGTACCGTTGGAAAGCCAATAACGATTTACTTGGAACAAATCCGTTGAATCGTAATGATTCCTGTGTTAAAATACCGTGTTTCCACTGTTGAGAAAGAAGAAACGTGACCTCAAACCTTACGTAACGGTCCTATCTGTCGTACATCATAAAATGGTACTCGTTGGGAACCTAAATCGATTTACTTGGTTGGGAAAGCTAATAATAGATTTACTTGGAATTAATCGAAATATCTGTATTAAAAGCCCGTCTCTCCAGAATTTGAAGAAGAAGACATGGGGATGGGAGCTTAATGGGTGGTTCCATCGTAACAATCGATTTATTATTCGTATGACAGCCAGGAACTCTTGAGGACATGGGAGGAGCACACAAATTATCCAAGTAATACTTCTTGAAAGCAATAGGAAAATATATATAAAAATACCTGGCAGTGGCCACAAACAGCCAATAACGACAGCCACCACAACAATTATTTTAATTTATTTTTATACATGGTCTAGGCTTGTGGAAGAGCTAGGACATAGAAGAGAACAGGGACAAACGTTAATAAAGGGAACAGCAAGAGAAAGGGCAAAATGCCAACAGTAGGGCGGAGGAGAAGGTAGACCGGTTACAGACAAACTAGGATGCAGGTAATGAGGGGTTTAGGGGAGAACACAAGGGGGAAGGAGATAGATTAAATAAGCCAAAATTTTGGGATGGGTGTGGATTGGTTTAATGGGTGTATAAAATAATCATGGCTTTGGAGGGAAAATTATCACTGCCTGAGATGGTGGTGAACAGCTCTGTCTTGAAGACCTGAGGGATGAATGACTTGAAGAATGTGTGGAAGGTGTTAGACGGGCAGGAAAAAAGAAAAAAAAAAAATGGGAAACATGAGTGGAGGTGAGCGCTGTTCAGGATTTAGGGCAGGTTTCACTTTGGCGTGGGGTTGCTTGTGGACCACCTGCGTCCTGCAAATACTCTGGTGGGGGGGGAGGGGGACAGACACAGAGAGGGCAGAGGGTCAAGATCAGAAATAAGTGGAAAGAGAGGAAGAGACCACCGACCTGTCAGCGATGGCAAAGTGATAGGCCATAGATGCGCTTCAACGTGAGAGTTTGCAATGATCTTGAAAGCCTTGGTTCCACAGCGTTCAAGCCGAACAAGATGTGAGGCAGGGGGGCCAGTCCAGAGGGCCAGTCCAGAGGGGCCAGTCCAGAGGGGAGAGCAGTAACTCCATCAAGCTGCGAATGCTGCATGAAGGCCTTGTAGGTGGCATAGGAGGTCAGGTGTGCCAACGGAGGACCTTTGCACGATGGAGGATGCCCAGTTGGCATCTGGCTTTGGAGGCCAACCTTTGAATGTGGCTTGTCCAGAGAGATCATGCTGAGAGTGAAACCCAAGAGTGAGTGACTGAACCTCATATTGAGACGGTTGTTTGCAGAAAGTACATGGAGATTTGACGGAACGTCTTTCGGTGACAGAAGTGATTGATCGGGCTTTCTCAAGCTTGAAAGAACATATTCAAGTGTTTGACCAGTTTCTGATTTTGTCAAGCGTCTGATGCAGAGGGAAGAGGTTGACTTTTCATGTCTGTCAGCGGATGAAGATGTCACGGCAGAGAGTGGAGTCATCAGCAAAGAGATAAAGAGGATTTTTCCAGAGAGTTCAGTGAGATCATTTGATGAAGTTAGGAAAGGATGGACTAGGCCACTGAATCAGCCCGTTTGCGTAACACTCCTGGTCTCACAAAACTGTGTTTTTATGTAAAAGGTTATGTTGCAAATGGTTAACTTCCATGTGGGACAAGGTATGCTTAATGGAGTAGGATGATGCTTAATTTACACCATTATTCAGAGCATGTATTTTTGGTGTTGTACCAGGTACTGTAAAAAAAAAAAAAAGAAGTATAAATGAGTTTAAAATGAAACATACAATACTTTATTAATAGCATTTGCAACAAACACAGATAATATGGATCTGCGTCACCTATGTGACAAGCAGCCTACTGTATTTTATCCGGATTAGCGCTTCTTAGAGAGCAGGCTCCATATGGACAGGGTAGGCATCGAAATGCAATGTGTAAATTTCTGCCAACATAACACAAGTTTAAAATGGCAAATTAGCACATGACAAAGAATATGTTACCCAATAATGTGTTACCCCGCCCAGTTTAGAGCCAGGACCTAAGGCCTGAGCTTGAGTATTATCTGAACCTCATGTATGCCATTTAACATTTTTAAAGCTTAAAAACAAGTTTCCACATATTTTAAAAGCTAAAAAGCAATGTTCCAAACATTAAAAAAAACAATCCACAAGTATCAGGACAAACCCAGTATCCCCAACCGCTATTGCAAAACAAAGGACCCAAACATTATTGGCAATGCAATTAGAAATAAGTTAGGGAAAGGCTTTTCTCTCCATTTTAATTCCATTGGTCTATTGAAACTGACTTTTGGCTTGCAAGCCCTCAGTGCAAAAATGATCCTGATTATCCCCAAGAAGAGTAAAACCAGTGTCGGTTGGACCCATTCGTTCTTGGCTGATAACAATGCGAATTTGCTTTTTAGGTGTTAAAACTGCCTTCTTCTTTCATATGCACACATGCTGTGGTTTAGCATCATTTTTGGTGGGCATCTGTGTCGCTGATGCAGGTGCTCCCTGAAGGTTAGAACGGAATTTGTATTTTGTTTCAGAATGCCGGTGATAGCTCGCCTACTCTTTGCGAAAACAGTTGGACTTTAATCGTCCACAAACTGTAAAAACTAATGCTCTTTTACATCAATTTTGCTTGATTTCCTGTTTTTTATGTCTAACCCTGATTACTGTGTTGCTAATTCCTGCCTCAATTGGTAACTCGGAAATCAAATTCTACTTGTTTTATTCATTTTGGTTTCAGTTCCATCATGGGTGAGAAGAGACAACGAGCAATTGAGGTTCCTGTCTCTTTTAAAGCGACAACCGAAATGGTTTCCCAATTTGGCAGAATAAACAAGGTCTGGAATACGTTTGACAAACATTATTTTAAGAACAACATAATGTAAATGTGAAACAAATGATATGAAATAGTCATGAACAAAATCTCTTCTCGGTGTTATCGCTGACCTCGACGGACGTGATTATTTACCGGGTATTCAAACCCCTCCACTAATTATTCCAAGAGGTAAGTGGCACTTTCAACGAAGGAAAGGACGCAACGACGGGATACAGTTCAACACGCACATTTATTACACTACA
>CM068960.1:77010137-77022001 GCA_035128595.1 Eptatretus atami | reverse complement strand
GGGGGGGGGGACAGAACACAGAGAGGGCAGAGGGTGCAAGATCAGAAATTAAGTGGAAGAAGAGGAAGAGACCACCGACCTGTCAGCGATGGCAAAGTGATAGGCCCATAGATGCAGCTTCAACGTGAGAGTTTGCAATGATCTTGAAAGCCTTGGTTTCCACAGCGTCAAGCCGAACAAGATGTGAGGCAGGGGGGCCAGTCCAGAGGGCCAGTCCAGAGGGCCAGTCCAGAGGGGAGAGCAGTACTCCATCAAGCTGCGAATGCTGATGAAGGCCTTGTAGGTGGATAGGAGGTCAGGTGTGCCAACGGAGGACTTTGCACGATGGAGGATGCCCAGTTGGCATCTGGCTTTGGAGGCCAACTTTGAAATGTGGCTTGTCCAAGAGAGATCATGGCTGAGAGTGAAACCCAAGAGTTTGAGTGACTGAACCTCTTTGAGACGGTTGTTGAGAAAGTACATGGGAGAGTTTGCGGAACAGTCCTTTCGGTGACAGAGAGTGATTGATCGGGATTTCTCAAGCTTGAAAGACATATTCCAAGTGTTTGACCAGTTTCTGATTTTGTCAAGGTCTGATGAGAGGGAAGAGGTGACTTCATGTCTGTCAGACGGATGAGAGATGTCACGGCAGAGAGTGGAGTCATCAGCAAAGAGATAAAGAGGATTTTCCAGAGAGTCAGTGAGATATTGATGAAGATTAGGAATAGGATTGGGACTAGGCACTGAATCAGCCGTTGTGCGTACACTCCTGGTCTCACAAATGTGTTTTATGTAAAGGTTATGTGCAAGGTAACTCCATGTGGTTTTGACAAGGTATGCTAATGGAGTAGGGATGATGCTTAAATTTACACAATTATTCAGAGCAGGTATTTTTTGTGTGTACCAGGTACTGTAAAAAAAAAAAAAAGAAGTATTAATGAGTTTAAATGAAACATACAATACTTATTATTATAGCATTGTGCAACAAACAACAGATAATTGGCTGGTCACCTTGTGCAAAGCAGCCTCTGTTTTTTCCGGTTGGTTCTTGATGGCAAGGCTCACATCATGGACAGGGATAGGCATCGAATGCAATGTGTAATTTCTGCAACATAACACAAGTTTAAAATGGCAAATAGCACATGACAAAGATTGTTACCCAATAAATGTGTACCCCGCCCAGTTTAGAGCAGACCTAAGGCCTGAGCTTGAGTATTATCTGACCTCATGTATTGTGCCATTTTAACATTTTTAAAGCTAAAACAAGTTCCACATATTTTAACAGCTAAAAAGCAATGTTCCAAAATTAAAAAAACAAATTCCACAAAGTATCAGGACAAACCCAGTATCCCCAACCGCTATGCAAAACAAAGGACCCAAACATTATTGGCAATGACAATAGAAATAAGTTAGGGAAAGGCTTTCTCTCCATTTTTAATTCCAGTGGTATTGAAACTGACTTTTGGCTTTGCAGAGCCCTCAGGTCAAAAATGATCCTGATGATCCCCCAAGAAGAGTAAAACCAGTTGGTCGGTTGGACCATCGTGTCTGTGCTGATAACATATGGAATTTGCTTTTTGGTGTTAAAACTGCCTTCTTCTTTCATATGCAGCACATGGCTGTGGGTAGCATCATTTTTGGTGGGGCATCTGTGTCGCTGATGCAGGTGCTCCCTGAAGGTTAGAACAGGAATTTGTATTTTGTTCAGAATGCCGGTGATAGCTCGCCTACTCTTTGCGAAAAACAGTGGGAACTTTATCGTCCACAAACTGTTAAACTGCCTTCTTTTACATCAATTTTGCTTGATTTCCTGTTTTTTTATGTTCTAACCCTGATAACTGTGTTGCTAATGTCCTGCCTCCAATTGGTAACTCGGATCATTCTACTGTTTTATTCATGTCACGGCTTCCATCATGGGTGAGAGAGACAACGAGCAATGAGGTTCCTGTCCTCTTTGTAAGGACAACCGAAATGGTTTCCCATTGGCAGAATAACAAGGTCATGGAATACGTTTGACAAACATATTTTAAGTAACAACATAATGTAAAATGTGAAACAAATTGATATTGAAATAGTCATGAAACAAAAAGTAGACAAAAAAACAAAAGAAGTGAAATTTGTGCTGGAATGAAAAACATCTGGTATATGTGAACACAACTATATTTTATCACATATTTACTCCTTTACAAGGCACTTCAATACAGGAGGAGGTCATTAGGCCCATCCAAAGCTTGTGCTAGTATTGCCAAACTATGGTTGTTCGTCCATGTAATGCTCTATCCTTTTTGTCAATGCTGAGCATTAAGCAAGGAAGCAAGACATACTATTTTTCAAATATTCAATAAATAGCCAGGGTCTGAATTGCTGACCGACCAGACACAGATCAGACACTCTAACCATTATGCCACCCATTGTGATAATTTTGAAAATTAAATGATCGAATATCACCAAGAAAGGATGTAGTAACAGGTGTTGACATGTGCATATGGACATAAGGAAGACAATGGTGTTTAACCTGGACAAGGTGAGTAAACACCAGAGTTGAGCTTCAGCTCAGGTATTGTACAAGTTATTCGAGAAAAGTTTCAATCACCATAACAACTCGAAGCTTCCAGAAAGCCGAGGCCAATTTTGCAAACATTCTCGTGAATTCACCGACTGACATTTACCTCTCCAATGCACAGGCGACATCATAAAGACCCTGTGCTGTGGTTCCATTACGATCCCAGGCAACTGTTCTGTAGAGAGAGGAGGTTTAGCATGTTCTTATCAGTCAAGATTGTTTAAAAAAAAACATTTTTGATCACATTAAACTGGGGTTTTCGCACCTCTTCCCCACCGGCGAGCCAAACAAATGCGTCCAATTTTAGAGCGAAAAATAACCTTGGTAGGGCAGTCAGTCGGGACATTGAATGAAATCAGCAGAACACTGACCACAATATGACAACTGTTCACTGTAATAAGCTCGGTGAATCCGAATATTCAAACAAAGTGAAGGGGATTAAGATATGTGTCTGCTGTTTATTATTTATTTATATGAAAATCTAAACATGTCATCATCTTTAACATTTACATTAACTTCAATGCAATGGAAGAGGAACAAGTTCCAAGTTTAGTTTATTCACCCGTTTCAATGTACAACATAATAAACAGCCCTCAAAACTACAATTGGAAAAAAAGGATCGAGTGGGAGGGAAAGGCAGTGACGTCGGTGTGCTGTTATCACTCCCCCTCATCATCCACAGAAACAACCTATGGAAATGAACCCCTCTGGAATCCGAAAAAGAAGGCCCATACCGTTATTGACAGAACTGGGTCCAACCTACCTGAGGGTGGTGTTGACAGCAAGGGCCTTGGCTAACATACGTGCCCCCGAATCACCCATCCCATTGCCTGACAGGTCCAGGTGAGAGAGCGTTGCTGCACCACAGATGGCACTCGCCACAATGACGGCCGCAGTTTTCAATCGAGAGTCAGCCAGAGAGAGAGACTTCAGCCACTGTGGAACATCACACTGCCTGTCACCATCACGGTGTTACCTCAACCATCGTATCCATCTCAATTCATCTGACTGTTTATCGAATAAAAACGTACGAATTCTTCATCCTGGATCATCAGAACGATGCTCTCCATAACTGTAGATATTGCCCTGCACGCACACACACACACACACACACACACACACACACACACACACACACACACACACACACACCGAGGTGGAAAAACTGAAAATGCCAAAAACAT
Organism: Eptatretus atami; assembly: GCA_035128595.1. Classification (NCBI taxonomy): domain Eukaryota; kingdom Metazoa; phylum Chordata; class Myxini; order Myxiniformes; family Myxinidae; genus Eptatretus; species Eptatretus atami. The sequence continues at coordinate 77,018,275 of CM068960.1, read as the reverse complement.
GGAAAGCATTCTCAGATACACTGCACTACCAAAAGTCGTGGGACATCCCTTTGCCATTAAGAGACTGCCTCCATCTGCATATATGATTTGCATAACCATGATCATCAACAGATAATTTTAGAGCACTCTGGCTGCAAAGGAAGGAGCTAATGGAATTCCAATAAAGAATGATAAATGGCTGTCAGAGAGTGGGTACTTCCATCAGGATGATTTAACTCATCCCAGCCATTCTCAAATAAACATTGGGCAAGGGCATCATGATAAGGAAGACCACAGACAACACCGGAGTCTTGACTATTGATCTGGCAGATGATGGGCCATAACCTCCGGAACCCTATTATGTTTTATCACAGATGGAACAGATATGAGAAAGTCACATCAAACATACAGGATGGGATGATGAAGTTCAGGGTATCAAAGAAGCTTCAATCTTTTGAATTCCACACAATGGAACAAAAATAACATGCATGCAAGCCTTTCATCAGTGTAATCAATGCAGAACATTGCATGGCATGGTAAAATGAATGGGTATGCACAGACCTCAAAATATGCAAACAAAATTTTACTGCACAATGAGTCCAGGGATACATTATTCATGTCTGATGGCAGCGTGTGTGGGATGTGCTGGAACATCTCAAACCTCTCAAAAATCCATGGAAGATATTACAATGACCCCAAAATGACAACAGTGACCACAAAAAGAGAAAAAGGAGGTGCATTATGGGAGGAAAGGTGGGGAATCCCACTTCGAACGTATCAAAAACTGATAGTACATGTTACAGCAGGAGGGGCGTGACAGCAATCCAGGCAAGAGGACACCATACGACGTATTATATGGCCTTGCAATTAGGCTTGTAAGGCATTGCCACTAAAACAGTGTATCCCATGAAGTTTGGCCTTACAATTTACTCGCATGCACGTCAACAAGTTAAATAAGGAAATAAACACATACTTTGGTCGCACATTTGAGAAGTTGCGTCCAATATAGACATGTCTTATTGCGCGATTCTTGCTCAGTGCTTGAATCACGTTCGCCACTTCAACATCCAAGCCTGCTGGCATACATCCCTTGAGTTTCAATACGATTCATCAGCTTTTTCTTTAATTCAATGCATCATCTACGATGATCAGCACAACTTTTTTCCCCTTGGAAATTATGATAGCTCACAATAATTGTTACGAATTGCATTTCAATTTTGTTTTTCTTTCAAAATACAGTATTCAATAACCTGTTTGCTTGCACCGAATTACAATATAGAAGCATGACAGACTACAAATGATCAATGGCAACAGCATTAACAAACTCAAATGCTTCGACGCAGAAAAGCCAAACGTACCGTTGTCGGAAATATCCAAGGAGGTGATATTACGTACATCCTCAAGGCAGTAGATCAATGCTTTGGCCCCAGCAGACTTCATCTGAATGACCAAGCAGCACAATCCACGTGACAGCTTTAGAATCCACCATTGCAAAATCGATACAAGGATGCAGAGCATTTAATGAATGTGGACATCTCAAGTGCCCCACAATTACCTCACAGCTGCTGATGTCTAGGGAAACACTGCTGAGGTGTTGGTTGCTAGATACAGCCAGCAGAATTTCCCTGTAAGAGAATGTTACATCATGAAAGGGGAACACGCTGCAGACTGCAGAGCTAAAAATGTACAAAAAATAACCAATTATATGCATTTTTAATAATTATAATAATAATTCACAATTAAAATAAGGGACCTCCCACATTATAAATGCCAATTGGCAGCAACTATCGGAGATGCCTCTTTGCGGTCGTTGTACCCCCCAATGCAAGTCGGGGGCCAAATCTTCTCCATTCTTCCCTGCTGCCCGGATTCATCAGGGCAGTGTGGTCATGATCAGAGTGGAGATCAGACCCCATGGACCGGCCCTTCCTCTCTTTCTCTCTCTCTTCTCTCTCTCTTCTCTCTCTCTCTCTCTCTCTCTCTCTCTCTCTCTCTCTCTCTCTCATGGCCCTGACCATGAAAGTGGGGGTACACCATCCTGGATGTGGGGATCTCTGGGTCGCTCCTGGAGATTGATTGGCTGTCTCCCTGCGCGGGCTTGTTCTGAGAGAACTGTCCGGGGTCATATAAAAACACAACTCCAATTGGCAATGTGAGTGTGCAAATATGGCAAAAGAGCTCAGTTTGACATTTATGACAGCTCCCAAAATCTGTCCACAACTAGAGAACCACACAAGTTATCATCATATCTTTGGTATCATTTTAAAGCTTCTTTTCTGCAACTTTTAGAAACTCAAAATCCTTTTTTTTTTCTGTGACTTCCAACTCTCTCATATATATATATATATATATATATATATATAATATATATATATTATATATATAATATTATATATAATATAATATATATTGACAGCCACAAGATAAAACGCCAAAGAATCAATGATTGATAATATAATAAATTTTGGTCTGAATGGATATTCCATGCAGTCACCTTGAGTAATCATATCAATAAAAATATTGGATGTCAAATTGCACAATAAATCTAGTTTAGGCTGACTGCAATATGACAGTACTTACATCACTAGAATGAGCAATCAAAGATTGCAGACCCTCACCAGGACGTCTTTGGTTGGTTATATATGATGGATTTTATAGACGTACTCGCATCATAATTGTACCATACATACTTTATAGACGTTCTCACATTCTAATTGTACATATTTTATAGAGGGACTCAATTGAAAAACAAGGTAACGTGTAATACTGGCTACCACGAGGTAGCATTTTTGTCCAACGTTAGCACATTCTATGTGGACAAACAAACAGACAAACTAACAAACAGAACCAAATGCAAAACCACCTCCTCTGGCGAGGGTGATAATCAACCTCAAAGTGCCAGGGAAGCAGAGCGAGTTTCAAAGTGCAGATAAATAAAGCTCGTGATGTTTTGAACATTACATTGACCCTAGAAGTTGCATTAACCATGACTAGTATAGCTACAGTATCTAGTATGTTAGGGGCATGTAATATATTAGGGCTGGCAGAATAGCCTGGAGGTAGGAAGACGTGTAGCCTTGGTTCAAATCTCAGCCCAGCTATAAACTGTCATCCTGGCGTTTCGCAGGCAACGTGAGTCATTAATGTGTGTGCTGTCCCTCGGATGGACGTTGAACTGGGCACCTCGTCTGTCAGCATTAGCTGGTGGATGTTAGGGATCCATAATGTCCTTCATGAAGAGTGGGTGGGTCATCAATGGCACAGCTGCATCCCCAGCAAATGGTACTACCCACAGTTTTACCATTTTTGGTTTGGCAAATGGTTTTACCATTTTCCTTGCCCGATGATCAGTTGGCCCTTTTCTTCTCAAGCATGTGTGCATAAGGAGAAAGATTTTAGCAAATACTAGAAACACCCACTGATCACTTTGGGAGCATTGACAAGATATTTTCCTCTCCTCCCCCCCCCCCCCCCCGCAGGTGTGTGGTGTGTGTGTGTGTGGTGTGTGTGTTGTGTGTGTCTGTGTTGTGTTGTGTGTGTGTGTGTGTGTGAGGGGTGTTGGCCATGGGTTACTACCAACACATGCAATTTGGTGGATCAGGTCAGCAGTGTTATTTTTTCTATGATTTTTAGATGCACGTGCATACACACACATCCAGACAATTGTTTATTATTAATACTAACAGGGGTACACGGCGTTGCCTGTCTATTTTTTTGTTGGGAACCAAAAACATTCCCTCCACCCTCTAAGAAACTGAGTCCTACGCACTTCCCTACACCCACGACAGGGCGATTAAAAGGAAAAGATCCTCCAAAATCCAACTTCTTTTTTTTCAAAAAGAAACTTTCAAAAATATTATTGCCTAAAACCTCCCTGGCACTCACTGATGAACCTCTGAAAGTTGACGAAGATCCCTTCGGCCATCTCTGAAAAATGGTCACACACAACACACACACACACACACACACACCACACACACACACACACACACACACACACACTCTCTTATAGTATAATACCGACAATAAATCCATTGTTCATGCGTACCTCACAGCTGCAGGGGGCAGCCGGGTGCCCGACAAGCTGAATTTCTCGAGAGCCATAGAATGGTTGAAGAACTGTGAGAAAGAAGGCAGGATATCGCGACTCTTTCTGTAGGAATAAGGCCAAGCACGTAGTGTCAGAAAAAAAGAAAAAAAAAAGCTATGAAATCCAGTATGGCATCAATTCAACATAAATTGAACCCAAAGACAACTTGGCAGCAGCAAGAGATCAGGGCGATAAAGTTGAAAAAAATTGCAGAAAATGATGACGTCTCAGATTGCAAGATCTCGTGCAATTTCGGGGCATCAGGAAGGCTTAGTCTGTGGTGTACTCGCTCACAAATTGCCAAGTCTTGGGTTCGGTCTCAGATTCAACTAAAAATTCCCAATCTGATGTAGTGCCTGCTCGAGGTGTTACATCTCCAAAACGCGACTCCAGATTGGCAGGAAAGGACAGCTGAGCTGTCCATATAAGCCTTTAAGATGTGGATGTCAAAGATCCTACACAAGGGGAAAGAGTAGGCAATTGTATGCCATGACCCGAACTAAATTCCCTGTTTGGGGATATACTCGTAGCTGTGTTACAACCATGATCTGCAGGAGATGGGAATGCTGATAATTATACAACTACGGCATAGGCATGAGCCAAATGGCCTTCTCTTGTATCCAAGTTTCCTTGAATTTCCTTCGGCAATATGTATAGTACAAAGGAAAGGTAAGAATGAAATTTGCCCCTATTATCAAGTGTTTATACCAATTCCCAAGAATATACACATATCGTGGCATTAATAGATAACACAAAAACCTGTTAGAAAAGATGTTCCTGGAAAGGTTGAGGTGTGAAAGGTGTTGAGAGCAGCCTCGTAGTAACGCACCAAACATCTGTCAAGAGCCAACAGCACGTTGTTAACAGGTACATGGATAAATCAAATTGTACAAACATCAACAGGTCATGTGATGATTGTGAATGTGTGAACCTGTTACGACTGCACTGAAACTATGCACAAATAAAACTGGGAATCCCTATCAACCCACAAACATAATCTAATGACAGTCGTACAATGAAGTGATCGTTATTTTGCTTTGAACATTGATTTTGGGTATCTCAGATATTCTGTATTGCATGCACTCAGATTCTATCAATGATTCTATTAAGGTCTATAGATAGGGAAGAGATAGGCAGCAGCCTCTTCCCTCTTTGCAGTCCTTGATAAAATCACATGATCGTCAACCACTTGGAATATGTCCTTCAATCCTAATAAATCTCCGACTCTCACTATCTCTCTCCATAAGGACCGTCTGACAACCCCTCCCATATGCTTTTCCTAACAATCCTCTTGAAGAAATTCTCACTATCACTGAAACCCTTGGGTCTCACTATCAGCCATGATCTTTCTTGGGCAAACCATACTTCTAAGTTGGCCTCCAATGCCAGTTTCCGACTGGGAATCCTTAATTGTGCAAAATCCTTCCTTGGCACACCTGAACTCTTATCCACCGACAAGGCCTTCATCTGGAGCTTGATGGAATACAGGTAGGGGACCCTGTTATCCAGCAACCCCAAAACAGGAAAGATCCAAAAACCGGCAAAATTTTGAAATGTCATGGTCTGACAATTTTCCAACACTTTAATTGCACAAGCCTTCTGAAAAGTTGATTGCCCCATGTACAATAATTTGGCAGGAAAAACTGGTGCCACGGAAGTGGCGTTGCACAACCACCAAAGACGAGCCTGGGAAGTGGCACGCACGTCCGATTCGGCGTCACCGCATTGCACTCCATAGTTTTGGGCGCATAATTGTGTTTGTGCAATACCCCTGTTTCGCAATCATGTATGAAAGGCCTTCAACATCTGGACAAGCTAGTAGTGCCTCGACAAAAGAAGCATTTATCACTCGGTATCAAGCAAAAAGTCGAGTTGTTGTGGAAGCATGACTTTGGCGTTTCGGTGAAATGCTTGAATAAGGAATATGGCAATGGTACATCGACGGTCTACCATCGGAAAAAAAAACCCAAAAAGGAGCAGATATTAACATTTTATAGTGAGAGTGATGTGCCCAAGCTAATACAAAAGGAAAACGTTACATCAGTCGAAGACTGCTGACATCAATCATGTGTTGATAGAGTGGATCGGGCAGTGCCTTTCGGAGAATTCCCCCTTGAATCGGGCAATAATCATGGCACGAGCGAAAACTTTTCATGACGAATTAGGCCGAACATCATCATGTGAATATTTGTCTGGGTGGTTCAACAAAGTCCGGAAGAGGCATGGGCTACGGTTTGCTTTAGGTCTGTAGTGAAAAAAGCCGCAGCCGACCAGGAAGCTGCGGAGGCCAACATCAAATAATTTATAAGACGGGTGGAGGAAGAACGCTTATTGCCTGAACAAATGTATCGGTGTATAGATTACAAGAAGTATTTATGTGAGAAAAATTTAAGTTCATGAAGCAGCAAAAACTCTGATATGCTCTGTTTGGTTAACCCGAAGGCTACTCAGCTTGATGCCGTGGAAACCAAGGCCTGAGAGATCATTGAATCACCCATAATGAAGTTGAGTTTATGGGCCTATCAATTTGCCATTGCAGACAGATCGGTGACTCTCTGTCTTCTTCCGTGTCATTTATTTTCTTGCAATTTCTGATCCTTCAGCACTCAACCCTCCCACCCCTATCCCCCCTCTCGCAACCCCACAGCCAAGTCTCTGCAGGGCGTATGCAGTCTGCCAGCAATCTCCTTCGGGTGAATCTTCCAAGATCCAGAATCACTGCTCTCCTCCACTTCCCCGCCTTTGGAAACAACTCCCACATTCGCTTTAATCTCAGTCTTCCCTCAAGGTTTTCGAGACAGCTGTTCACCACCATCTCAGATCCTCCCGCTCAAACAATGATCTTTTCTACCCCCAGTTAACCCTCCTTCGACACACACCACACACATCCCCCAAATTTCCAGATTTTCCTTCCTGAAAGTTTGCTTCTGTCTCCTACTTTTTCCAACCCCCTGCATCCTCCTCTACCCTCATTATTACCACATCTCTTGTTTGTCATTCTCCCTCTATTTTTTACCCCAACCCTATACTGTTGGTGTGTTTTTGTGTGTGTGTGTGTGTGTGTGTGTGTGTGTGTGGTGTGTGTGTGTGTGTGTGTGTGTGTGTGTGTGTGTGTGTGCTCTCTCTCTCTGTTCAAGTTCAAGCCTCTCATGAGCCTCGACTTTGTAAACAACAAATTAAACCGGAGAATGAGTGAGAAAAATCCCATCCTCATGTGCAAAACACAAGTAAACAGATATTGATGCTATACATGCCGTTTCAAGGAGGACTCTGTTCCAGATAGGTTTAGATGATGAGGGCATTGGGTTGTGCCAGGAACGCGTACAGTTTCTGCAAAAACATGACAGCATGTGGTTAGAGCTGTGGTTAGAGTTGTGGTTAGAGCTGTGAAGTTAGTATGGTATTGCAAAATATTCACTTAATAACATCCAGTTTCCTCATCTCCCTTGTTTATTATTTCTGACGAACAAATACCAACTGTCGCTTCACTGACGGGAATATGAAAGGGGGTGGGGAGAAAAGAGGGGGGATGGAAAGGAAGGGGTGGGGGACGAGTGAGATTGGGGTGGCAGGGGAAACGAGAGAGGAGGGAGGAAGAGCGAGGAGGGGTGGGGGAAGGGAAGACAGTGTGAGGTGAGGGGAAGGGAAGGCAGACATGTGGTGGAGCATTATTTACGATTCATACTGTTTCATCGAAATGCTTCTGCATAGAATAACAGTGAAGATAGAAACATAAAAATGTCTGAAATCCATTTTCTACCGGTCATACAATCAATACCGCCCAGAGACAAACACCACCCAGACAAGTCCGGAGATAAACGCAGTCCGGAAACAAACACCGCCCAAAGCCAAACACTGCCGAGAGACTAACATCGCCCAGAGACTAACACCGCCCGGACACATCCGGAAACAAACGCCCATCCGAACATAAACACTGCCCAGACACGTTTGGAGACAAACACCTGCCGGATGCGTCCAGAGACAAAGACGGCCCGGACGTAAACACCGCCTGGACGCATCCAGAGACAAACACTGTTCAGATGCGTCCGGAGACAAACACCACCTGGAC
>CM068960.1:76968585-77010112 GCA_035128595.1 Eptatretus atami | reverse complement strand
TTAGGGACATAGAAAGAGAAGACACAACGAATAAAGGGAACAGCCAAGGGAGAAGGGCAGAATGCCAACAGTAGGCTCGGAGGAGAGTAGGACGGTTACAGACAAACTAGGGATGCAGGTAATGAGGGCTAGGGGCGAGAACACAAGGGGTGGAAGAGATAGATAAATAAAGCAAAATTTTGGGATGGGTGTGGATGGTTTATTGGTGTATAAAATATCATGGCTTTGGAAGGTGAAAAATATCACTGCCTGAGATGGTGGTGAACAGCTGTCTTGAAGACCTGCCGAAGGATGAATGACTTTGAGAATGTGTGGAAGGTGGTTAGGACAGGGCAGGAAAAGAAAGGGAAAATGAGTGGAGGTGAGCGCTGGTCAGGATTTAGCAGTTTCACTTGGCGTGGGTTGCTTGTGGACCACCTTGCGTCCTGCAAATTACTTGTTGGGGGGGGGGGGGGACAGAACACAGAGAGGGCAGAGGGTGCAAGATCAGAAATAAGTGGAAAAGAGAAGAGGACACCGACCATGTCAGCGATGGCAAAGTGATAGGCCCATAGATGCAGCTTCAACGTTATGAGAGTTTGCAATGATCTTTGAAAGCCTTGGTTTCCACGCGTCAAGCCGAACAAGATGTGGCAGGGGGGCCAGTTCCAGAGGGCCAGTCCAGAGGCCAGTCCAGAGGAGAGCAGTACTTTCCATCAAGCTGCGAATTTGCTGATGAAGGCCTTGTAGGTGGATAGGAGGTCTAGGTGTGCCAACGGGAGGACTTTGCACGATGGAGGATGCCAGTTGCATCTGGCTTTGGGGAGGCACAACTTTGAAATGTGGCTTGACCAAAGAGGAGATCATGGCTGAAGAGTGAACCCCAAGAGTTTGAGTGACTGAACCTGCTTGAGACGTTTGTTGAGAAAGTACATGCGAGAGTTTTGCGAACAGTCCTTTCGTGACAGAGAGTATTTGATCGGGATTTTCTCAAGCTTGAAAGGACATTATTCCAAGGTTTGACCAGTTTCTGATTTTGTCAAGGTCTGATAGAGGGAAGGAGGTGACTTCAATGCTGTCAGACGGATGAGAATGTTCACGGCAGGAGTGGAGTCATCAGCAAAGAGATAAAGAGGATTTTCCCAGAGAGTCAGTGAGATCATTTGATGAAGATTAGGAATAGGATTGGACTAGGCACTGAATCAGCCCCTGCTTGGTTGGCTACACTCCTGCGTCTCACAAATGTTGTTTTATGTAAAAAGGTTATGTGCAAATTGGTAACTCCATGTGGTTTTTGACAAGGTATGGCTAATGGATGTAGGGATGATGCTTAAATTTACACCAATTATTCAGAGCAGGTTATTTTTTGTGGTGTTACCAAGGTACTGTAAAAAAAAAAAAAAAGAAGTATTAATGAGTTATAAAATGAAACATACAATACTTTATTATAGCATTGTGCAACAAACAACAGATAATTGCGCTGGCACCTTGTGGGCAAAGCAGCCTCTGTTTTTTTCCGGTTGGTTCTTGATGGGCAAAGGCCACATCATGACAGGGGAATAGGATCGAATTGCAATGTGTTATTCTGCCAACATAACACAAGTTTAAAAATGCAAAAGCACATGACCAAAGATTGTTACCCAATAAATGTTGTACCCCGCCCCATTTTTATTTTCTTTTTTTTTTTTGAGCAGACCTAAGGCCTTGAGCTTGAGTATTATCTGACCCTCATGTATTTGTGCCATTTTTAACATTTTTAAAGCTAAACAAGTTCCAACATATTTTAACAGCCTAAAAAAAGCAATGGTTCCAAAATTAAAAAACAAAATTCCACAAAGTATCAGGACAAACCCAGTATCCCCAACCGCTATGCAAAACCAAAGGACCCAACATTAGTGGCAATACAATAGATAGATAAGTTTAGGGAAAGGCTTTCATCTCCATTTTTAATTCCTGTGGTATTGAAACTGACTTCTTGGCTTTCAGAGCCCTCAAGGTCAAAATGATCCTGATTGCATCCCCCAAGAAGAGTAAAACCAGTTGGTCGGTTTGGACCATCGTTCTGTGCTGATAACATATGGAATTTGCTTTTTGGTGTTAAAACTGCCTTCTTCTTTCATATGGCAGCACATGGCTGTGGGTAGGCATCATTTTTGGTGGCGGGCATCGTGTCGCTGATGCAGGTGCTCCCTGAAGGTTAGAACAGGAATTTGTATTTTGCTTCAGAATGCCGGTGATAGCTCGCTACTCTTTGCGAAAAACAGTGCGGAACTTTATCGTCCACAAAACTGTTAAACTGCCTTCTTTTTACCATCAATTTTGCTTGATTTTCCTGTTTTTTTATGTTCTTAACCCTTGATAACTGGTGTTGCTTAATGTCCTGCCTCCAATTGTAACTCGGATCATCTACTGTTTTATTCATGGTCACGGCTTCCATCATGGAGTTGAGAGAGACAACAGCAATAGGTTCCTTGTCCTCATTTGTAAGGCAAACCGAAATGGTTTCCCAATGGCAGAATAACAAGGGTCATGGAATACGTTTGACCAAACATATTTTAAGAGTAACAACCATAATGTAAAATGTTTGTGAAACAAATTATATTGAAATTAGTCATGAACAAAAAAGTAGACAAAAAACAAAAGAAGTGAAATTTGTGCTGGAATGAAAAACATTCTGGTAATATTGTGAACACCAACTATATTTTTATCACATATTTACTCCTTGTACAAGCGCACTTCAATACAGGGAGGAGTCATAGGCCCATCCAAAGCTTGTGCTAGTTATGTGCCAAACTTATGGTTGTTCGTCCATTGTAATGCTCTATCCTTTTTTGTTCAATGCTGAGCATTAAGCAAGAAGGCAAGACATACTATTTTCAAATATTCAATAATAGCCAGGGTCTGAATTGGCTGACGACAGACACAGATCAGACACTCTAACCTTATGCCACCCATTCTGCATAATTTTTGAACAATTAAATGATCGAATATCACCAAGAAAAGGATTTAGTAACAGGTTGTTGACATGTGCATATGGACATAAGGAAGACAATTGCGTGTTTAACCTGGACAAAGGTGAGTAAACACAGAGTTGAGCTTCAGCTCAGGTATTGTACAAGTTATTCGAGAAAAGTTTCAATCACCATAACAACTCGAAGCATTCCAGAAAAGCCGAGGCCAATTTTTGCAAACATTCTCGTGCAATTCACCGACTGACATTTACCCTCCAATGCACAGGCACATCATAAAGACCCTGTGCTGTGTTCCATTACGATCCCCAGGCAACTGTTCTGTAGAGAGAGGAGTTTACATGTTCTTATCAGTCCAAGAATTGTTTAAAAAAAAACATTTTTGATCACATTAAACTGGGGTTTCGCACCTCTTCCCCACCGGGGCGAGCCAAACAAATGCGTCCAATTTTTAGAGCGAAAAAATAACCTTGGTAGGGCAGTCAGTCGGGACATTTGAATGAAATCAGGCAGAACACTGACCACAATATGACAACTGTTCACTGTAATAAGCTCGGTGAATCCGAATATTCAAACAAGTGAAGGGGATTAAGATATGGTCTGCTGTTTATTATTTATTTATATGAAAATCTAAACATGTCATCATTCTTTAACATTTACATTAACTTCATGCAATGGAAAGAGGAACAATGTTCCCAAGTTTAGTTTTATTCACCCCGTTTCCAATGTAACAACATTAATAAAACAGCCCTCAAAACACAATTGAAAAAAAGGGATCGAGTGGGAGGGAAAGGCAGTGACGGCGGTTGTGCTGTTATCAACTCCCCCTCATCATCCACAGAAACAACCTATGGAAAATTGAACCCCTCTGGAATCCGAAAAAAAGAAGGCCATTCGTATTTTACAGGAACTGGGTCCAACCTACTGAGGGTGGTTTGTTGACAGCAAGGGCCTTGGGCTAACATACGTTGGCCCCCGAATCACCCATCCATTGCCTGAACAGTCCAGCGTGAGAAGGAGAGCTTGCTGCACCACAGATTGGACTCGCCACAATGACGCGCCGCAGTTTTCAATCGAAGAGTCAGCCAAGAGAGGAGAGGACTTTCAGCCACTGTGGAACATCACACTGCCTGTCCACCAATTCACGGTGTACCTTCAAACCATCGTATCCATCCAATTCATCTGACTGTTTTATCGAATAAAAACGTAGAATTCTTCATCCTGGATCATCAGAACGATTTGCTCTCATAAACTTGTAGATATTAGCCACTGCACGCAACGCACACACACACACACACACACACACACACACACACACACACCACACACACACACACACACCACACAACCGAGGTGGAAAAACTGAAAAATGCCAAAAACATGGAAGCATTCTCACGATACACTGCACTACCAAAAAGTCGTGCGGACATCCCTTCTCCATTAAGATGACTGCCTTCCATCTGCATATATTGATTTGCATAACCATGATCATCAACAGATAAATTTTAGAGCACTCTGCTGCAAAGGAAGGAGCTAATGGAATTCCAATAAAAGAATGATAAATGGGCTGTCAGAGAGTGGTTACTTCCATCAGGATGATTTAACTTCATCCCAGCCATTCTCAAATAAAACATTGGGCCAAAGGGGATCATGATTAAGGAAGACCACAGCACACACCGGAGTTCTTGACTCATTTGATCTGGCAGATGATGGGCCATAACCTCCGGAACCCGATTATGTTTTATCACAGATGGAACAGATATGAGAAAGTCACATCAAAACATACAGGATGGGATGATGAAGTTCAGGGTATCAAAGAAGCTTCAATCTTTGAATTCCCACAAAAAACAAATGGAAACAAAAAATAACATTGCATTCTGCAAGCCTTTCATCAGTGTAATCAATGCAGAACATGCATGGCATGGTTAAAAGAATGGGTATGCACAGACCTCAAAATATTTGCAAACAAAATTTTACTGCCACAATGAGTCAGGGATACATTATTCATGTCTGATGGCAGCTGTGTGTGGGAATGTGGCTGGAACATCCTCAAACCTCTCAAAAATCCATGAAGATATTACAATGACCCAAAATGGACAACAAAGCACCCTGTGACACCAAAAAGAAGAAAAAGGAGTGCATTATGGGAGAAAGGTGGGGAATCCCACTTCGAACGTATCAAAAAACTGATATTACATGTTCAGCAGGAGGGGCGTGACAGCAATCCAGCAAGAGGACACCGATACGACGTATTATATGGCCTTGGCAATTGGCTTGTTAAGCATTGCCACTAAAACATGTGTTTCACATGAAGTTTGGCCTTACAATTTACTCGCATGCACTCAAACAATTTAAAATAAGGAAAATAAAACACATACTTGGTCGCACATTTGAGAAGTTGCGTTCCAATATAGACATGTCTTATTGCGCGATTCTTGCTTCAGTGCTTGAATCACGTCGCCACTTCAACATCAGCCTGCTGGCAACATCCCTTGGTTTCAATACGATTTCATCAGCTTTTTTCTTTAATTCAATGCATCATCTACGATGATCAGCACAACTTTTTTCCCCTTGGAAATTATGATAGCTCACAATAATTGTTACGAATTGCATTTTCAATTTTTGTTTTTCTTTCAAAATACAGTATTCAATAACCTGTGCTTGCCACCGAATACAATTTAAGAAGCCATGACAGACTACAAATTTGATCAAATGGCAACAGCATTAACAAACTCAAAGTGCTTCGACGCCAGAAAAAGCCAAACGTACCGTTGTCGGAAATATTCCAAGGAGGTGATACGTACATCCTCAAGCAGTAGAATCAATGCTTTGGCCCCAGCAGGACTTCATCTGAATGACCAAGCAGCAACAATCCACGTGACAGCTTTAGGAATTTTCCACCATTGCAAAAAATCGATACAAGGATGAACAGAGCATTTTAATGAATTCTGGACATCTCAAGTGGCCCCACAATTACCTCACAGCTGCTGATGGTCTAGGGAAACACTGCTTGAGGTGTGCGTTGCTAGATACAGCAAGCAGAATTTCCCTGTAGAGAATGTACATCATGAAAGGGGGGAACACGCTGCAGAATGGCCAGAGCTAAAAATGATACAAAAAATAACCAATTATATGCATTTTTTAATATTATAATAATAATTCACAATTAAAATAAGGTGACCTTCCCACATTATAAATGCCAATTGGCAGCAAACTATCGGAGATGGCCTCCTTTGCGGTCGTATGTTTACCCCAAGCAAGTCGGGGGCCAAATCTTCTCCATTCTTCCCTGCTACCCGGATTCATCAGGGCAGTGTGGTCATGATCAGAGTGGGAGATTCAGACCCCATGGACCGGCCCTTCCTCTCTTTCTCTCTTCTCTCTCTCTCTCTCTCTCTCTCTCTCTCTCTCTCTCCTCTCTCTCTCTCTCTCTCATGAGCCCTGACATGAAAGTGGGGGTACAACCTCCTGGATGTTGGGGGATCTCTGGGTCGCTCCTGGGAGATGATTTGGCTGTCTCCCTGCCGCGGCTTGTTCGAGAGAACTGTCCGGGGCTATATAAAAACAACAACTCCAATGGCAATGTGAGTTGTGCAGCAATATTTGGCCAAATAAAGGAAGCCTCAGTTTGACATTTATGACAGCTCCCAAATCTTGGTCCACAATTAGAGAACCCACACAAGTTATCTCATATCTTTGGTATTCATTTTAAAGCTGTCTTTTTCTGCCAACTTTTAGAAACCTCAAAAATCCTTTTTTTTTTCTGTGACTCCCAAAACTCTCTCTATATATATATTATAATATATATATATATATATATATATATAATTATATATATATATATATATATATATATATTATATATATTGTGACAGGCCACATTTAGTAAAGAACTGCCTAAAGATCAATGATTGATAATATAATAAATTTTTTGGTCTGAATGGATATTCCATGCAGTCACCTTGAGTAATTCATATCAATAAAAATATTGGATGTCAAATTGCACATAAATCTTAGTTTAGGCTGACTGCAATATGACGAAGTACTAACATCACTAGAATGAAGCAATCAAAGATTGCAGACCCTCACCAGGACCGTCTTTGGTTGGTTATATATGAATGGATTTTATAGACGTACTCGCATCATAATTGTACCATTTACATATTTTTTTCTTTATTTAGAAGTTCTCACATTCTAATTGTACATATTTTTATAGAGGGACTCAATTGAAAAACAAGGTAACGTGTAAATACTGGCTACACGAGGGTAGCATTTTTGTCCAACGTTAGCACACATTCTATGGGACAAACAAACAGACAAACTAACAAACGAACTCAAATGCAAAACCACCTCCTCTGGCGAGGGTGATAATCAACCTCAAAGTGCCAGGGAAGCAGAGCGAGTTTTCAAAGTGCAGATAAATAAAGCCGTGATTTTTGAACATTACATTGACCCTAGAAGTTGCATTAACCATACTAGTATAGCTACAGTATCTAGTATGTTGGGGCCATGTTATATATTAGGGCTGGCAGAATAGCCTGGAGGTAGGAAGACTGTACCTGCGTTCAAATCTCAGCCCCAGCTATAAACCTGTATCCTGGCGTTTCGCAGGCAACGTTGATGTCATTAATGTGTGGCTGTCCCTGATGGACGTTGAACTGGGCACTCGTCTGTCAGCATTAGCTGGTGGATGTTAGGGATCCATAATGTCCTTCATGAAGAGTGGGTGGTATCAATGCACAAGCTGCATCCCCAGGCAAATGGTACTTACCCCACAGTTTTACCCATTTTTTTGGTTTGGCAAATGGTTTTACCCATTTCCTTGCCCGCATTTGCATCAGTTGGCCCTTTTTCTTCTCAAGCATGTGTGCATAAGGAGAAAAGATTTTAGCAAATACTAGAAACACCACTGATCACTTTGGGAGCATTGACAAGATATTTTCCTCCCCCCCCCCCCCCCCGCAGTGTGTGTGTGTGTGTGTGTGGTGTGTGTGTGTGTTGTGTGTGGTCTGTGTGTGTGTGTGTGTGTGTGTGTGTGTGTGGGAGGCGGTGTTGCCCATGTGGTTACTACCAACACATGCTAAATTTGGTGGAGATCAGGTCAGCAGTGTTATTTTTTCTATGATTTTTAGATGCACTGTGGCATACACACACATCCAACAATTGTTTATTAATACTAACAGGGGTACCGGCGTTGCCCAGTCTATTTTTTTTGTGGGGAACCAAAAACACTTCCCTCCACCCTCTAAGAAACTGCAGTTCCCTACGCACTTCCCTACACCCACGAACAGGGCGATTAAAGGGAAAAGGATCCTCCAAAATCCAACTTTCTTTTTTTTCAAAAAGAAACTTTCAAAATATTATTGCCTAAACACTCCCTGGGCCACTCCACTGATGAACCTCTGAAAGTTTGACGAAGATCCCTTCGGCCATCTCTGAGGAAAAATGTCACCACACACACACACACACACCACACAACACCACACACACACACACACACACCACACACACACCACACCTCTCTTATTAGTATTAGATACGACAATAATTCCATTGTTCATGCGTACCTCACAGCTGCAGGGGGCAGCCGGGTTGCCGACAAGCTGAATTTCTCGAGAGCATAGGAATGGTTGAAAGAAACTGTGAGAAAGGAAGGCAGGATATCGCGACTCTTTCATGTAGGAATTAAGGCCAAGCACGTAGTGTCAGAAAAAAAAGAAAAAAAAAAAGCTATGAAATCCAGTATGGCATCAATTCAACATAAATTGAAACCAAAGACAAACTGGCAGCAGCAAGAGCATCAGGGCGATTAAAGTTTGAAAAAAATTGGCAGAAAATGATGACGTCTCAGATTGCAAGATCTCGTGCAATTTTCGGGGCATCAGAAGCTTAGTCTGTGGTGTACTCGCTCACAAATTGCCAAGTCTTGCGGTTCGGTCTCAAGATTTCAATAAAAATTCCCAATCTTGATGTAGGCCTGCTCGAGGTGTTACATCTCCAAAACGCGACTCCAGATTGGGCAGGAAAAAAGGACCAGCTGAGCTGTCCAATATAAGCCTTTAAGTGTGGACTGTTCAAAGATCCTACACAAAAGGGGAAAGAGTAGCAATTGTATGCCCATGACCCGAACTAAATTCCCTGTTGGGATATTATCGTTAGCTGTGTTACAACCATGATCTGCCAGGAGATGGGAATTCGTGATAATTATACAACTACGGCATAGGCATGAGCCAAAGGCCTTCTTCTTGTATCCAAGTTTTTCCTTGAAATTTCCTTCGGCAATATGTATAGTACAAAGGAAAGGTAGAATGAAATTTGCCCCTATTATTCAAGTGTTTATACCATTCCAAGAATATACACATATCCGTTGGATTAATAGATAACACAAAAAACCTGCTTAGAAAAGATGTTCCTGGAAAGGTTGAGGTGTGGAAAGGTGTTTGGAGAGCAGCCTCGTAGTAAAACGGCCCACCAAACATCTGTCAAGAGCCAACAGCACGTTGTAACAGGTACATGGATAAATCAATCTGTACAAACATCACAGGTCATTGTGATGATGTGAATGTGTTGAACCTGTTACGCACTGCACTGAAACTATGCACAAATAAAACTGGTAATCCCTATCAACCCACAAACATAATCTAATGGACAGTCGTACAATGAAGTTGGATGTTATTTTGCTTTGAACATTTGATTTTGGTATCTCAGATATTCTGTATTGCATGCACTCAGATTCTATTCAATGATTCTATTAAGGTCTATAGGATAGGGGAAGAGAAGGCAGCAGCCTCTTCCCTTCTTTGCAGTCCTGATAAAATCACATAGATCGTCAACCACTTGAATATGTTCCTTCAATCCTAATAAATATCTTCCGACTCTCACTTACTCTCTCCTAAGGACCGTCTGACAACCCCTCCCATATTTGCTTTTCCTAACAATTTCCTCTTGAAGAAATTCTCACTATCACTGAAAACCCTTTGGGTCTCACTATCAGCCATGATCTTTTCTTGGGCAAACCATACTTCTAAGTTTGGCCTCCAATGCCCAGTTTCCGGACTGGGAAAATTCCTTAATGTGCAAATGCCTTTTCCTTGGCACCAACTGAACTCTTATCCACCGACAAGGCCTTCATCTGGAGCTTGATGGAATACAGGTAGGGCGACCCTGTTATCCAGCAACCCCAAAACAGAAAGATCCAAAAACCGGCAAAATTTTGAAATGTTCATGGTCTGGACAATTTTCCAACACTTTAATTGCACAAGGCCTTCTGAAAAGTTTGATTGCCCCATGTCAATAATTTGGCAGGGAAAAACTGGTTGCCACGGAATGCGTCAACAACCACCAAAGACGAGCTGGGAAGTGGCACGCACGGTCCGATTCGCGCGTTCACCGCATTGCACTCCATAGTTTTGGGCGCATAATTGTGTTTTGTGCAATACCTGTTTCGCAATCATGTATGAAAGGCCTTCAACATCTGGACAAGCTAGTAGTGCCTCGACAAAAGAAGCATTTATTCACTCGTATCAAGCAAAAAGTCGGAGTTGTTGTGGAAGCATGACTTGGCGTTCGGTGAAATGCTTGAATAAGAATATGGCAATGGTACATCGACGTCTACCATCGGGAAAAAAAAAAACCCAAAAAGGAGCAGATATTAACATTTTATAGTGAGAGTGAGTGCCCAAGCTAATACAAAAGGAAAACGTTACATCAGTCGAAGACTGCTGACATCAATCATGTGTTGATAGAGGGGGTCGGGCAGTGCCTTTCGGAGAATTCCCCCTTGAATCGGGCAATAATCATGGCACGAGCGAAAACTTTTCATGACGAATTAGGCCGAACATCATCATGTGAATATTTGTCTGGGTGGTCAACAAAGTCCGGAAAGAGGCATGGGCTACGGTTTGCTTTAGGTCTGTAGTGAAAAAAAGCCGCAGCCGACCAGGGAAGCTGCGGAGGCCAACATCAAATTAATTTATAAGACGGGTGGAGGAAAGAACGCTTATTGCCTGAACAAATGTATCGGTTTATAGATTACAAGAAGTATTTATGTGAGAAAAATTTAAGTTCATGAAGCAGCAAAAACTCTGATATCTCTGTTTGGTTAACCCGAAGGCTACTCAGCTTGATGCCGTGGAAACCAAGGCCTGAGAGATCATTGAATCACCCATAATGAAGTTGAGTTATGGGCCTATCAATTTGCCATTGCAGACAGATCGGTGACTCTCTGTCTTCTTCCGTGTCATTTATTTTCTTGCAATTTCTGATCCTTCAGCACTCAACCCTCCCACCCCTATCCCCCTCTCGCAACCCCACAGCCAAGCTCTCGCAGGGCGTATGCAGTCTGCCAGCAATCTCCTTCGGTGTGAATCTTCCAAGATCCAGAATCCACTGCTCTCCTCCACTTCCCCGCCTTTTGAAACAACTCCACATTCGCTTTAATCTCAGTCTTCCCTCAAGGTTTTCGAGACAGCTGTTCACCCCATCTCAATCATCCCGTCCAAAACAATGATCTTTTCTACCCCCAGTTACCCTCCTTCGACACACACCACACACATCCCCAAATTTCCAGATTTCCTTCCTGAAAGTTTGCTTCTGTCTCCAATTTTTCCAACCCCCTGCATCTCTCTCTACCCCTCATTATTACCCACATCTCTGTTTGTCATTCTCCCTCTATTTTTTACCCCAACCCTATACTGTGGTGTGTTTTGTTGTGTGTGTGTGTGTGTGTGTGTGTGTGTGTGTGTGTGTGTGTGTGTGTGTGTGTGTGTGTGGTGTGTGTGGTCTCTCTCTGTCAATTCAAGCTCCTCCATGAGCCTCGACTTTGTAAACAAACCAATTTAAACCGGAGAATGAGTGAGAAAAAATCCCATCCTCATGATGCAAAACACAAGTAAACAGATATTGATGCTATACATGCCGTTTCAAGGAGGCACTCTGTTCCAGATAGGTTTAGATTGATGAGGGCATTGGGTTGTGCCAGGAACGCGTACAGTTTCTGCAAAAACATGACAAGCATGTGGTTAGAGCTGTGGTTAGAGTTGTGGTTAGAGCTGTGAAGTTAGTTGGTATTTGCAAAATATTCATAATAACTCCAGTTCCTCATCTCCCTTGTTTATTATTCTTGACGACAAATACCAACTGTCGCTTCACTGACGGGAATATGAAAGGGGTGGGAGAAAAAGAGGGGGATGGAAAGGAAGAGGTGGGGAGAGTGAGGGGGTGGAGGGGAACGAGAGAGGAGGGAGGAAGACGAGAGGGGTGGGGAAGGGAAGACAGTGTGAGGTGAGGGAAGGGAAGGCAGACATTGTGGTGGAGCATTATTTACGATTCATACTGTTTCATCGAAATGCTTCTGCATAGAATAACAGTGAAGATAGAAACATAAAAATTCTGAAATCCATTTTCTACCGGTCATACAATCAATACCGCCCAGAGACAAACACCACCCAGACAAGTCGGAGATAAACGCAGTCCGGAAACAAACACCGCCCAAAGCAAACACTGCGAGAGACTAACATCGCCAGAGACTAACACCGCCCGGACACATCCGGAAACAAACGCCCATCCAACAATAAACACTGCCCAGACACGTTTGGAGACAAACACCTGCCGGATGCGTCCAGAGACCAAAACGGCCCGACGTAAACACCGCCTGGACGCTCCAGAGACAAAACACTGTTCAGATGCGTCCGGAGACAAACACCACCTGGACCAGGCCAGAGACAAACACCGCCCAGACGAGTCCAGAGACAAACACCGCCCGACACGTTCGGACTAAGCTGTTCCAGAGACAAATACCACTGCAGACAAGTCGGAGACAAACACCGCCTGGAGATGTCTGAAAATGAACGCAGTCCCGGAAACAAATACTGCCCAGAGACAAACACCGCCTGAACACATCCAGAGACAAACTCCCGTCCAACATGAACACCGGCCACACATCTCCTGAGACAACACTATCCAGACGCATCCAGAGCCAAGCTGCCAGAGACATGCACCTTGCCCTGACACGTCCGGGGACAAACTTCCGCTGGACGCGTCCGCGAAACAAACACCCCCACACAAGCCCAGAAACAAACACCACCCGGACACGTTCGGAGACAAACTCCATCCAGAACGCATCCGGAGCTAAGCTGTCCAGATGACAACACCGCGCCGGACAAATCCAGAGAGAGGAGAGAGAGAGGAGATACGGGTGGCAGGGGAGGTAGTTAGCAGAGAGAAAATGTATGCTTTTTCTGAACACACACACACACACACACACACACACACACACACTATTGTTGCTTGGCCAATATCGGCAATTCTTCAGGAATCAGCAGATTGGAGCCAGTGTGATTACCGACTACAGTACGTACTGTATACAACCCAAAAACCTTGAGTTGCTTTCAACCTTGTTTGGGGGGATTTCAACAACCAAATTATAAAACCAACGTTGCATTATAGACGTTTCAGGGAGATGTGCATAAACATTAGTCTTTATAAACAGCTGCCAATTGTCATGTGACGGGTAGAAAAAAAAAATTTGTCTCTGTAATTTAGAAAACACATTCATATGGCAAACGGCTTGGAAATCCGGTGTTATTATCAAATATATTTTGCTTTGAAACTCGCAAAGAGAAACCATACATATAACCTTTGTAAATCATGTACCTCTACCTTGTAGCAACTGCCGACTGCACATGATGATCAGGACACGAGCTGCACCACTATCGACTGCCGGACGCTCAGCAAGTGGCTTAAGCACTCAAGCAAACACTCCAATTAAATGGTTGATAAGTAACGCCTGGCTAGGCTGTGGCAGCATACCATAACGGATCCCTTTAACATCAACGCCGGTCTTCACCGTGCCCGCAGCAGTTAAAGAAATTAAATTAATTCGTTCAACTAATGACTTTATCCACAAAAGAGTTGCTGTTTAACGTAAAACAACCCTGGAGACACCACAAAGTTTAATCGACTATGAAATAAACATTGTTGATAATTTGCCACATTGCCTGCTCATACGTGTAAACGTCACGTGGTACATCGGTCCGCGCAAAAATTATAACTTTATTTTCAGACATCCGTTTTCCACCAGATTTGCTTTGATTCGCTATTGAGCACCTCGCAAAACCTCCGGAAATATAGACACAGATCTGGCAGACGCTATGGATAGGCAGTCCCTCTGGGGAACAGGGTGGGAGGTCGAGCAGTGAATGCATTAAATCAAAAAGCTCAATGAAGCTCGTTAATTTTGGCACGTTCCTAAATATTTTGTTCACTCAATATAATTCTCCAAACAATCCAAAAAGATAAGTTTAATGCTTTGGAAATTTCACATTTTCTTGTGTATGTATGGAGGAGGAGGGAACATAGCCTTACTTGCTTCAAGTAAATAAGTATATGGACTTAGTTATAAGACTCGTTATTTCTATAAATTATCAGATTTCGTGGAAATCGTGGAAAATTGCATCAGACAATGCACGAAATCCCTCCATGTTCATAATTTGAAAACTATAATCCTTACAAAAGCGATGTACACAGCGATTCGTAGTGATGATGAACAGGCATTCAATAATACTAGTGCGTGCCCGTACGTGCGTGCCCGTACGTGCGTGCCCGTACGTGCAAAAAAAAAATAAAAAGAAGAAGAAGAAGAATTGTGACGTCAATTGTGACGTCATAGCACCATGTCCTGTCATTGGTTTGGTAAATAAATGGCCATAACTTGGGAACCACTTGTCCGATTAATATCAAACCATAAAAAGGCACATCCACAGGGCCCCAGCAATATAGCTGGCAAGTTTCAATTAGATCGGACCAGTGGTTGTCGAGAAAGTGGTCACAGACAGACAGACAGACACACAGACAGAGATTGCTGGAATTATAGATAGATGAGTGAGGAAAGTAGAAAAAAAAAAAAAAACTTTATCATGAAGAAATCGTTGCGACCTGTTCCAAGTCAAGGCATGGTTGAGCAGGGCAAAAAACATGGCGGCTTCAGACCCCAGTGAGGTAACCCAGGATACGCTTTTAGACCTCAGAGAGCGAGGTGGCCGAGGATGGCACCTGATGAAGGATATAATTTAATGAGACCGTTAATTATCTTCAAAAGGGGTGTTTTAATTACCCCAAACACCCAATTTTCAGTCTTGCACTTCCTTGGAGTTTTTTTAGTATGCATGCAAAGTTTCAGGCTGCTAAGTTTCATGGTTTTGGAGTTATGGAGGAGACACACACACACACACTTATTAGTATAGATTTGATACCCACTCATGCCCTGCAGCAATCCTTTTCACTGGATGTTTCGACTGCACGCAGCTTAATTAAAATTATGACTTTCATAGCTACTCCCTGAGCCTCAATTTCTGCATGCATAAAAAGAGAAATAAATAATGATTGAAAAGATTAACATGCAAAACAACAGCTCACCGAACTCTCATCTGCTCGTAAAATGTTTCCAGAAAGGTCAAGGTGAGTAAGAGTGGCTTTGATCTGTTCGCTCCCCATCAATGCCTGGCACAAAGAATTAGCACCTGGAGAAGGGAAGAGACAGACTAATTACACTCCTCTCTTCAATTCAAGTGTCAGTTGTGTGGCACAAACTAAACAGAGGTTTAATGAGTTACAAATTTCACCTACCTCGCAGAGTCAGGGCAGTGCGTGAAAGATTGAGGTTGTAAAGTCCTTTGATCAAATGGTGAAGCTGAGAGCTGAAACTAATCACACCTACAAGGTTAAAATGAAGAATGTATGAGCAAAGCTTGAGGCTTGTCCGCAGGGCAAAGGAGTACACCCACAAATGACACAAATTATGCGAAAATCAATTCATTGAAAATATGTGAGGTGGAGAAATTAAAAACAATCTCCTGAAGTCACAATCACTAAATATAACTCTCTGCCCAAGTTTGTTGGAATGCGGGAACATGAATGAGGGGTGGGGGGTAGAAAAAAGTTGCAATATTCAACACCTGTGCATCAGCGTCAAAGAGAGAACTAGAAGGGCATCGGTAGAGTGCATACCTCCGCCACATAATGCCTGATCCACGAGAACATATCGGGCCCAATACATTTTTGAAATATCATGCTATATATCGTTTTTGGCTTGATCTCTCAATGGTGAAGAATAACTTTAAAAATTAAATAATTCTCGTATCCAGATGCAGATTCGGATTTTCACCAAAATCGAATCAATTTGTCGTGGTCACACACCCAACCTGTCTACCAAGTTTCATCTGAATCCATCCACAACTTTTTGAGATATCGTGTTATATATTCGTTTAGCCAAATCTCTCAATGGTGAAGAATCACTTTAAAAATTATGAGATCCGGATCTGGATT
Organism: Eptatretus atami; assembly: GCA_035128595.1. Taxonomy (NCBI): domain Eukaryota; kingdom Metazoa; phylum Chordata; class Myxini; order Myxiniformes; family Myxinidae; genus Eptatretus; species Eptatretus atami. The sequence continues at coordinate 76,993,841 of CM068960.1, read as the reverse complement.
CGGACTTTGATCTTCACCAAAATTGAATCAATTCTTCCTTGTCGCACACCCAATGTGTCCAACCAAGTTTTGTCCGAATCTGTCGACAACGTTTTGAGATATCGTGCTATATATCATTTTGGCCCTATCTCTCAATGGTGAAGAATCACTAAAAATTCTAGTAGTCGGATCCGGATCTTCACCAAAATCTAATCAGTTCGTCCTTGTCATACACCCAACCTGCCCACCAAGTTTCATCCGGATCTGTCGACAACTTTTTGAGATATCCTGCACACAAATAAACAGACAAACAAACAAACAGACAGAGAGGGGTGAAAACATAACCTCCTTCACCTTCAGTGGTGGAGAAAAAAATGTAGCACAGATGTAGGGGCATAAATGAAAGAAACAGTTAAGTGGGGGTGTTAAATTGAAAGTATTTCAATATGAATAGGAATTATTAGATTCATTACTCATTAAGGGTGCCATGCAATGACCCTGAAAGGTTCTGAAAGACGCTTGTAACCCCGAAAGAGAAGTTGCAAAAGAAAAAGGAAAGGCGGTGGCTGTTGATCACTAACATTGTAGTCTGAACCAAATAAAATCTGGTTTGTATTGTGAAATGGGGAGGTGAGTTCAACCTTTGTTTTTTATCTGTCAAGACGAGAATAAATTATCTTCAACCCCAAAATCAATCTAGTTACTCGATGCTGAACCCTCTCTATGACAGCGACAGTGCCTATAGAAAGTCTACACCCCCTTTCAAAATTTTCCTCTTTTGTTGTCTTATAGCCTGGAATTAAATTGCATTAAATCAGACTTTTTCCACCTTTATTTACACATCGTAACCCACAACTTCCAAGTGAAAAACAAATTCTATAAATTTCAGAAATTAATTAAAAATACAAAACAAGCTCAAATGAGCTAACATACTCGTCCTCTTTATGATGACGTCATAAAAACGAATATGACGTCATTGTGATGTATCAGGTTTGCGATAAATGATCTGTGCTAATGCCCGGCTTGATTCCCGCAACAAATTCAAACGGCTTGCCTAGTTTCGGAGATAATGGTATAGGCGATTTCCATTAGCGGCGATATTATGACGCAACTTTTTTTCTAGGAAGAATTTCCAAAATCGGAGATGGTTACTGCCTCGCGTGGGCTTTCTGCACATACATGGCAGGTTTCACGAAGATCCGATGAAAACTCTGGGTGTGTGAAACAAAAAATGTCAAAAAATAGGAATGACGTCATAAGAATTGATATGACGTCATAGTGATGTATCATATGTGTGGTAATTCATCTCTGCTAATGCCCTGTTCGATTCCCGCAAAACAGAATTCAAAAAGCTTGCCTAGTTTCGGAGATAATTTTTTAGGCGATTTCCATTAGCGGAGATATTTTGACGTCATAACTTTTTTCTTAGGAGGAATTTTCAAAATCGGAGATGGTTACTGTCTGCGCAGGGTATTTTTACATATACATGCCAAGTTTCAGGAAGTTTCGATGAAAACTGTAGGCTGTGAAACAAAAAAGTCCACAAGAAGAAGATGAAGAACAACAACTGTGAGAGACTTAGAGATCCTCCACGAGGATCTAAAAATACAAAACTAGAATATCTTGGTTGGATAAGTGTCCAACTTATCCAAAACTTATCCAAATATGGATATATTTCATATATCCAAATATATGAAAGTCCAAATATACGAATCTGAAAGTCCCTTATAATAGCAATTGTAAATTATCTCAGGTGTAACCAATCACATTCAAAATCTCACACAAAGTCAATTGGCCTCCACCTGTGTTAAATTATACTGATTCTGATTATTTCTGAATAAAATCAGCAGTTCCTGTAGATGTCCTAAGTGGGTTGTGCATTTCACAGCAAAGACTCAACCATGAGCCCCAAAGGAGCATTCAAAAGATCTCCGGGATAAGGTTTGGGGAAAGGTAAAGATCAAGGGATGCATAAAAAAAATATTTAAAAGGCCTTGAATATCCCATGGAGCAGAGTCAAGACAATTATTAAGAAGTGGAAGGCGTATGGTACCACCAAGACCCTGTAAAGATCAGGCCATCCTTCCAAACTGGATTATCAAGCAAGGAGGATGCTGATCAGAGAGGTCACCAAGAGGCCAATGGCAACTTTGAAAGAGCTGCATGCCTTTGTGGCAAAGACTGGTCACTGAGTGCATGTGATAACAATATCCCAAGCACGCCACAAGTCTGGCCTGTCCGGTAGGGTGGCAATAAGTTAGCCATTACTCAAAAAAACACACCTTGCGTCCCGTTTGAGGTATGCAAAAAAACCACTCCAGAAATTGTAAAGTAATGTGGCAAAAGGTTTTGTGATCTGACGAAACCAAGATGGGAATTTTTGGCCTCAATGTAAAACGTTAAGTTTGGTGGAAATCCAACACAGCACATTACCCAAAGAACACCATCCCTACTGTGAAGCATGGTGGTGGCAGCATCATGTTATGGGGCCGTTTCTCATCAACAAGGACTGGGGTACTTGTCAGGATAGAAGAGAAAATGGATGGAGCAAAATACAGAAAAATTCTCAAAGAAAACCTGCTGCCCTCTGTAAGAAAGCTGAAATTGGGAAGGAAGTTCACCTTTCAGCATGACAACAACCTGAAGCACACAGCCAAAGCTACATTGGAGCGGCTAAGGAAGAAAAGATAAATGTCCTTGAGTGGCCGAGTCAGTCCCGACCTAAATCCAATCGAAAATTAGTGGCATGACGAAGATTCCTGTCCATCTACGCTCCCCACGCAACTTGACTGAGCTTGAACAGTTTTGTACAGAAGAATGGACAAATATTGCCCAATTAAGGTGTGCAAAGTTGGTGGAGACCTATCCCAACAAACTCACGGCTGTAATTGCTGTTAAAGGTGCTTCCACCAAGTATGAACTCAGAGGGGTGGAAACTTATCCAACCAAGATATTCTAGTTTTGTATTTTAAACTAATTTTCTGAAATTTGTATCATTTGTTTTTCACTTGGAAGTTGTGGGTTACAATATGTAAATACATGTTGAAAAAGTCTTATTTAATGCAATTTAATTCCAGGCTATAAGTAAACAAAAGACGAAAATTTTGAAAGGGGGTGTCGACTTTCTATAGGCACTGTATATCCTTCCTCAGATGTGACTAAAACTGAACATAATATTATAGACGAGTCCTCATTAAATTCCTGTACAGTGTTAACACTACCTTTTATGTTTATAATTTATCCCCCGGTGAATACAACCTAAAACCCTGCTAGCTTTACCCGTAGCGGTTTGCTTCTGTGCTGTCTGCTTACACTCTGTGTCTACCACACTAACCAGTCACAAATCCTTCTCCAGTGTTACATGCTCCAAGACTTGTGTGACGTAATCTCCCACTTGTATGACGTAATCCCTATTTTCATTGTTATTAACCATCCCCAGCACCTGACATTTCGTTATGTTAAAATGCATCTGCTAAACTTTTGCCCAATCTATGAAAACATCTAGACTTTCCTGAATCTGATCAGCCCCTTTTCTGATATCTACCTTACCTCCAAGATTAGTGTCATCTGCAAACTTGGAAACTCTTCACTCCCACTGTCTTTCAACCTGTCCACCAAGTTTACAGAAAAATAGCCAGACAACTCTAAATCACTGATGCAAAGTAAAAACTACAAGGGCACACTTCAACATCGTGACGTTGCCAGATATGCCTCCGCCCACATTACTACATCATTTTACATCCTTCCACCAATTTTGATTTAAATCCCTGAACCCAGATTCAAAATATTAAATAATTCTGGCTGTCAGAGCATTCATCTGACCAAGATGAAATTTAAAACATATATTCCTCATGACTACTCGATCATAAATGTAACGTTTCACACCGATTGATGAAGCAGTTCAACAGAAATTATTTTTTAAAATCTTTCAATCCAATATGGCTGCCAATGGCAAACCATGTGACCTATTAATTATTTGTGAACACCCTGGTATCCCCAAGGCTTGGGGAACATGTGAGTGAAGTTTCCCCTCGATCTGTCAAGGCGTTCTGGAGAAGAAGTTTTTTGAAGGTTTTTATGTTAAAAAAAAAAATATGGCTGCGAACACGTGACGATGACATCATCAATTCCCCCCCCCCCCCCATAAATTTACGCCTCGATGACCTCAACTTTTCATACCAATCGGATAAAGCATTTGACATATGCAATTATGATGTCATAACAAGCCACCTACGACATAATCAAGAAAATGACTTATTTCCCATGGGAGTACTTCACATGTGCCAAGTTTCGATTTTTCCAATGGAGTGGTTTCAGAGATACAGAGGTCCAAAGTTTTTCCTTTGTTCCAATATGGCTGCCACATCACATCATAATTATCATTAAAACATTTTACACGAGTAGTCGCACCCATGGTGAAAATTTCATGTCAATCGGATAAGGGGTTGCAGAGAAAACAGAGAAAATTAGCATGGACGGACAACCCAAAAACATAATGCCTACTGGCAACTTCATCAGCAGAGGCATAGTAACAACAGTCCATGCACTGATGAAACGGAAGACCAAGAAGGAACCCAAAGAAGTAAAGAGCAAAGATTGAGTCATAAGGAGGAACTTATAATCTTATATACATATAATCTCCCATTATACTTATAAAGTTTGATTATACTTCGAGTCTCCCAGAAAAGACATCCTCCAACTCACACGCACTTTTTGCTTCCAATCACCAAGACAGATTCCAACCCACTTAGCTACTCTACCAGCCATTCTGCAAAACCTAAACTTAGCTAACAGCCTTCTATGTGGTACTTTATCAAATGCCTTCTGAAAGTCCAAATATACAACATCTACTGCACTTCCCTCATCCACCCAATCAGAAAACTGATTCTTAAAACTCCAATAATAAATTTGTTAAACATGACTTCCCTTTAGTAAATCCACACCGACCCCCATTAATTATTATAAATTTATCTAAATTGTTCCACTATCTGCACGCTTCTCACGTATACATTTTCATAAAGAATGCCAATAGAATGAAAAAAAAAAGATTAAAGAAGATATGTATCAGATGGCATCACAATTGTTTTGTGATATAATCAAATAGAGTGTACAGGATCTGTTAGGATCTTTGAGCGCTCGGGTTTTTGCACGTGGACGCCTGGGCTTTGTTTACACCGATTTCGCCACCAAACCTTGCAAGGGTTTTCAGAAATGAACTATTTGTTATGCCTCCCAAGAAGCTGATGCTGCCAGCCGGAAAAAAAAGGCAGACCAGAAGAACAAGGGCAATAAGCATTTGGGCTTCATGCCCGGCAATCACGCGTCGGATAAAGATGAAGCATATGCTTCGGGCAATACAATTTTTGCCATAACTGAGACATGGCTTCAGGAGTATATCTTGAATTGTGAATTGAACCCAGACAACTCTTATGTTGTGTATAGAAATGACTGAGCAAATAGATAGGGGGGAGGTATTATGTTTTGAGTTCCTAATGATATACCATCTCAACAATTCGGCAAGTTAATCTCAAACAAAGCATTTCAAGCAATGGCCATTAAACTCTTTAAAGGAAACAAGTCCTTGATAGTTATCTTAGTTTATCAACCACCAATTTATTATCAATGTAATTTTTTGGAATCATGGGAAGATTATTTTGACTCATTAAATATAACGAACTACCCGTACTTAATTATGGGAGATTTCAATTTTGCAAATATTATTTGGGATTTAAATAAAGTAGTTTGGAAGGGACATGATTTTGATTTCTTAAATTTTTCTATCCTCAGTGGTTTGAACTAGATGATTAAATATCCAACTCGTGGGAATAATTTACTTGATTTGGTCTTATAATCCAAAAATGGACAAATTAATAACTGATATATTGCCGTCCTTTTTTGGTGGTGATCATTTTCAAATTGAGAGCATGTTAGATATGGTTTTTGTTAAATGGGTAGAAAAGCGTTTAATCAGATATTATTGAAAAAGTGATTATCAAGTTATGAAGGAATGCTTAGAGCAGTGTAGTTGGTCTGATCTATTTGCGGACAGTAGAAATATTGAGGAAATGTATAGTAATAGATAATTTTGTGCCGAACTTTAACAAGAATGTTAAAAAATATCTGCACAGCATTATAAATCTGCAGAGAAGACGATGTAGGTTGCACAAAAAAACAAAATAAGCATTCTCGACATATAGTCGATGGAGATGTTTTATAGTGCGATGACCAAAATTATTCGGAGAAAAACAATAGGACAATTGAAAACAAAGTACTGGAAGCAAACAATGACTGGAATTTTTGGGCGTTTGTGAAAACAAAAATGACTACGACTTCTAGGTTTCAAATTCTTAAATATGAAGATAAATTATGAATTGAAGATGAGGTTGAAGCCAACTGTCTTAATCAATATTTTACTACGGTCTTTGTAGATAACGACGGTAAAATGCCTCCCATTTTGCAGAGTTATTTCCCAAACTGATTTAACAGAATGCAGTTTTCTGCCGGAAAAAGTTTTTGAATATTTATCTAAAGTGCCTAATAAAACCTCATGTGAGCCAGATGGTATTCCAGCATTACTAATGAAAAAGTTGGCTTTTGAACGAGCTTATCCTCTGCCATTAATATTCATATTGAGTTTCCACACCTCAAAATACCCGTTATTTGGAGCAAAGCATATGTTATTCCAATTTACAAAAAGATTCTCCATCATGTGTTTCTAATTAACGGCTTATCAGTCTTATGTGTGTCACATGTAAAGTTATGGAATCAAAAATTAAGAATACAATGGTGGAATACTTGTAGTTTAACAAAATAATGGTTAATGAACAGCATGGTTTTATGAGGAAGAAATCTACGATATCACAATTGTTGCTTTGTCTCAATGAATGGACTATGGAGGTAGACAAGGGAAAATCTGTGGACATTATATTATTTGGATTTCGTGAAGGCTTTTGATACTGTATCTCATAATAAGCTTCTCAATATTGTTTCTAACTTTCATATTCGAGGGAAAAGTGTGGGTTGGATAGAAGTCCTTTTAGCCAATTGTATGCAAAGAGTTGTGGTTAGCAATGATTACTCTGGCGAAGTGTTCATAAAATCTGGGGTTCCTCGGGGTAGCGTTTTGGGTCCTCTTCTGTTTTTGATGTATATTAATGATTTGCCAAAAAGTATTCGAAAGTAGTTCAGTCTATATGTATGCAGATTTGATTCAAAGATAATTTTTTCATACAAGGAGATTGGGGAAACAGTCAAAATTGAAAAGGATTTGAACCAACTTTTTGCTTGTGCAAACAAGATGCAATTGACATTAGCAATTGAAAAATGTGTAGTTTTGCACCTTGGAGGTTTAAGTTTTTTTTTTAAAGTTATACAGTAAACGGTGTAAAGATGAAGTGTTGACAGCATAAAAGATTTGGAGGTTGTTAGAAGTAGTGGTTTGGAATATACTAACCATTGTATGATGATTGCAAAAAAGGCCAGTATTCACGTGAATTGTTTGCTTAGATCCTTTGTAACCAAGGAGATGGGATTCTTGAAAAAAATGTTTCAATGCTTTTGTACGACCTACATTGGAATACGCATCACAAGACTGGTCACCACATTTTATAATGAATATTTAACTCATTGAGTTGTTAAAGGAAGTTCTCATGTAGAATACCTGCACTTAAACATTCGGGCCTTACATATCAAGAATGTTTAGTACACCTAAATCAAGATTCCTTGGCATTACGCAGACTGAGGGCTGATCTTATTTTTGTTTACAAAATTTTGTAGGGGTACGTAAACATTGATTTTAGCGATCTCTTTCAGTTTAGTTGTACCCAAACAAGGTCAAATGGGTTGCCTTTATTTAAAAAGTCTTATAGACTTAGAGTAAGACAATCGGTGTTTAATATTCGAACTGTGAGAATTTGGAATAGTTTGGACTCCAGGGTTGTTCTTTCCCGGAATTTGAACGGATTTATTACTGAATTGGAAAAAGTGTATTTAAATAATGTTTTTTTAAGTCACAAATAGTTAATTTCTGACTTGCAGATAATAAGTCGCCTGAAGGCTGCTGTCTGCTTGATCAGGTATCTATGACTAGTAATATTATGTTTTGTACTCATGTGATTTTTGGTGTGTAGGCAAACGCCCTCATTGTATTACATGTTCTTTCTTTTTGATTTTTTTTTTGGATGGAGGGTAATGTGAATGAAAATGAAATGCAATCCAGTCCTGAAAATGAGAGTAAGCCTCATCTTTATGATCAATATGTGATGCCTTTAGAACTGGGCTCCAGTGACCAATCAATCACCAGCTGCAGAGAGCTGAACACCATTCTACTCCCTGTCCTTTTGCACCTTATATCTTGAGGAAATTGTCAACACTCACTATCTGAGTAATCATACAAAAATGGATGAAATCACTGGATTACCATATAAAAATAGATCAATTTTTTTTTTTTAATTCAAAGAAAAAAAAAAAGGACAAACAACAGATACCTGCCCCAATGTCACCATTATGGATCACCTTGTTAGTTCTTTCCACTTTCAAACATCAGAAATACATCTGCTGTGTGATTATAAGGCATACTGATAGCCACAAAAAATAAAAATCATTGCCTATGGGTAGGCAGCTTTTTCAGAGGAAGTAGTTGCTCTGACCTTTGTCATCCATTGCACTCCCAGCCAAGCTGATAGATTGCAGTACACTCTGATGGTTATCAAACAGGGCCACAGCTAACTTTTGCATAAATTCTCTGTCAGAAAAGGGGGGAAAAAATGCATTCATGCATTAAAACACAAGCAGGTGTAATAAATAAGTCATATGTATTACCTTTTTGTTTGAAGGTCATGTTGGAGGTCACACAGTGCTGAATAAACTCCTGCTCACCTACCTCTGCATTTTGATTAACAGATTCCCGAGAAATCAATTATATGTCATCTGAGCATATTTTTCCGCAATTATCTGACTTCCAAATTCAGATGTTTTAAAATTTGCTTTCTCTGTTTGTTTGTTTGTTTGTTTTTGCAGAATATAATCTCAATGTTTTGAGTCAATTCAAATGCAAGACTAGAAAGCATCTCAAAATGGAAGGCACATCCATGTCCGCTTTATACTCAAACTAATTTGTGAAAACAACGCTGAAAAAGGTTATGGCCTGGAAACATGAACGTGGATGGACACACACACACACACACACACACCACACCACCACACACAAACACACAAACACACACCCGTCTCCTGCTGCATGGTGGATGGGCTAGTAACTCTGTAGATAGGTGTGCCTCAATAGATTTGATTATTATCATAATAAATGATGAGGCAGTAACAATATTTTCCCCCCTCAACTAAAATAAAATACCTCAAAAAAAAATTCCCCCAGAATTTTCGAAAGAACAACCATGACAGAGAAGCTCAGTTATTGCCTTTGAAATGAGGAGCCATCTATACAGTATGAATGCAAACAATGGCAACAATTTTTGCCACTCCACCCCCTCTCCTTTCCCTACAGGCTTTCTCTTTCATCTCCTTTCTCTACTCTCCTCCAAAGGACTTATCCTTTGCTCCCCTACAACTCTCTATTATTTTATTAAAATCTCACCCTTCACTTAATGTTTTCAATTTTTTTTTTCTTCAACGCACCCCCATTTTTGCATACAATTATTATTTTACTTACATTATCCCTATTTTGATGACTATACACAGAAAAAAAACCCCACAAACAAGACAAGTACCAAAAATGGATAACGAAAGCTCTCAGATTAAGGAAAGACATAAAATGTTTCCAAAGCTACAGGGAGATGTCAATCACAAGACGAACGGAAACAACACGCTGAGTAAAAAAAAAAAGGCGTGCGACCACAAACAAGGCTGGGTTGGTGTGAGCGACCGATACTCACGGCTTTAAGCTGGCACCTTCTAGCTCAAGCGCTGTCAGCTTTGACGAGTTTCGTATTACCCGAATGATATGCTCACAGATGTCGCCATTCTAGGGCAAAATGACAATGTAAACCCTCAGTAGAAAGAACTGATAAATAATTAGTGCTGCGTCAGTTTGCCATAAGCACGACGAAAAAAATTCGACACAATAATGCAGTCTGTCCACAAATTACCATTCCAAATTCTCACTGTAATAAAATAAAATAAATAAATAAAATTGGATACAATAATGTGGTTTTCTGCACGTGAAAGAACATTTCTGAAGGTTTTGTTGACTTGTATTTTGTTGGTTTCCAGATCTCCTGCGACACCGCATGTCACGTTTACCACAAATGGCAAAATACAGTGTGTTGCCCAATTCATAGAAATCACATCACCTGCACATTCTCAACAAAGTTTCACGATGTCCTATGGAAAAAAGGAAGTCACCATCGAGAAAAACGATTCGTGAATGACACAGAAAGTTTATGGAGACTGGTTGTATCCTATAGAGTGTAGTGTAAGGAGGCACGCTGACCAAGCACAAGTGGTAAGGATATTGAACATATTTGTGAGTCGTTCCAGCACAGTCCCCCATAAGTCTATTCGGATTCGGATGATGAACTTGACAAATCTTGACAATAAAACTTCAAGAAATTTTCACACGCAGCAAACTGCATCATTGTTTCCCATTTCATTGTTTGTTTGTTTTATCACCGATTGAATTTGGAACGGTAATTTCTAGACACTGTGTACCGCTACAACATACAAATGAAGGACAGGAAAGTTGGTATTGGGTGGTTTGCCATTGACTTCCAAGCAGTCAGTCAGGGCAGGATTTTGTAATATTTTTTTCAGGATGCTGCCGATAACTCTCCTACTATCCAGAAATACACCGGATGGAATATTTAACATTTACCAATGATGGGCACTAGCGGAGAAGTCCTTCGGCATAATGTCCATCTGAGGTACAACGCACACCTCAATGTCTCACCCTGGCTGCAAGAAAGCAGGGTGAGTGTTTTATAGCTGGGTCGAGAATCAAAACCTGGCAGGACAGCTCAGAGGTGAGTGCACATACCTCTAAGCTATCCTGCTCACCCTATCCATATTAAAACGATCCATTAAAGCTTTATCTCAAATAAAATTTTCATCATCAAGTCATCTGAAGATAGCATGGTTTCAACATCCATTATTACCTCCGCCACTGAAGGTGGACGGAGGTTGTGGTTTCACCCCTGTCTCTGTCCATCTGTCTGTGAGCAGGATACCTCAAAAAGTCATGGATGCATTCGGACGAAATTTAGTACAAGGACGTGATACAATTTAGTGTGACAAGGACGAATTGATTCAATTTTGGTTAAGATCCGGATCTCGATGTGCATTAGAGATTTTTAAAAGTGATTCTTCACCATTGTGTGTTCGGGCCAAAAACGATATATAACAAGATAACTCCAAAAATTATTAATAAATTTGGACGAAACTTGCTGGACAGGTTTGGTGTGTGACAAGGACTAATTGATTACATTATGGTGAAGATCCAGATCTGGGTTCTGAGAATTTTTTTTAATTCTTCACCACTGAAAGATAGGGCCAAAAACGATATTTAGCAAGATATTTGAAAAAGTTGTGGATGGATTATGACAAAATGAGGTGGATGAGTTGGTTAGGTGACAAGAATAACCTGATTCGATTTTGGTTCAGGTCTGGATGCAGATCCTGCCTATCAGTGAGATACAAAAGGTAAACTGTTCAGCCTGGCAGAAGTATGCGCTCTACCGAGTGCCGTTCTCGTATTCACTTTGGTTTTATATAAACATATTAATATAAATAAAGCTTTTTTCCCCCCAAGAACTGTTGTCTAAGCAAAGTTTAGCACTTGGTGAGCTGTCTGCTCAAAATTGTCCGCATTATTTTATAAAGAAGTTAATGAAAAATAATTACCAGCTGTGTCTTCTTTTCCCAAGTAACTGGCCGTTTCCATTTATTGTTCGAATAATAGTTTCATGGCTGATCCATGAAGCCTTCTCAACAGTCAGAATTGCATTTATTTTCACCACATGCTGAGTTTAACTGCTGTATTATCGCTTATTTTACTTTTTGTATTTTTTTCACCCACCTTTATTCTCCTCTGCTTGCTACTTTTAAAGTGATAACCTTGTATTTTGCATCATTTTAATTATTATTGTTGTCATGGATCCAAGACTTCCTGGAATCACTGTTGTGCATGCCAATTTAATTGCTGTTATCACTTTTCGTCTCAACTTAGTTATTTATGTCATAATAATAATAACAATAATAATCATCATTTTATACCATTCCTTTTGTGCCGTAAAGGCACATCGGGCTGCCGAGGCAGTTTCATTGGCAAGTACAGTCCTGGACGGGTCGTCACTCCAATGCAGGTTACCCCGAATCATTATTACCCCAGTACACTGTAACCAACCTTGGAAGGATGACAGGCTGAGTCAACCCCACCTGGTGTTAATTCAACGCTGATAGGGGGCTCAAACTCAGGACCCATAGGTCCCAAGCCGACACCTTAACCGCTAAGCCAACACCAGGCATTCGTCATTTATATACGTACTGTATTTTGTATCTTTTTTTTTTAATGTGAGCTTTTCCATTAGCATCTTTTTTGTCAAAATAAAAGTCTGTTTTATGTCACATTTTTCATTTCATACTAAACTCTCCTCTCTCTTATAATCCAACTCTGCTGTTCCCCATTTGCTTTCCCCCAAATTATTCTACCACCCCACAGTGGCAAATACATTTCCACTTTCCAATGCAAGAGATTTCAATGCATTTTGAAAGTTTTATTTCGAAGTCGGTGTGCTGGAAGTAATAACTCAATGGCGACTCAAAAGAAGTACTTTGGGCAAAATGGCATCCCCGTGTTCCCGGGGTGGATGCAATTGCAGACGGAGGAGGAAATAAATCGAGGGTTATTAACAGGAACGTTTTTTTTTATTGTAATCCTATTCTTCTTCACTTTCTCACCACCAAATATAAAATGATAATGCATAAAAATATGATCGAACTCACAAGTTTGGTGTCTTTGCATAAGAGCTTAGTAAACCACTGGCTGTACTCCAGTGTCGCCACAATGGGAACAAGGTCCCTGTCACGACAAACAGATGTCAATGCATTATAATATGAGTTCCCTTACAAGGAACATCAATGCAGGAGACCATTTGGGCCATCAAGCCAACACAACAGTTGCCAACATATGGTTATTTGTCCATACTCTATCCTTTTAAAAAAATGCTGAGCATCAAGCAAGGAAGCAGAAAGTACCATTTTGAGTCGTTGCTGTGACTCAACCAGGGTTTGGACACACACACACACACACACACACACACACACACACACACACACACGGCTCGTGGAAGAGATAAAACACAGAATGGATCAAGGTACAACATAAAAAGGAACAAATGCTAACAGCAGGGCTGAGGGAGAAAATAGATGGAGACGAATTAAATAAAAAGGGATGTAGGTAACGATGGGGGGTATGGGGGAATGCAAGTGGTGGACAAGATGGATAAAGAAGCAAGATTTGGGGTGGTTTAACGGGTGTAGAAAAGATCATGGTTTTGGATGGGTTGATGCTCTGAGGTGGTGGTGAACAGTTATATTGAAGACCTGGAGGGAAGAATGGGATTGAAGGGAATGTGGAAGTTGGTTCCACAGGCAGGAAAAAAAAGAGGAACAAATGAGTGAAGATGGGCAGTGATTCTGGATTTTGGGAGTTTCACAAGAAGGGGGTTGCTGGTGGACCATGTGCACCTTGCAGATACCTGGAGAGGAGGGAGGTGGACAAAGCATGGAGAGGGCAGAGGGTACAAGACCAGAAAGGAGGCGGAAGCAGCCATAGAGACCACCGACATGTCGGCGATGGCAAAGTGATTGGCCCGTAGATTTGCATCATCACGGGAGATTCCAATGATTTTAAGGCCTTGGTTTCCATGGCGTAAAGCTGAGCAAGGTGTGAAGCAGGGATGCCAGCCCAGAGGGAGAGCAGTATTCCATCAAGCTGCAGATGAACGCCTTGTAGGTGGATTGAAGTTCAGGTGTGCCAAGGAAGGAAGACAGTAACCCTAGAGTGGAGTTGGCCTTGGATGTCATCGGCAGAGAGTTTGGAGAACAAGGTGGGATGCCAGACTCTCTCAAAAGCTCGAGACATGTCCAGTGAGACAACCACAATCTCATGTCTGACATTGAGCGCCTCCATGCATTGTTGCGAGAACAGAAGCAGCATGTCAGAGGTAGAGTCACCTGGTATGAATCTGAATTGATGATCTGAGATGAGGTCATTGGAGAAAAGGAATGATTTTATATCAACTGTTATGATGGATTCAATGACCTTGCTTATGTCTGGAAGTAAGCTGATTGGTCAATGGGATCTGTTTTTGCACCTTTTTATGTAATGTAGTGATGTTGTCCGACTTCCAAGCAGATGGAAGATGACCTCAGGCAAATGGCAGGGTGAAAAGGGCAGAGAGAAGTGCAAGAGCAGCAGAGTAGAAAGGAAGTGCTCTAACCATTATGCCAAAGAGTCCGGTTAAATCCCATTTATTGATAAATCTACACAAATTATTTTACACCACACAGGGATCGTATTCAAAAAATCGTCAAGTACCATTCCCTATGCGGAGTGATGGTGCTGCCGAAGCAATTACTAGGCTCCAATCCTGGTCGGTTCACCGCTCTGACTCAGGAAGTCAGGGCAGGAATTTGCAATTTGTTCCAGGGTGCCGGCGATATCTCGCTTACTCTTCGCAAAGGACACCGTGACATCTTTAACGCCCACCAACTAATGGCAGATGGAACGTCCCAGTTTAACATCGATTCGAGGGATGGCACACACAGTGATGGATCAAGCTGCCTGTGCAAAAAAAAACAAAAAATCAGGATGACAGTTTATAGCTGGGTCAGGATTCAAACCCAGGCTTGACAGCTTAGAGGTGAGTGTGCATACCTCTAGGCCACCCTGCCAGCCCAAAAGGTCATGGTGCCATGATCCAAAAGAGATAAACAAAATGGGAAGAAGATGATTTCAATCAAAAGCATTGTTTACCTGCTGTCAAGATGACTGAAGTCATCCAAGTTGAGATCTTGCAATTCGTGAGTGAAATAAATGGTATCCACGTCCTGTATAAATAATGGCCGTGAATAGCTCAGCATACAAGTCACTTGCTACCGAAGAGATCACAAACGTCATTTTTTTTACATGAGGATTGCATTCAAAATGTTATTAAAAAAAAAAAAACAGTTGAGTGCTAACCTTACCCATTGCACTTCATCTCGGAAGGGTAGGTTTAGCTGATCGCAGACACAAGCATAGATTTGAGAAAATCCACCTGAGAAGAACAGGAAGAGTAGATAATGATGTACAATGCCTATGGCTAGAATTATACAGCACAAGATGGTAATGTAGCTAACAAGAGTCCCCCAAATCTTTCCCCTCTGGGTGCTAAAACAGCTCGTGATGGAAGAGAAGTTGCCCGTTACCGTGGATATCCTCGAGTCAAATTTTAACCTCCGGCCCGGTGATCTGTGAAGCACAATAGCGAAGGGCGTTCTCTTGCGTCCCGTTCTGGAGTGACAGTGTGCCAATTTGGCACGCGCCTAGTCTATCCACAAGAACATTCATCACAATGACGGGTTATATCTGGCTCTTACCGCAGGACCCTTGCTCTGGATTACTCTGCCTCTGCCACTCTTCGAGTTGCCGGCTTTCACGGTCCGGTGGGTCAATGGTCAGTCGACGAAGAAAGTGCCTACGGTGAAAAACAAAGGCAAAAGTTAGCGTCCCTTTTAACAATAGCTGAATACTTTTGTGACGATCTCCGAAAGAATTATTGTGACTCGCGTACAAGAAAAAAAAGAATACTTACGATGAAAACAGTCCAGGCAAAATTTTCTTTATTGCCAAGCCAATGTTGAAAATGATGTCATCAGCATCATTGGACGATGCTGTTGTGAGAGACAGGACTACCTTTTCGGTTTCTATCAACACCTAAAGAAACAAAACAGGCACATTAGGGGTAAAAATTTGTTCTGAAGTTCATGCAAAGTCGGCTCTGTCAAAGTACTCTCTTATCATTGACCGGTTGTGGTATTCTCTCGAGTTTTTGAAATTTCTCATCTGCTCTTGAAATTATATTGTCTCTATTCCTTTTTTTTTGAGCAATCCATTCCTCAACATTCCCACATTGTGACACAAATTAATCAACAAGCCACTTATTGCTGGCTTCTCGAGCTGTCTGGCTACTGATGGATGAACTGCACAGAACGGTGATTGAGGTATGTTAAATGTCAAGCAAAATACAATACAAGGAAATTAGACACAGGTGGAGGCCGTTCAGCCCATCATGACTGCGTCACATCAACACCACACTCATTTATCAACACAAGATCAAAAGAAGAAAATGCTTTTTTTTTTTTTTTTAAGTGTTTTGTGAGGTTTTTTGTTTGTTTTTTTTCCTCAGGGAGGGGGCATGGGCTTGGTTCAAAACACACAACATCAACACATAACACCTCTTGACAAGATCCCACCAACAGCACTCCATACATATACACCCAATCACCCATCAATGCTCAAGCTCCCAAAGAGTCCTGCCAACATCCTTGTACCCCTCCATCTCCAAAACTTCCAGGTTCCTGTCTAATTCCAATTTAAACTTATCCACTGTTTCTGCTGCCACTAACTTTCCAGGAAGACCATTCCATGCGTAAACTACTGTTGTTGTTCGTCTTTCGGCTGCTCCCGTTAGGGGTCGCCACAGCGGATCATCCGTTATGATCCACATACTGATTTGGCATAGTTTTTACGCCCGGATGCCCTTCCTGACGCAACCCTGGTCGCCTCTTACGACACAGGGATAAGGATTGGGTTTCGCCATGATTCCGGGCTGCCCTACACCCTCTCATAGCACAGCCCAGCGCAGAGCTCCCGTCCTCAAGCGATCCTCCAACCAAGCCTCTGAGTAGCCGGATTACAGGCGCACGCCACTACGCCCGGTTCCATGCGTAAACTACTCTCTCTGAGTGAAAGTCCCATGCCTTACTCTCTCTTCTTTACTCTCAGGCTTTGGCCCCTGGTTCTATCACTGTCTACTCTGCTGAGTAATTCATGTGCACTTATTTTATCTATACCTTTCAATATCTTAAACATCTCTATCACACACTGATGAGCCAAAATATGATGACCACCTGCCTAATATGCTGTTGGTCCTCCGTGTGCCGCCAAAACAGTGCCGACCTGCCGAGGCATGGACTCTACAAGACCTCTGAAGGTGTCCTGTGGTATTTGGCACCAAAACATTAGCAGCAGATCCTTCAAGTCCTGCAAGTTGTGAGGTGGAACCCCGTGGATCGGACTTGTTGGTCCAGCACATCCCAATGCTCAATCGGATTGAGATCTGGAGAATTTGGAGGGCAAGGTCAACACCGTGAACACTTCATCATGTTCCTCAAACCATTCCCGAACAATGTGTGCAGTGTGGCAGGGCGCATTATCCTGCTGAAAGAGGCCACTGCCATCAGGGAATGCCATTGCCATGAAGGGGTGTACCTGGTCTGCAACGATGTTTCAGTAGGTGACACGTGTAAAATTGACGCCCACATGAATGACCGGACCCAGGTTTCCCAGCAGAACATTGCCCAGAGCATCACACTCCCTCCACCGGCTTGTCGTCTTCCCACAGTGCATCCTGGTGCCGCATCACTTCCCCAGGTAAACGGCGCACACATCCACGGCCATCCACGTGATGTAAAAGAAAACAGGACTCGTCGGACCAGGCGACCTTCTTCCACTGCTCCAAGGTCCAGTTCCAACGCTCGCGTTCCCATTGTAGGTGCTTTCGACGGTGGACAGGGGTCATCATGGGCACTCTGACCGGTCTGCGGCTACGCAGCCCCATACGCATCAGGGTGTGATGCACTGTGGATTGTGACACATTTCTCCCATGACCACCATTAACATTTTCTGTGACTTGTGCCACAATAGACCTTCTGTCGGTTCAGACCAGACGAGATAGCCTCCGTTGCCCTCGCGCATCGATGAGCCTTGGGCACCCAACACCTTGTCGCCGGTTTGTGGTTTGTCCCTCCTCGGACCACTGTCGGTAGGTACTCACCACTGCTGACCGGGAGCACCCTACAAGCCTTGCCGTTCCAGAGATGCTCTGACCCAGTCGTCTGGCCATAACAATTTGGCCCTTGTCAAAGTCACTCAGGTCTTTACTCCTGCCCATTTCTCCTGCATCCAACACATCGACTTCAAGAACTGACTGGTCCCTTGCTGCCTGATATATCCCTCCCCTTGACAGGTGCCATTGTAACAAGATAATCAATGTTATTCCCTTCACCTGTCAGTGGTCATAATATTTTTGCCCATCAGTGTATCTCCTCGTAACCACCTCCTTTCTCGAGAATAAAGCCCTGTCTCCTTCGGCCGCTCCTCATAGCTAAGTCTAGCTCGGCCTAGAATCAATTAAGCAGCCCTGCGCTGAACCCTCTCCCTGGCATCTTTGTCCTTCCTGAACTGTGGTGACCAAAACTGCAAACGATATTCTAGGTGTGCCCTCACTAAATTCCTGTACAATGTTAACACCACCTCTTTTGATTTATAATTGATCCCCTTTATTCTACAGTGGTGGTCAAGTCTAACAGCAACCACAAAGGGGTTAGAACCCACCACTAAAGTACAACACAGGCATTAGTTAATTTGTACCAGGTTCTTCTTTCTTTCTTTTTTGGAGAAGCGAACTCAAAAATGATTGGAGCTCAGCAAGTGGTTTTACAACAAATCAACTGCAGTTTATCCCACAAAGGTCCACATCAACACAACGTTTCCTGAACTTCAAATTATCTGTAGATGTGGTTTTATTCAAAACTGGTGATTATACCGGCCAAGGACTGGTGAGGAGATAGAATGGCATTGATAGGACGGGAGGGTCATAGAACTATCCCATAAGGAAAGAAATAATTAGACAACAGCAACAACAACAATGCCAGGATAGTTGGCATTTAAGCACCACGCCACCAGATTGCCATGACAACATCCAGCAGGGCAAACATTTTAACAAAAGTGTACTTTTGACTGGGCCAAACAGAATAAAATTTGGAAATAAATATAGATGCCGCAAACACAATTATTGTAAGACTGTTAATTATGCTGACAAGGTTTGGTGAGGATACGTGAAGCTGTGTGAAAGGAGATAAAAACCAAACAGACAGACACCGTCATATCTATTCCACTATAAATGGATGAGGTGCGTGTGCGTGTGGCATACTTTTTGTCGATTAATTATGTATGTCTATCCATCAATTACGCACTATTGGAATGCATCTTTTGACCCTTTAGAATGCTGAGACCCCTTCGAACGTTGAAGACCAATAAGACCCCGAAAGACCCTGAAGACCCAAAAGTCCCAAAAGTTCCCAAAAGTTCCCGATGACACAAAAAGTCCCAAAAAGTTTCCGAGGACCCAAAAGTCACAAAAAGTTCCTGAGGACCCAAAAGTCCCAAAGAGTTCCCGAGCACCCAAACGTCCCCAAGGAAAAACCCAAAACCACAGAAAAGTCCAGAAGGACCAAAAAGATCCAAAGAACCCTAAGACTCCGTAGATCCTGTAGACCCTTTAAGACTCGACTATACTACAAAAATCCCTCAGAATTCCCATGTTTTAAACGCCCGCCATGTTAAGATATATAATGCCGCTTCATACGTCCTTCTACCATGGCATAGCATTCAAATTACAAAATATATAGCAAAAACAATAACAACATTGCAACAAAGCATATATTAATTAATACTAATAATATTTACACTAATAAAAAGAATCGTAGTAATATATGGCAAGAATAATAACGAACATATAATCCCCGCATTGGCCACAGAACACATCTGCGCTTCGTGAAAGCCAAGTTACGCTCAAGCAGTGCAGCAGGCAGGTATGCAACAAGGATGTGAAGACCAATTAAATTTGGTCCATCGGACCAAAGGGCCCACTAGTACTATAAGAGAAGCGTGCTGTGTGTGTGTGTGTGTGTGTGTGTGTGTCACCATTTTTCTCAAAGATGGCTGAAGGGATCTTCGTCAAACTTTCAGGGGTTTGTCAGTGAGTTTCAGGTAGTGTTTTCGACAAAAATTGGCAATATTTGAAAGAAAAAAAACGTCGATGTTTTTTTTATTTGGGGGGAAGGGGAAATTAAAAATAAATAAATCACTATCGTGCCTAAGCCTTTTTGATTAATTACAGTTATATTAATTTCGGACCTCTGGTAGTTTGTACATGTTGCTGCGTTCGAGTCTGGAGAGTAACTGCTGAAATCTATCTGTCCGGGTTCTTCCAGACATCTTTGTTCTTTGTTCCTTTCACACTTCTTTATAATTTTTTTCCGACATTCTCTATTCATTCTAATTCTTGCTTTTTTCTCACATATATATATACATTATCTCTCTCTCTTCCTCTCTCTCTCTCTTCTCTCTCTCTCAATTATTGCAGAAATTTTTATGCAAGACTCACTTGGCTGTGCCTGGATGGATTTGAGGGTTGAAGTCGCGGCTGAAACCCGAAACCTATCCAGGTTCCTCCTGATGACTATATTTGCTCTTTACTTCTTCGGGTTCCTTCTGGTCTTCCGTTTGAATATTCAAGTACATATGCATGAGTAAATTAAAAAAAAAACTAGAAGGGCGCTCAGTAAGAGACATACCTCTGCCCTGCAATTCCTGATCCACAAGAACATATGGGCCAATACATTTTTGAAATATCATGCTATACAGCCAGTCCTCATTTAACATTGTAGTTACGTTCTTGAAAAGTGTGACATTAATTGAAACGACTGCAAGCGAATCCATTTCCCCAACCAATTAATGTAAGAGGAGGGGGGGGGGGTTTGTTTTGTTAGAGGGAAAAAAATTATCGTCAGACAAAAGACACTATTTACAGATCAAGTACAAGTTTTCAATAATTTTAAACAAACAATTGAATATCATCATCTCCAGTTGCTTTTTTCTCATCATCTCTAGTCGCTTCAGATCTTCATTGGTTATCTCTTCTCCGTGTGATTGCAGAAGTAGTGTAACGTTAACTTCTTCCACCTCATCAAAACCCACTTTATTGGCCAAGCCGAGGATCACTTTCTTCATAGCGGGGACAACATCTTCAAAAAATGTTGTTGACAACGAGGACTTACTGTATATCGTTTTTGGCCCTATCTCTCAATGGTGAAGAACCACTTTGGAAATTAAATAATTCTCGCATCCGGATTCAGACCCAGATCTTCACCAAAAAAAATCAATTTGGCCTTGTCACACACCCAACGTGTCCACCAAGTTTCGTCCAAATCCTTCAACAACGTTTTTGAGATATCGTGCTACATATCATTTTTGGCCTATCTCTCAATGGTGAAGAATCACTTTGAAAAATTAGATCAGCCGGAACGGGATGCGGATCTTCATCACAAACTAATCAGTTCATCCTTGTCACACACGCAACCTGCCCACCAACTTTCATCTGCATCTATCCACAACTTTTTGAGATATCTTGCACACAAAGACAGACAGACAGACAAACAAGAAAAAGACGTCGTGCAGAGCACGATACTTGCAAAATCCATCCCCCTCTCCAAAAGTTGCTATGGATACATCAAATTGTCCATTTCATTGAGATTAAAATTGACAATCTTCATCAAAGTTCAGGTCAATTGGATGAAAATTGATTATTTTTCAGATGAAATTTGATGATTTTAGAAGTTTGACCTTGAGATGACCTTTGACTTTTTGACCACAAAAATAGTTGGTTTCTAAATCCAGTGACGCAATATGCAAATCTTGTTCAAATTTCAAGTCAATCGGATGAAAAATGATTTTAGAAATTAGACCTCAAGATGACCTTTTGGCCTATGTGGACCTCAAAAATAATTGCTGGTTGAAATCAGTGACCGTAGTTTGTCCACCGTTTTTTAGTCCACAAACAAAGGGTTTGTTTGTCCACCATAGGCAATTACAATTCCTCTTAGCCAATAATCTACAGCATGTTCACAAAGTCCCATTACCCCCTCCACAGAACCGGATAAATGAATATAATGAACACACAAGAGGAATAAATGTAAACTATGAATACACGAAACTTTTGTTGTCATAAAAAATCAAAATATTAGCATTAACATGAGCATATACTGTATATACGAAACATACCAGGGTAGATGATGATCTGAGGGGGGAGGGGGTGACTTTGTAACCACCCTGTACCGTACAGTACATTTCTCTATGTGTGAAGTTGATTTTGCGATCTCTTGGTTTTGGGTATCTTGACAGTTGCGATGCCACGTAGTTTGCGCAAATCTCATGGGATTGTGAGTTGGACAGGCGACCGTGACGGTCCATTTATAAATCGCTCTCTAGTGCCAAAGCCTTTGTAGCTATGTGAAATGGAATATTAAATGACCCCCGACCCCGTTCCTTAGTGGGTATGGGGAAGTGTTTTAATGCCCCACAAAGGGAAAATTGAACGGGTAACACCAGGCAACGCCGGGTACCCCTGCTAGTTATTTATATAGATTAAATTAATTGTCTCCTGAATTATCAAGTTAAGTTGATGCAATCTTTCCCTTGCTCTTTCAAGCAATCTTACTGTAATTCACCATCTGTCTGTCTGTCTGTTCCCAGGTACCGCAAAAACGGCTGAACCGATCGCAACCATTTTTTGGGTGTGTAATCCTGGGAACCCTTAGAGTAAAATAGGCATAAATATAACAACATGACCCCCTTGACGGCTCCCGTAGGGAGCAGGTGCTTCTATTATGTTGAAGTCAGAAACAAGATAATTTTTGCAAGTTGGTTCCAGTATGCATATTTCAGTTTTGCTTCATGTGACAAACTGCTCATGAGATCACAGTTGGGACACTCTGTTGTCCGTACACAGGGGATGGCCAAGAAAATTTTCCCTGGCCGACATGCGTAATAGAAAGAAGAAAAAACAACAAACATACAAAAACACTGCTTTGGTGGAGTTTTAAGCTTCCAAAGCACATATCATTCTTCGTCGACAGTTTCAAATCTAACAGTGCTCCTAAAGTTGTTAGAAACTGCAACTAATGTACAAAACCGCCACGTATCTAAAGTACCAAATTGTTTTCTTTCACTCTTCCATTTGACAGGTGAGCTCATATTTACCTTAACCTCAGCAGCACAAGTCTACTACATTTTATCATGTCTGGGTAATATCACCCTTTCTGAACCAAAGTTACATAACAAAGTCATTTTCCAGCACAGTTTAGCCTCTGCTTTGACATGACATGTACCATTGCTCGTTCACACATGTACACAAGAACCGAGTGGACTTTTCTCGTCACATGCCACAGACTCTGGTTAAGAATTTTTACTGTTTCTACTTCTGCAATCTATGTCCCAGTTATTTCCCTGGTTAATTCCCACTGCTTTCAGTAGAGCTGTATCCAGGAACTGCCAACCGGTACAACTGTTTCTTCTGACTGCACACCAATTTTTTCACTACCTGTTTTTGCTGCGATAAACTTCGAGTTCTGCCCAGGAAATGCCAAAGTAAAGCAAACCTATTCTACTTTTGTTTTTGTATGCATCACATAGTGACAGGAAGCATAATTTTCTCAGGATATGACTGATGCGGTACCCCCTAGAGATGAGATGAATATTTTGAAATTTGGCTAGGGTGCCAGGGATAGCTTGCAGACTCTTCGCAAAAGACACTAAATTGAAGTGTGAACAACAACAACAACAACAAAAAAAATGAAACTATAAATAGTACGCATCAAAGAAAGCAAAGCATCTGTCTGAGCTCACACAACCCCGACTATTGAAACATCTCCAAATACAATCTTAATCACGACATGAAGAAGGTGGCAAGACAGGTGTATTTTGAGGATGTAACAATTGAGGTCGACTCTAAACTTGGTTTGCAACAACAAATGTACACTCTATAAGAAAGTTAGGTAATATCTTGTGGATATCTAGCTCTATAAAACTAAGCATAACATGAATACAATCAATTATGTACGAACCACTTTCACAGTATCCGAGAGCTATTGCAGAAGAACTACTTGTGGTTCGTGACCAGATTTGAGCAGTGCACATTCATGCTGCTGGCCTCTCCAGACGTGTCCGCGGCGCGTGTTTGCCCACGGACGCGTCGGGCGGTGTCTGCCCACGGACGCGTCCGGGCGGTGTCTGCCCACGGACGCGTCCGGGGCGGTGTCTGCCCACGGACGCGTCCGGCGGTGTCTGCCCACGGACGCGTCCGGCGGTGTCTGCCCCGACGCGTCGGCGGTGTCTGCCACGACGCGTCCGGGCGGTGTCTGCCCACGGACGCGTCCGGGCGGTGTCTGCCACGGACGCGTCCGGCGGTGTTCCACGGACGCGTCCGGGCGGTGTTTGCCCACGGACGGCCGGCGGTGTTTGTTCCACGGACGCTCCGGGCGGTGTTGCACGGACGCCGTCCGGGCGGTGCTTGTCCTCGGACACGTCTGGGCGGTGTTTGTGTCCGGACGGGAGTTTGTCTCTGGACAGCTTGGCTGCGGATGCGTCCAGGCGGTATTTATGTCCATATGGTGTTTGTCCCCAGACGCGTCCGGGCGGTGTTTGTCCCCGGACGCGTCTGAGCGGTGTTTGTCCCCGGACGCGTCCGAGCGGTGTTTGTCCCCGGACGCGTCCGAGCGGTGTCTGTCTCCGGACTTGTCTGTCTCCAGACTTGTCTGTCTCCGGACTTGTCGGGACACGAGTTTGTCTAGAGAGAGTACGTGTTTATATGTGTGACGGGATAGAAAATGGATTTCAGACATTATTTCTTGTTTTCCATCTTTGACTGTGTATTAGTGCAGAATCATTTGATGAAACAGTATGAATCGTGAATTAATGCTCCCACCTGCACAGTCTGCATAGTTCCTCCTTCTGCACCTCACAATCATGTCTTCACCTTCCCCCACACCCTCCCCGCCCTCTGCCTCAAACACGCCCTCCTCGCTCCTTCTCTCCTCCTCGCCTTCCCCCACTCCTCTTTCGCTCCCCTACTCTCCCTCTGTCTCTCCTACTTTCCACCCCACCTCGTTCACTCTTTCTCACGCCACTCCTCTCTTCCTCCACCCCCCCCCCATCTCTTTTACTCCTCCCTCTAGTATTTCCGTCAGCGAAGCGACGGGTGGTATTTGCTAATATCTAATATATAAAGTCTCTTGCTAACCACTGATATTCAAGATCGGTCCCTTCCGGTGACGTATAAAGCTGAAATTTTGGGTGCTGATGGACATTCAAAGCCTTTCACCAGGAAAAAATAAAATCTACAGAACCGGTCGGAAAGTCTGCCTCCGTCAGAGTGAAG
>CM068960.1:76939008-76951625 GCA_035128595.1 Eptatretus atami | reverse complement strand
TCCCCTCTCCTCTATCTTCCTCCCCTTTCTCTCTCACTCTCTCACCCTCTCTCTATGTCCATGCCATATGGCTCTATCCTTCTGACTGGACACTCTAACTCTTAACAAATTACATCATCGAATCCACGGATAAATAAGTTTAAGCTTATTTTGGACCTCTTTGAAACTTCTAATAAAAACGTTATTTCTCAGTCACAATGCTAAATTTGAGTTTTTCTTTCATTAAATGTTTGCCTTGCACTATAACTATAACCTTTGTTCACTTGCAGTGTTAGCTTGGCTCCTGTCATGAACAACACTTACATGGTTTGTTTAACTTTGTGACAACTTTTATTGCATTGGGCTATGATCACCCTCTCACAATCTGCATTCCAACCCATTTCCTCCATTTATCCGTCGACCGCCATCCTACATCCTCACGAATGTTGTCTCACCTTCTCTTTGCTAGTCGTCCACTTGGCTTCGGATTGTTGAAGTCAGTCCTGTACGCCTCTTGTAGATATGTGTTTGGTTGCCTTCCAACCACATGTCCAAACCATTTGAGTCATCTGGTCTTGACAACTTCTGTTATCGTGGTCTCCACACTTAACACTCACCGAACTTCCTCATGTCAGAATTGATGAACTCTTCTGACCCCCAGTATGGTCCGCAAGCATTTCATGTCAAACACTTCCAGACGTTTGGTGTCTTCTTTTCTCAGAGTCCAGATCTCAGATCCATACACTGCTATCGGACGCACCAGCACCTTGTACAGTCTAATTTTAAATTTTCCGTTTTTTCTTTGACTCCATATTGGCATCCTCAGTCGGCCAAAGGCCTGTGCAGCTAGGGATATGCGACATAGGATATTCATTATAGGTGGGCACCTGACTTCCCAGGAATGTGAAATCGTTCACATGTTCAATTGGTTGGCCATTGATTTCAATTAATCTGTTTGAGGGTGTCATTAATTTGCACTTCTTTTCGTTGATTTTCAATCCCAATTTCTTGCAAACACTGTTCAGTTCCTTTATAGCATGCTCTAACCTATCAAAGACCGCAGATACTAGAGTTGTGTCATCTGCATACTGGACATCTACTGATAAGGTGTCGGCGAGGTGAAGATTCGGATCCAAACTTTTTAACTCTTTCCTGACGAAATTGAGGAAGATGTTGAACAGTCAGCAACAGAATGCAACTAACCCTGTCTTACACCGACATTCACTTTGAACCACTCTGTTTGCTGTCCCTCTGTCAATGATTGTGCAGTGTTGGTGTGTCGTACATGTTTTTATGATTGAAATTATTTTTGGATGTATGCCAACTGTGCACATTGATTTCCATAGTGCTTCTCTCCAGACAGTGTCAAAAGCCACCAGGAAGTCTACAAAGCTGAAATGGAGAGCGACTTCATGCTCTTTGGCTTTCCTAATGGTTTGTCTTACCATGAATATTGTGGCTACTGTGTATCTGCCTGGTCTTAAACCAAACTGACTGTCACCAAGGGTCTCTTCTACTCTTGTGCCAATTTTATTCAAAATAATTTTGGAAAACACTTTGCCTGGTACAGACAGTAGTGAATTTGCTGTAATTGGCAGGTGTAAGTTTATCTTTCTTCTTGTGAATAGGGTCACAAACAGTTTGACCAATCAGTTGGGACTTTTTCTGTTCGACAGATTTTGTTGAAGAGTTTGGTTAATATTCCGACCTTATTCACCCACTTGCCTTCAGTACTTCCACAGTGATATCATCAATATCTGGAGATTTGTGACTTTTCATGGCTTTAATTGCTTCTTCAACTTCCTTTTCGATGATTTGGGGGAATACAGACATCTGTATATCACCAGGGTGTTGATCAGGTGCTTCTAAAACTTCCTCTTCATGTTGATAAGAAGTGTTGAGATGTGCTTCAAAGCAGCTCTTCCAACACTCAAGAACCTTGTCCATATTTGTTGGGACATCACCCTGAGAGTTTATTTTATGGCCATGCAGATTTTCTGTTTTCTTTCGAACTCTCTTACATTTTTTTTAAAGATTGTGTGACTATTATTAATCTTAAACTCAGTTTCCATTGTCTAATTTGTTATTTGAGGTTCTTCTCTTTTGAATTCTTACTGCCGCCTTTATTAAGTGATCTGTAATGGCAATGTGCTCCATGTGTCCTGGTTATTCAACAACTTAATCTTGGCTTTTCTTCGCTCTTCACAAGTCTTTTCCAACTCTGATGAGAGTCTCTATACTTGCCGACCCTTTTTGAAGGTGAAAGCTTGCTCTGTTGGGGAATTTGTCACATTCTTTTATACTTAATAAAACTCTTCCACGTCCTCTACCATTTGCTGAAAGAGGTGCAAATTTTCCTCCAATTCCAAATTCAACATTTTGTGCTGAATTCATGTCGGTGACTAATTTGTCTACATTACATCTCCTGGGTGGTTTACATTTTTAAATTCTTGTTTCATTCAAGTCGATTTAAAAATTATCCATAACCAGAGAATGGTCTGATCCTATTTCAGCTGAGTTATAGGTTCGACAATTCCATTCTTCCCCTCTCCGACTCTCTGGAAAATCCTCTTTATCTCTTTGCTGATGACTCCACCCTCTGTCGTCCCATCTGTCATCCCTCAGACCGGCAAGCAGCAGCATCTTCGCTCTCTGCAGATCTGGATGAAATCTCAAACTGGTCCAACACGTGGAACATTTCTCTCAATCCTGACAAATCTCACACTCTCACTATGTCTCCCCAAAAGGACCGTTTGGAACACCCCCCCCCCCCCATCTAATTTCTCAACAATACTCTGGAAGAAGTCTTTTCATTCAAGCTTCTGAGTCTCACTATCTGCCATGATCTTTTCTGGGAAAGCCACATTTCCCAACCTGGCCTCCAAAGCCAGTCACCGACTGGGAATCCTCCGTTGTGTAAAGTCCTTCCTCGGCCCACCTGAGCTCCTGACCACAAACAAAGCTTTCGTCCGCAGCCTGATGGAGTACTGCTCTCCTCTCAGGGCTGATGCTCCTGCCTCTCACCTTTCTTAGCTTCATGCTGTGGAAACCAAGGCATTTAGGATCATTGGTATCTCCCGCGGTGAGGCTGAATCTTTGGGCCTCTCATTCTCTCATGCCAGGCAGGTCGGTGGTCTTTCTGATCTCCTAATGTCTCTGTTCCCCACTGTTTTGGCCTTCCCATGCCCCTCTTGTCTCATGCCCCCTTTGCTGTGCGGTGTGTGTGTTAGCTCTCATATGAGCCTCGACAATGTATACAAAAAAAACAAGACTTTTTTATGTTGACCTGCCAATGATGCGAAATTATGATGTAAGCTATTTGATTTTTGGTCGCTCTGTCTGGTGAACCCCATGGAGTCAATCTCACTTGTTTATTTTTTAAAGTTGTATTGCTTATGATGAGATTATGAATGGCACAAAATTGGAGGAGATGCAATCCTCTATCATTGTGAACTCCAACACCTTATTGGCCAAATACTTCAGGCCAGTGAACATGTTCGTTTTGACCAACTTCTGTATCGAAGTCACCAAGGAGCATAACTTCATTACTTGTTGGGTTTGAATCTCGACCCAGCTATAAACTGTCATCCTGGTGTTTCATGGGTAATTCATCAATATGTGTGCCATCCCTCAGAATGACGGAAAACCGAAAGACTTGTCTGTCAGCACTGGTTGTTGGTGGACGTTGAAGATCCTACGGTGTCTTTTGTGAAGAGTAAGCGAGTTATGTGCACAACCTTGAACAAATTACAAGCTCCAGCCCAAATCATGTTCAGTCGAATGACACAACTGGCGAGCTGGTTCGTAAAAGACCTGGGCCAAAACTTTCCCCCAATGACCCTGACACAAGGTGATTATAATTATGGCTGTTTTAAGAAGAAGGTTAAGTTGTAGAACAACACAATTGTGAGTAATGTTGCTCATCAGCAGGTTGGAAAAACTAGATAAGTGTTAGTGGAGGAATTAATTTAACCAGTAACTTAATATCTAGAGACATCTTTCAGTGGTCTTGGTTACCTCTTAACGACTTCCGATGGAGTTTTTCTTCCAACTTGGAGAGATCGAAATCAAAGTAAGAGCAACATCCTGTACCAAGTACAAACATCGACAAGAACTGGTTTTTGGGGTATTTTTCTTCCCCCGATCTCTTGTAGCTTATAACTTTGAGATCCAAGAAATTACAGATTTGATACAATATGACTTTTTCCTCAAAAATCGCATGTCAAGAGGGAGGATATGACTTTTTCATGCTTTTAATTGTTTTTAAAGTTTGAGGACTTAAGTTGTCATTGCAGGTTTCTGTTTGAAAGGATCTGGAAAGAGGAATTGCTTTATAATCCATAATAAAGAAATAAAAAGTAAAGAAACATTTACAATGAACACAGTTTATGGGATAGTAATTAATCATTCAATACCCATCTTATTGAGCCCTTCAATCAATCAATACCTATCTTATTGAGCTCTTCAATCTCTTGATATCCATCTATTGAGCACTTCGTTGGTTCACAAATCTCCCGCGCTCTCTGCTGGTGGAAAATAGGAATAGCCGGAAACCTCGTTTGCACGTCACAAAGAAGGATACACAAAGAACTTGGACGCAGGAGGCGGCCATTTGGCCCATCAAGTCTGCACTTCATCGACACCATATCATTTCACTCCAACAGTTTATCATCTTAAATTCACTTGGGTCAGGGGTGTGAGGTGTGGAGGAGTGGAGATGAGAACAGTGGTGCAAATACAGACATCACCAGGGTCTTTTATACACATATATAATATGACAAATATATTATTATTATTTAAAATTCTGAAAATAATAATAGTCATAATTGGGGGGGGGGGGGGGGGTGGGTGGGTTTTGATGGGTGTTACACAGTTGCAAAGTGAGGAATGAACAAACAAACAAACACAGACAACACATTCACCTATTGGTGAGACCATCTCACAAACATAGCATTCGTGACACAGGTATACAATCACCCATTCATACCTAAGCTCCCTACCATTCCTGCCAATGTCCATGTGATCCTCTATCCACAATGCTGATTGGTACCTAATTCAAATTTAAACCTATTCACTGTTTCTGCTGCCACTACTGATCCAGCGAGATCATTCTATACATTTATTACGCTGAGTGAAAAATCCCTACCTTCTATAAAGCAGGAGCTACAAACTGCACAAGAATGAATGAATCAGTAAATCTTTAACTTTGGCAAATATCTGTCAGGACCATTAATTTAAATAAGACAAGACAAAACATGTAAATTAAAATTAATTTGTGTTTACAATTAACATTTTATTAACTGCATTTCATTAGAAGCCCTTAAATGGAGAGCAAAAAGAAATCAGAGCACACGTTATGTTTGAAATTGAGCACAAAGTCACCTGGTCACCTCAACTATTCAATGAATCCATAGAATTCTGTTCGTTTATATTAAACACCCGGAGACATCGGCGTTCATTGCTTTAGTTCATTTCTACACATGCGATCATCACGAGTATCTCTTAAATTAAGGAGAATTACAAAATTTAAGCTCCAGAATCGAACTTACAAGCAGTTCCGACTCCTAGAAAAGTGTTAATTTGTCCAATTCAGACATATTTGACATTTTGGGTGTCAACGGGAGGTGTATGTTTAATATGACAATTGGTGATTGCCAATTGCTTGCCAAGGCAGCCGTTTCTTATCAACCTTGCAGGCCACGTGAGCACCAAGCACCATGAACATGCGTGTGAAACGCGACACGAGCATGCATGAGCACCCGATAGGCTACCAAGCAGTGTGTGGATGGAGGGAACACAGAGAGGAACCCCACACGACCGAGGGATGACCAAACCGCAGCGGGATTGAAGGTAAGACCGATGGGGTGAAGGTGGAACTGTTGAAAGGATGTTTGATGGAGGGGAGACTATTGGTGGACCGTTGAAATGGGCTGACGGGCGTAATGGAGGGATGATTGACAGTAACAGAGCGATTGAACAGAACGATGGTGTGAAGGAGGAAAGATTGAAAGTAACAGAAGGGGAGCGGGGAAGACATTACACAGAACAAACAGCCTAGTCAATGCATGCCCCCCAAAAAAGCCCTTTGACAAGGGACCAAGGACCAGAGAAGACGCGCACGTCACATGGGACACGTCAAAACACATAGGGGCATGGTTAATAACAGAAGGGCATGGTTATTATGATGGGGGCATAGTTAATAGTGGAGGGGCGTGGTTCCAGGAATTAGTGACCATGGTGACTTCAGGGACAAAATGGAAGAAACTTGCACGAATATTAATGGATGTGTGCACGAATATTAATGGACGTGTGCACGAATGCACGGAGGACGCGAGGGGTTAGTCACCGATGCAAGTGTTATTATGAGAGTGTGATTTAATAGGGTTGAGTGGCGCATGGAATCATGGGCATGGATGAGTGATGGATGATCGCATGTGCTTCAAGAGGTTCGTGTACTTTGCCTGCTCGAGAAATCATCACATGATGCGCTCGCGCCTGTTACATGTGGGGCGATGCCACGTTTACAGCCTGCCTTTGTCTCCCCGGTAAACTGTGGGAGGCAAAGGCAGGATAAGAGATGTGAAATGTGCTACGTGCACAGCGAAGATGGGAGGGTGCTCCGTTTAACGAGACGTGTCACGTCATCGAGGTTGTTGTCTCATATGTGGCAAAGTCCTGAACATTGCTCATGGCGTGGGAGACGAGGAATGCTTGTATGCCCTCATCCTCACTCCATAATTCACGAGTGCAAAATATGACACCGAGAAATGCTGTAGCTGCCTCTATCGCCCCCGAGGAGGCTATGTCAGCGTGCAGGATGAATGACATGTACGATCCCGAGACCTACGTGTGACTCACTGCATCCCCGCAGAGAGTCCTGGATAGCCCCAAATGACGTCCATCATTTTTCGTCAGCATTCCCATCAGCCGATCCATTAGTTTGCGACTTTCAGCCAAACCATGGTTCGTAAAGTTCACAAAAACAATTATGTTATACACGGGACTGGGCTCGACGATAAAACAAAGGTGTGGCTCAACCCTCAACCCGGCAATGTGCCTTGCTTCTCAGGATATAAAAACTCGATGTGGCTAAATCTCTTCAATTTTATGGTAAAGGGAAGAAGAAGCCAATCCTTTGGAAAAAGGCTTGGGCTAATGCTAAAGGGTGATTCACAATCACTGTAGTGACGTGCCTCGACCGTGACGACCATCGATACATAGACTAATGAAATAACTGATCCTCAGGTCACCTACGTGTCTGTGTATGCTCTCCCTCTGGGGTAAGTTTTCCAAAACCATAACAGGTGCAACAGACATGGACAATACTCGGAATGATGGAATGATGACATATATATATATATATATCTGTAAAAACCATTTGTGATGTAAGAAAGGCTTTGGTGACCTACAGGCAAAATAGTGGAAATTTTACTCAACAAATCAGCTTCGGGTTTACCAAAATATCAACAAAAAATTAATTACTTCAAAAATATTGGACTGCAGTCATACTGTTACATCACATAATGCAAGTTTATTTACCCTTTGAAAAATATATCTAATGATATAATTGTCACTGAAATGATATAGTTATAACTGAAATCAATATGTCGCCCCACTAATGCTGACCGATAGAAATCCCGAAGCAGATATGCCCATGAAGAATTGATTAAGATCTGACACAATTGTGAAAGTGACTTTTATAGACATCATGTTGATATAAGCTATTTCACATATGACATATAATGAATTCATAACATGCACTGTAACTTATGTACATCTATTACATGAAGTAAACATGTCATACATTTAAAAGTTCAGTCACGCTCTTCATCAGTGCTGTCGTCAAAGACAACAGAATCATCAACATTTGGACGATCGTCTGCACTACACGAGCAGAATTCAGGCAGGTCAGTCCTGCAGATACAATGACATGTTTCTGCTCTGCTACAGTCATCGTCGGTGCAGCGTAGGTTTTGAAGATTTTGGGGATGTAAATATCCCCGAGGCAGTTTGATCAACAGCCACAGACGTGAGGAAACGTCTACCTCATCATAGGACACACAGTGCTTATCATGAAGCATGTCAATGAGATGTTGCTTCCCAATTCATGATGCACCTGCAAGGCTAAACTAAGCGTTATTGTGGAGTAACTCGACGGCTCTGTGATATTATATTGTGACAAATGGGATCGTCCTCAGGTTGTTCTTCATAACACCTTCACTACAGCTGGTTACATTCGTGTGTGATTTCTCACTGGTGCACCTGAATAAAGTCGTAGAGTGTATTAGGAACAATTTTGCACAGTGCTGAATATCTGTTTCCTCGACAGGTGCATACATATTTCAACATGCTCGATATCAGCCATGTGCTTCCTCAGGATACCAGCTGCAGCATGCAAAGTATGCATTTCACTATCTGTGGCTGATGGTACATCAGACGGGGTCTTCATATTCTGGTTCATCAGTCATGCTCTGCAGAATCGTGGTTTTCTCAGGGCATCACATAAGGTCACAGAAGAAGAGCATATGATGTCAGTGTGGCCATCAAATGTTACACAGACTATTTGGTCACCATAATATTTAGTTAATCGCTCCTTCAACTTCCAAGTTTTATACTGTTCTGCATTCGTGGTACCCAGTGAAACCAAATATCCAACGTATTCATCTTTCAGATGAACGAGGGTTGTCACTGTCTTAGTTTTGGAGAACACAGTTTGTTCCAGATAACATTTCAGTTCATCAAAAGCTTCATCTGTAATGTGCCCATTGTTTCCTCTCCGATTACGAATTGCAGCAGTGATGTTCCTTTCTGAAATATAGTGTGAATAGCATAACCTGTGGTACTTGGCATAATAGGCGAACAAATCTGGAAAGGCAAGCAGGCGCATGTGTATTTTATTGTCTTGTCTTTTGTCAGCTGCTGCCAGAACTTTTTCTCTGGTGGACTGTCCAGTTCCTGTAGATACGGTGTAAGCTTGTTTCTGGAAGTGTTGGATTTTCCACAAATGAAGCAGTTAGTCCTGATGTCAAACCCAGCTGTTTCATTTCTGATTTTGTGTTTGTTTCGCAGACGTGCATGGTTGCTGGTCCTCTCACTGGGGTTGGATGTGGAGATATTTGACTTGCTGGTAATCTTGGCCCGACACGATTTGTGGAATGATACTTTCAAATCAAGACTCAATATGTCTTGTTACAAAGGCCAGATACTTTCGTAAACGTCATCTTTTCTGATTTGACTTGCTTTGAAGATTGCACTCAAACCATTAAATGTTGGGTTCTTTACACTTCTTGCTTTTAGGTTGAGGGGTTTAAAGCATATGATGCAGTGGTCAGTGTCAATTTTACGACGCTTCACAACAGGTGGTTCCAGATCCATAATTGCAGATCAATTGTCAGCACACAAGCATCTGAAATGAAATAATTAAAGATAAGTATATATCAGTAGTTTTAGAAAAAGCAATCAAGCTCAAATTGATTTCTGCAACTGGATTTAAAATATTTGTTGGTAATGCATTATACATAGTATTATAAATAATCAATGTCGGTTACTTTTAGGGGGGGTACATATGGTTTCGGTAATACTCTATTAATTCAACTGATTTATCTTTATGAGTTATATTTCTAAAAAGGAGATGATATAGGGTTATTTTGATGTAATATGTAGTAATACAACTCAATACTTATGAAGAAATTAATTGTTTAGTTATATTTATTGGTAAACCCAAGCTGATTTATTGAGTAAAATTCACTATTTTTGCCTGTAGGTCACACAAAAGCCTTTGTTACATCACAAATGGTTTTTACAGATATATATGTCATCATTCCTCACATTTTGGTACCAAATTTGTGTTTGTAGCACCAAGTATTAACAAATATATGAGCCAATATGAGCCAAAATCTGTGGCGCTTAAATCCATTTTTGCAGTCTGCAGTGGTACATATATGTAAACGTGATTTTCAAAATGTTTGCAATGATCTCAGGTACACAATGATTTTCTAACTCCCAAACAGCTCTTCAAGAAAAAATAGGTTGTGCTTGTCACCTGGGAGGGGTATGCCACCCAAAACCTCATTTGGCCACTAGCCTATTAGGACATCTGTGGATGGCAGAGGGATGTGGTGGGAAACACGGGGTATACAAGATGGACACTGCAGGGACTTTCAGGAAGAAAAGCAGGGAAATTGAAGGAGGTGGGTTTTGGGTGGAATAACAGTGGTAGAAAAGATCATAGTTTTGAATAAGGAAAGATATGAGGTGGTGGTGAACAGATGTTTTGAAGACTTGGAGGGAAGATAGGAATAGAAGAGAGTGTGAGAGTTTGTTCCAGAGGCAGGAAAAACCAGGATTGAAAGAGTGAAGGTGAGCAGTGATTCTTGATATTGGCAGTTTCACCAGAAGGCGGTTGCTGGCAGACCTTGAGTGCTCTGGTAAGGGTGGGACTAAACAGAAGGGTGGGACTATCATACTAACCCGAATAAGTTTTCTCCCCAACCATGAATAAATGGTCCTGCACCAAGAAAAGAGATGCTATAATCATTTTTCTATGTAGTTTCCAGCCAGTAATATTGGCCCTGCATGGGTGTTTTCTGATGCCTTTTGTGCTGTGAAACTTTTTGAAACGGGAAAAACTTTTTGACTGGCCCTTGTAAAGCATGGATGTTGGGGACACTGAAGATCCTGCGGTATCCTTTAGAAATAGTGGGCACAGCAAAACTCCCTCTGTGGGGTTCATATCCATTAATAGCTCCCTCCATGGGCCCTTTTCATTGTCAGCACAGCTGAAGCAGTCACCAAGTATTAAATACACTGGGCAGTTTGATATTACTCTTACAAAAGGTCAGCACACCAGATCAAAACCTAGATTTATCCAATGCAATGGCCTGCACTTTTGAAAGGTAGCACGAGATTTTAACATATCCACTTGCATCCCATCTAACAATGGCATTTTAACATGTGAAGCATTCTGTTAACAGATACATCTTTTGGGGGGCAACCCCCTAGTACCTCAACCCTTAGACCCCTACTTTTTTAATGCTGTGAGCAATCTTTGGTACATCATGGGTGATGAAGGTTGTGGTCAAGTTTCATGAGAATTGCATGTGTAGTTTCTGAGAAAAAAAGGTGCAAAAACAGCTCCCTACAACTACAGACCAATTAGC
This sequence comes from Eptatretus atami, assembly GCA_035128595.1. NCBI lineage: Eukaryota > Metazoa > Chordata > Myxini > Myxiniformes > Myxinidae > Eptatretus > Eptatretus atami. The sequence continues at coordinate 76,940,487 of CM068960.1, read as the reverse complement.
CTTCTTCCAATCATCAGCAAGGTTATGGAATCCATCATCGCTTCAGACAATAAATCCTTCCTCTTTCTCCAATTGCTTGATTTCCATCATAATTTGGGGATTCGATAGGTCAATCTACTCTGTTATATGACTGCTTCTGTCCCCCAGCAATGGATGAGGTCCATGAAATCAGAGCCATCTCCCTCGACATATCACGTGCTTTTGACACAGTCTGGCACCCTGCCCTGCTTAGCAAACTCTCTTCCTATGGGATCCAAGGCCATGTCCACTCATGGCTCACAGACTTACTCTCCTGTCGCAGCCAACGTGTGGCCCTAAATGGAGTTCTTTCATCCCCCCTTCCTGTTCAGGCTGGAGTTCCTCAAGGTAGCATTCTGGGCCATGTTCTTTTTCTGGTTTTTATCGATGATCTCTCCGACTCTCTGGAAAATCCTCTATCTCTTTGCTGATGACTCCACCCTCTGCCGTACCATCTATCATCGCCTATATATCATCAACAGCAGCTTTTCACTCTCTGCAGATCGCGAGTAAAATCACAACTGGTCTACCAACCCGTGGAACATCTTTCAATCCTACAAAAGATTTTCGCACTCTCACTATGCCTCTCGCAAAAGGACCTGGTCTGAACCCCCCCCCCCCAGTCCCCTTGCCCAAACTTCTCAAGCATCCTCTTGGTAAAGCACAATGAATCTCTTATATTCAATGCTCGGGTTCTCACTATCGCCATTATCATTTCCTGAAGAAGCCACCAATTCAAGCTCCCTCCAAGCTCAGTCCGCAACTGGCTCGCTCCGCTGCAATCATCTCCTTGACACCCTGAGACGTCGCTACCACTAAAACAGCTTTAGTCTCCAGCCTGTCTGATATTACTGGAACCTCTCTGCTGTGTCCCTCTCCACCTCTTCACGCTTTCACGCTTCACCATTTAGATCATTGTATCTCCCTATGAGGCTAGCTTTGGTCTTTCACGCTCCACCTACAGGTTGGTGGTCTTTCTGTCATCTACCCTCTCCGCTCTGGCCTCGCCCCCCTGCTCTGTGTAAGATATGCCCCTCCCCCATATTTCCGCAGGGTGCTCAATGTCCGACAGCAACCCCCTTCTGGTAAGTCTACTCAAATCGAGAATTACTGCTCACCTTCACTCTTTCATTCATCTTTTTCCCCACCTTTGGAACAAACTCCCACACTTTCTTCAATCCTGCTCTTCCCTCCAGGTGTTCAGAACAGCTGTTCACCACCATCCCTTATCTACCCCCATCCAAAACGACGATCTTTTCTACCCCCGCTAATCCACCCCAAACCCACCTCCTTCAAATTCTGTGCTTTCCTTCCTGAAAGTTCCGGTCGTGTAAGGACCTGAAAGTCCCTGTCGTGTCCATCTTGTTTACCCTGTGTACTCTGCCCCATCCCTCTCACTTCCACAGATCTCCCTCTCACTCATGTCTCTGTTACCCACAGTTTTGTCCTTCCCTCTCCCGC
>CM068960.1:76923022-76934274 GCA_035128595.1 Eptatretus atami | reverse complement strand
CATCATTTGTTCCTCCTCTAACATGTCCTCTCCTTGTTCAATTCCCATCATTTGTTCCTCCTCCAACATATCCTCTCTTTGTTCTATTCCCATCATTTGTTCCTCCTCTAACATATCCTCTCTTTGTTCTATTCCATCATTTGTTCCTCCTCTAACATATCCTCTCTTTGTTCTGTTCCCACTCATTTGTTCCTCCTCTAACATTCCCTCTCTTTGTTCTGTTCCCCATTACATTTGTTCCTGCCCTCTAAGCATATTCCTCTCTTGTTCTGTCCCCATCATTTGTTCCTCCTCTAACATGTCCTCTCTTTGTTCTGTTCCCATCATTTGTTCCTCCTCTGACATATCCTCTCTTTGTTCTGTTCCCGCATCATTTGTTCCTCCTCTAACATGTCCTCTCTTTGTTCTATTCCATCAATTTGTTCCCTCCACATATCTCTCTTTGTTTCTGTTCTCCATCATTTGTTTCCTCCTCTAACATATCCTCTCTTTGTTCTGTTCTATTCCCATCATTTGTTCCTCTCAACATATCCTCTCTTTGTTCTGTTATTCCCATCATTTGTTCCTCCTCAACATATCCTCTTCTTTTTTGTTCTATTCCCATCATTTGTTCCTCTCCTCTAACATATCCTCTCTTTGTTCTGTTCTTATTCCCTTCATTTGTTCCTCCTCTAACATATCCTCTCTTTGTTCTGTTCCCCATCATTTGTTCCTCCTCTAACATACCTCCTTTGTTCTGTTCCCCATCATTTGTTCTCCTCTAAACATATCCTCTCTTTGTTCTGTTCCCCGTCATTTGTTCCTCCTCTAACATTCCTCTCTTTGTTCTGTTCCCATCATTTGTTCCTCCTCTACATATCCTCTCTTTGTTCTGTTCCCCATCATTTGTTCCTCCTCTAACAAACCTCTCTTTGTTCTATTCCCATAATTTGTTCCTCCTCTGACATATCTCTCTTTTGTTCTTTCCCATCATTTGTTCCTCCTCTAACATATCCTCTCTTTGTTTCTATTCCCAATCATTTGTTCCTCCTCCTAACATATCCTCTCTTTGTTCGTTCATTTCCCATCATTTGTTCCTCCTCAACATATCCTCTCTTTGTCTGTTCTATTCCATCATTTGTTCCTCCTCTAACATATCCTCTCTTTGTTCTGTTCTATTCCCATCATTGTTCCTCCTCTAACATATCCTCTCTTTGTTCTGTTCGCCCATCATTTGTTCCTCCTCTAACATATCCTCTCTTTTGTTCTGTTCCCCATCATTTGTTTCCTCTCTAACATATCCTCTCTTTGTTCTGTTCCCCATCATTTGTTCCTCCTCTAACATATCCTCTCTTTGTTCTGTTCCCATCATTTGTTCCTCCTCTAACATATCCTCTCTTTGTTCTAGTTCCACATCATTTGTTCTCCCTCTAACATCCTCTCTTTGTTCTGTTCCCATCATTTGTTCTCGTGATCTTCCATCTGATTGGAAGTTAACCACAATCACTGTATTGTACAAGTTGGACCGGCACTCCGGGTGAGCATTCCTCGTCAGGATGAACGGTTTACCTTTTGTATCCACTGATAGGACCGATCTGGATCCCGACCTGAACCAAACTCGAATCGCCTTGTTCTTGGGCACCGAAACAACGAATCCACAAGTTTTTCCATAACTCGTCTGAACGTTTTGATATCATGTTAAATATCGTCTTGGTCCATCTGTTAATCACGATGAATCCCTGAAAAAATGGTGTTGGTTAAGGCAGGATGGCGGCTTAAGATATTCCAGTCCTGAGTTTGATCCACTGTCGTGTTGTTGAAGGACACCACGAAGGTCGAGCCCAAGGTGTACCAGATCACTGCACGACAACAGGGGGCACCGCAATCAGCCGCACAGCCACACCCCCACCAAAGATGCTTCTTATCCTTAACATATGGTAACTGGCGACGAGGAAGCTGTCATTTTGTTGGACACGACGATGCGACTGATGGTGCCCCTCTACCGCGACACTGGTTCTCATTTCACCCGACTTCAAAAGGATGACGAGCTAAGTCAACCCACCTGGTTGTTTATTCAGCAGCGAACAGGGCTCGACTCAGGACCCTCAGATCCCAAGCCAAACCCGAACCACCAAGCCAACAAACAGGCTTAACTATGATGTAACGAACAACCACAGGATGAATAGCGGAACAACTTAAAATGTATCATGTCCTCGGATCTTCAACAAAATCAAAATCAATTCTTCTTTGTACAACCGAACTGTCCACTGGTTTCGTCGCCGAATCCTCCACAACCTTTTCAGATTTCCTGCTCATAGGCAATCAACAAACAACAACAACAACGACGACAACAACAACAACAACACAACAAACAACAACGAAGCGATGACACATAACTCCGTCCACCTTCGATGACGGATAATAAAATAATGAATTTATTCATTTCAACATCAATAAATAACGATGATTACATCTAATTTGCCGGTGTGTGATCGTGTTTAAAGTCTTCATTGTTGAAGACCGAAGGAGGCTGACGTCATCACAATGTACCGACGTCGTCACAAAGGAACGGTCACGTGACAACAATAGGGTGACGTCGCTGAAGAATCATTCCGAAGTGGACAGCTGCCGGAGTTGACGTGTTTTCGTCAGCTGAAGCATTTTCATCGAATTTTTTCTTGAGTGTTTTATTTTTCACTTCTCAAGATGCGTCTCCTTGGAAGAAAAAGGAGAACGAAGGTATCGAACAGGAGTTTATCAAAAACATGGAGAGTGTAATTTTCTTTTCATGTCGAGTTTCGTCTCATGAGATATTTTATCTTCTTCCTCACTGTGAAGTGTTTCTTCTTCTTTGGTCAAAATATCAAAACCAATGTATTTGTTTACATTCTCCGTGTGGTAAATTATGGTATTTGTTTACATTCTCCGTGTGGTAAATTATGGTAATTTGTTTACATTCTCCGTGTGGTAAATTATGGTATTTGTTTCAATTCTCCGTGTGGTAAATTATGGTATTGTTTACATTCTCCGTGTGGTAAATTATGGTATTTGTTTACATTGTCCATGTGGTAAATTATGGTATTTGTTTACATTCTCCGTGTGGTAAATTATGGTATTGTTTACATTCTCCGTGTGGTATATTTAGGTATTTGTTTACATTCTCCGTGTGTAAATTATAGTATTTGTTTACATTCTCCGTGTGGTAAATTATGGTATTTGTTTACATTCTCGTGTGGTAAATTATGGTATTTGTTTAAATTAATGTAAATGTGGTAAATTATGTGTAATTTGTTTACATTGCCGTGTGGTATTATAGTATTTTGTTTACATTCTCCGGTGTGTTCACGCCCACGGGGTATGTTTCGCAATTCAAACTTGTTTTTTTTTAAATGATTTACACACACATCACACACACACACACACACACGCACAGCACACATGACACTGCACACGAACAACACACACGCACACGCACCACACACACACACACACACACACATGCACACGAAGCACAACCACACACGCACACGCACAACACACACACACAAACGCACACACACACACATGCACACGACACACGACCACCACACACCCACAATCAACACGACAAACACACACACTCGCACACGAACACGCACACGCACACAACCACGCACACAACACGCACATACACACGAACACACACACACAACACACACAGCACACGACACAGCACGCAGATACACACACACACACACACACACACGCACACGCACATGCACAGGAACACTCACACGGCACGCACACGAACACAACACACCACATGCACACGAACACGCACGCAGAGTACACACACGCACACGCACATGCATCACCACACACACACACATGCACACGAATCACGAAACACACACGCACACGACACACAACCACATGCACAACGAACACGCACACACACGCACGCAGACACACAACCCACGCACGCCACAGCACACACACGCACACACACGCAGCACGCACGCAGACACACAACACATCACACGACACACGCAGACACATACACACACACATACACACACCACACGTGGCACACAGCACCGCAGCGCAGACACACACACACACCACGCACGCAGACACACACATACACACGCACATACACACGCAGACACACACACACGCACACGGCACGCAGAACACACACACGCACGCAGACACACCGCACGGCAGACACACACGCAGACACACACACGCACACACAACACGACATACACACGCACGCAACACACCAGCACACGCACAGCACACACACACACGCATTCACAGCAGACACACACAGCACATACACACGCACGCAGACACACACACACAACAGCACACAGCACACCGCACACGGCACGCAGCACACACGCGATCGCAGACACACACAACACACCAACACTACAACACACACGGCACGCAGACACACACCACGCACACGCCAGACTAGACACACAACACGCACACACACACACCACACACCAGCAGACACACAGCGCACACGCACGCAACCGCACACACGACACACATCGACGCAACACACGCGCACGCAGACACACACGCAGCAGACACACACGCACGCAGACACACACACACGAAACAGCCACGCACGACACAACACACACGCACGCAACACAACAATACACACGCACACAACGCAGACACACACACACGCACACGCACCACGCACGCAGACACACACACACACACGCACGCAGAACACGACACCACGCACGACACACACGCGCAAGACACACACACGCACCACACACACGCAATACGCACACGCACGCACACAACACACACACACACCCACAGCACGCAGCGCACACACACAACAGCACACGCACCAGACACACGCACGCAGACACACGGCACACAACACACGCACACGACACGCAGACACACACACACGCACGCAAGACACACACACGAACGCAGACACAGCAACACACGCACGCAGACACAACACACGCACACACACAGCGCACAGACACGTAGACACACACACGCACACAACAACAACACGCACATGCACACGCACGCAGACACACACACACGCACGCACACACCACACAACACACACAAGCACCACGCAGCGACACACACACCATACACACACACGCACGACACATACACACACACATACAACACACACACACGTGCACACACACGCACGCAGACACACACACACGCACGGCAGACAACACACATACACACGCACACACACACGCATACACACGCACACACACACGGCAACACACGCACGCAACACACACACACACCACCGCACACACGCACGCACACACACACAACGCGCAGCAGACACACACACCACATAGCACACCCACGCACGACACGACACACACACGCACGACACACACGCACACAGCACGCGCACAGCACACACACACGCACGCAGACACACACACACGCACGCACACAGCACACACACGCAACACAGAAACACACCAACACACACACACGCAACGGCAGACACACACACACACGCACACACACACGCACACGCACGCAGACACAGACACACGCACGCAGACACCAACACGCACGCAGACAACACACGCACACACACCGCACACGCACGCTAGACACACACACGCAACACACACATACACACGCACATGCACACGCACGCAGACACACACACACGCACACACACACGCACACGCACACGCAACGCAGACACACACCAGAGCAGACACACACGGCACGCAGACACACACACAGCACGCAGACACACACACGCACACACACCAGGCACAAACGGCACAGCACGCAGCAGGCAGCAGCACACAGCAGACACACACGCACGCAGACACACACGCAGACACACACACATATGCACAGCAGCGCACACAACACACGGCACACGCACGCACACACACAGCGCACATGCACGCGGCATACACACGCACGCACACACACACAAGCACGCACGCACACACGGTTTTGATTAAAAATTTTCGTCCGATTCTATCCGTTCAATTAATCACTGTATCGACAAACAGGGGTATTGTGGTGGTGGAGAGGGGCGAGGGGTTGGGTATTGTGGTGCTGGAGAGGGGCGAGGGGTTGGTATTGTGGTGCTGGAGAGGGCGAGGGGTTGTGTATTGTGGTGGAGAGGGGCGAGGGGTTGGGTATTGTGGTGCTGGAGAGGGGCGAGGGGTTGGGTATTGTGGTGGTGGAGAGGGGGAGGGGTTGTGTATTGTGGTGGAGAGGGGCGAGGGGTTGGGTATTGTGGTGCTGGAGAGGGGCGAGGGGTGGGTATTGTGGTGGTGGAGAGGGCGAGGTTTGTGTATTGTGGTGGAGAGGGGCGAGGGTTGGGTATTGTGGTGTTAGTTGTTGAAATGGAGAATATATATTATATCCGATTCAGCATATTTGTATATTGTGGATTTAGGACTCTTATTTTTTTTCAGGGAAGCAAACATGAATGGGTTTACTGGTTTACAAGATGTCGCTCTCGACCAGCTTACCCCAGTGGACCAATCGTTGCCAACAAAAATACCAAAGCAGCCCACACTTTGGAAGCGTTTTCGGTAAGTAATTTTATTTTCCTCTCCTCACTTTTTTAATACTATTTTGGATATATCCACCTCAACAAACTGACACAATAATGGTGTGTGTGTGTGTGTGTGTGCGTGTGTGTGTATGCGTGTGTGTTGTGTGTCTGCGTGCTTGTGCGTGTGTGTGTGCGTGCGTGTGTGTGTCTGCGTGCGTGTGTGTGTGTGTGTGTTGTTGCATAAGCATAACATTTTCTCTTCTGCTAACTCCCTCGCCCCGCTCTCTCTCTCTCTCTTCTCTCTCTCTCTCTCCTCTCTCTCCTCTCTGGTCCACTCAGTCCTCAGGTCTCGAGTCCATCGACGCTCAGTTGTGTCGTCCGGAGTCTCCCTGCGGCGTGCTCGTGGGCGTTAGAGATCGATCTCAGAGGATGTCCGTCAGGTCGCTCCCAGCGGAACTCTATATCGGGGCTTCTCTCTCTCAGTCTCTCTCGGGTCCGTCTTCTCATCTCTCATCTGCTGCTCTGGATGATCCTCTCTCGTCTCTCTCTCCTCTCTCCACAGTCTCATGCCTCACTTCCGCCTCTGCCTATTACAGAGCAACACCCTCCCACATCTCTCTCCCTTTCCTCTCTCCAGACGTGTCCGGGAAGTGATTATGGCCGGACGGTGTTTGTCTCCTGACGTGTCTGGACGGATTTTGTCTGCAGTCATGCCTGGGTGTTGTTTATTTCCGGACAGTGTTTGTCTCCGGACCTATCTGGGTGGTGTTTGTCTTCGATCAGCTTAGCTCTGAATGCCTCCGGGCGGTGTTTGTCTTCGGACATGTCCGGGCGGAGTTTGTCTCCTGACGTGTCTGGATGGAGTTTGTCTCCTGACTTGCCCGGACAGATTTTGACTGCGGACGTGTCTGGGCGTAGTTTATTTCCAGACAGTGTTTGTCTCCGGATTTATCCGGGCGGTGTTTATCTTTGAACAGCTGAGCTCCGAATGCATCCAAGCGGTGTTTGTCTCCGAATGTGGCTGGGCGGTGTTTGTCTTCTGACGTGTCCGGGCAGTGTTTGTCTCCCGACGTGTACGGGCAGTGTTTGTTTCCGAACGTGTCCGGGTGGATTTTATGTCTGGACAGGTGTTTGTTCCTTGGATGTTTCTGGATGGGAGTTTGTCTCGGGACATGTCCGAGCGGTGTTTGTTTCTGGACAGCTTAGCTCCAGACACATCCGGGCGGTGTTTGTCTCCGAACGTGTCCAGGCGGTGTTTACGTCGGGCGTGGGGAGTTTGTCTCCGGATGTGTCCGGGCCGTGTTCTGCTCAGGTCGGTATTTATCTCCAGGTGGTATTTATAGTATGACTGGTCGAAAATTGATTTCAGACATTATTTTGTTTCCATCTTCACTGTTATGCTATGCAGAAGCATTTTGATGAGACAGTTAGATGAATCGTCATTAATACTCCACCGCACTCTCTTGTCTTTTTACTTTTCTCCCCTCCCTCCCACGCCTCTTCGATGTACCAGTCTTCACCTACTCTCGCTGCCTTGCCTTCCACCCCTCCTCACTCTCCGACCTCCTCACACCCCACCCTCCCTTTTCCACACCACTCCTCACTCTCACTCCCCTCCTCACTCCCACACCTATCTCACTCCCTTTCTTCCTCTCTCTTCTCCACCTCCACATCCTTACTCTCCCCACCCCTCTCCACCCTCTCTCCCCTTCCCTCTCTATCTCTCCCACCCCTTTTTCTCTCCCTCCCCTTTAGTATTCCTGTCTGCGAAGTGGTGGTTGGTATTTGCTCATGTACAATAAATATAATTTTTCAATATGTTTCATCCCAGGCAAAAGTGGAGGAGACGTGACAAGCAAATGAATGGTTTCATCGATATTGAACAAAACGTGTAAGTAAGAGAAAATATCCCTTATAGATGTTGAAAAAAACGTCCCAGTAAAAGAAATGGTCTTTCTTTTTGAAGGAAATTTAAGCAAACCTTGTCGTCTCTCGGACACATATGCTCCTCAAATATTTTTGTACAATAGTTGGAGTTTATGGGCTGGGGATTGCTTTGAGGTACTTGTGCTAAGTTGTTTAGCCTGGGTTAGAATCTTGATCCAGATATTAATGGTCATCCTGGTGTTTTAATTAAGGGCAAGGCGACATGTGTGTGTCCCACCAAAGGACGTGAAGCAGACAACCATGCCAGCACTTGTGGGTATTGATGAACATCAATGATCCATCATGTCTCTTGAAAACGCAAAGAGTTGACTAGTTATTGCCGGTACCATGAACAAATTACAAATTCCTGCCAGTTAACAAAAGCAATGGTCAACCAGTTTCGTGAAAGACTTGGGCCACAACCGTTTCCACTGACCAACCGTATAAGTAGGTGTTGGTTCTTTGGTAATTATTTATAGAAGAAGAAGAAAGTTTGAGGTTTTCGGAATATCTATTGAGAAGAAGTGCATGTGGCAAGTGTCAGGAGGTACCTGATCTGAGGAGGGAAGCGATACGTGGAATACCACTTCAACCACATATGTATTGAGATGTCAGTCAATGTTTGCAAATATATTAATCCATCATAAAGCATGGCAAACACTGCTTTCTACAAATTACATCAAAACTGGAAGGGCACTCGGTAGAGGCCCTACCCTCTGCCATGCAATGCCTGATCCACGAGAACATATCAGGCCCAATACATTATTGAAATATCATTAGGGTCCTGAGTTCAAATCCTGCTTGGCTGTTGAATTAATACCAGATGGGGTTGACTCAGCCTGTCTCCTTCTGAGGTCAGCAAAATGAGTTCCAGCTTGCTGGGATGATTGAGCCATTTGAGTATCCTGCATTGGAGCAATGACCTGTCAGGATTGTGCCCAATAGCTGAGGAGAGTGCTTTGGCAGCATCATGAATGCTCTTCACAGAGTATGCTCCCAATGAATTTTGGATATTGTTTTTGGCCCTATCTCTCAATGGTGAATAATCACTTAAAAAATTCTAGTAGCCGGATCCGGATCTTCACCAAATCTAATCAGTTCATCATGTCACACACCCAACGTCTCACAAAATCTCACCCAGATCTGTCGACAACTTTTTCAGATATCCTGCACACAGACAAACAGACAGCAGACAAGCCGGTAGGCGGCGACATGGTTCGCGAGCAGGACTGTTAGTATTGCGACACTTTGACCGCTGACCTAGTGTGGAGATAGGTCATTATGAAAATGAGCAAACTTGTACGACTCATCGGGGAGTATTCACGTGCAAAATTTGTGATCGGTTGAGCCGTTTTGGCCGGTAGGGGGACTTGAATAGACATTTTTTGACCGAAAAATGCACTTATTGACCTTTGACCCTGAACTAATCGAGATAGGTCATTTATGCAAACGCAGCAAAGTGTGTAGTACTCATTACGTTCTGTAAGCATGTAAAGTTTCATTCGATTCGGTTCATCGCTTGGAGCTAGTGTATTTGAAGTTTAGCAGGAATGCTCATGGCCCGGACACCCAAGTCGAGAGGGTTGCCATTTGACACTATAAGATATAGAGAAAATGGATGTCATATAGCGGATAGGGAATCACCTTTAAGATTACGCATATCAAATCTCATCCAGTTCCATCTACTGATAACTACTCGGTATCCATTTGAATGAAAAGTACCGAAAATGCGGTTTGAAATCGGAATCTCCCAAAGTTCGAGGGTGCTGTGGGTGAACAAAGATCTAAATCGAAAATCTGGCTCGATTGTTTGTGCACATGTATTCAGATGATTAGTGTGAATTTTCATGACCATCACCAAACCATAGGAGGAGTAGCATTTTGGCACGAAGGCACCTCCAGCTCTCGATATTATCGATTTTTGCACTAATTGACCTTTGACCCCTGACCTAAGCGAATCGGTCAATATGTCCTGAGCAAGTTGTAGTACTCATGAGTTCATGGACCTGCAAAGTTTCATTCGTATCGATGCACTCACCTGGTCGCTAGGGGCCTTCAATTTTCGCCAATTTTTCGCGCATACCCTAATTGTTAGGGGGCTGTGGTAAGTATTCCATTATCACAAAAACCGGAAATATTTTGATAGAGCATCACCTGTAGATCATTCATGCCAAATTTCCTAACCCTACGTGGGATAATGGCTTTCGGAATTGTTTCGCGTGAACTGGTACGATTTTGAAGGTTTTTCAGCTCGTTGCTAGGGAACCAAAGTGTCCTAGCAACCATCCAATTTCAAAGCACTAGTCATAAGATGTACCTACCACCCGAGTTTGGTCAAAACCGCCCAAGTTTACTACCAATTGTGGCTATGACAAACGACAACATCCAAACAAACAGACAGATTACTGACAATAAGGGTCATATTTCGGCGACCCACAGGGGTGAAACATAACCTCCTTGCAGCTTCAGTGGTGGAGGTAATAATACCACAATAATGTCAACGAACACAAGGAACTTTGATGTGGTCATTTTTCCCATCAGTGTCTGTGCTTCATAAACACCACATTAATTAAATTATAATGAGGTTTATTACCCCACAAGCGAAGTGCAAGGTAGGGTTAAGCAAATAGTCACACTCTTTCTGTCTACAGAGTCAGTCTGTGTTTGACGAACTACTTGATTATCCCCACATTTTTTGAAAAACAAAACACAGGGGGACATCGTAATCCGCTCTGTCAGACGTCTGTCCATCCGTCATGCTCTCTTCTCCGAAATGGTTGAGAATACATTCACTAAAGTTGGTAGTTAT
>CM068960.1:76903573-76920655 GCA_035128595.1 Eptatretus atami | reverse complement strand
GTAATTAGATTTGAAATTTGCATTTTCGATTAAATGACGGCTGTATTCAACTCGCCCATTGAATCCATTTGAGCCTCGAGATGTTTGCAGATATAAGCTTTCTTATTCTTCTTTCACACACTGTAACATGGATGTGACAGTTTATAAAGCTGGGCCGGTTTTCAAGACCCAGTTAGATGGCCTTGTGAGTGCATTGTGGAGCTTGGCCGTCCGGCAAGTGGCTAAGCACTCATTGCCAAAGTAATACATTAAGTGGTTGCACCATAGATAAGGAACGAGCTTGGGCCAGGCTGTTGCGGCGGCATTACTGTCACAAGGAGCACTCTATAAATCTTAGAAAGCCCAGTTTATCACACGACAACGCCATTTTATGACAAATAAGAATTATAAAATAAAGTTAATATTATAAATATGACTTAGTTCACCAAAGAATACTGCAGCGTGAAACACTCCTTGTAGGAATCATCGTGTGTAATTTTTCATTATTTCACCGGTTAGAATACAACATTTGCAGTGAAAAATCCAGCCATATACGTGCACTGTTCGTTCTGAGATCACTGTTGTTCATGTGATACATTTGGTTATCGAGCATATTAGACCCACACGATGGTCAATAACACGAACGTTTTCAGTTGTTATATATACATATAATAACCAAACGTCCCGTTTTGCGTAATTTTTTTTTACAGCTTTGCTCGTTGTGCATTCGCTATAGCGAAGCAACCCTTGCTAAATGCCTGAACTCCAAGAAGCATGAGATATGGAGATATTCATGTTTGAGGTCGAGCTGGGGGAGTAGGCAGCTGACGTGTACTAATACCAGAAATGGCGCAGTGAAACAAAACTAACAGTGCCTCTATAGCCTCTAGTGAAAGAGAGACGCAGTCTAACCTTCCTTTCAGCCAGCATCTCAATTAAATCAGTATAGCCGCTCTTCGCAAAGGAAAATAGGTGACACCCTGTTGCGTGCCTTTACAGATGATGTGAGAAACACACAGGTTCCCTCATTTGAGGTCATCAATCCCTTTGCCAGATTGTTTAGGACGCAAGAGCTGACAATGTTCGCTTCGCACTCGCACATAATCAAATGAGTCTATCGTCCCATGAGACCATTAGTGCATGAGCACAACGCTGTTCAACAATAGACTGCAGAGGATAGATGGGATAGCCACAGACTAGGATGAGAGCTAACAGATGCATTGAGATAGAGAACCTTTTGTGAAGTATTCTCAACAGAACAATATAAAATACTGCAGAGATGGCAACCATTAATTGGTGATGAGGGCAATGTTGCAGTCCGGTACTATGCTCTCGAAGATTGCCTCAGTGTGAACAACCATGATATGTTGCATAGCAATCTACAGCTCGCTCTCGAACAATAGCCTGAGTATAGTTAAAGAGCGTCAACAGATATAAGGTTCTGAAAGGAAGACATAGAGTTGCTTGAATTATCCAGGTTGAGCATATAATAACTTGTACAAGTGAATCAAACCACCAGTCATACACAGATAAGGCTATGAGCCTTCTCCTAACGTGCGTTATAGTCATTCCAAGGTTATGTGCGAGAAGCAGAGAATACTCATAATATTGTTACAGTCAATAGTACAAGTGTGCCATGTTCTGTGACTACAATACGCAGTGAATACTCAACTACGTGTCGGCTATTCATATCGGCTATGGGCATGTGAGCATAAACTATTAAGACAATAGGTCGATGATGGCGATAGTGTGTGTTACAGACACGTCGACAATCAAACCCAGCAAAATCATTCATTATTCATTATTACCTTCATATCATCTGTTAAGGTGGTAACTATGCAGATATGTCGTTCACCACATGCAGTTGTCCTGTCTTCTTGTTGATGTCTGTTCTGAGCAGTATCTAAAATAGGACGATTCAGAGGAAACCCTGGTGAAAGTTGGGTAGGTGACAAGAAATTGACTCGATTTTTTTGTAAAGATTCCAGTCCGATTAGGTGCAACAGCTCGACATCTCAAGAGTGGAATATGTAGGGCGAAATTCCCCAGACGAAACTCTTCTGTGTGTATCATCCTATGTGGTCTAAGAGTCACACGACAACGTAATTCTCTCTTGATTTCTTGTGTAGGCTCCTCAGTATCGCAAGACCTCTGAGTGACAGTTTAAATAACTGATACTGTCTAATATTGCATTCTGTCATCTATATTGTTTATTTGGCTCTTTCTAGAAATACACTATCACGATTATTATTTGCATAAAATTTCATATATTTCGTAACATTGGTCTGTTATACTCGATATTCTGACGGATCTAGCGTAGCGTGGAGCGAAGTGAGTGCGCTGTGAGACAGGACAGCAGAATGCTTAAGTGTTACATAGGGATTGAAGATGCCCAGATAAATGCATGAGAGATCGAGCGAATGAGTGTATAATCTAGAATAGTTCTTAAGTATTCTTAAGGCAATAGGATGGGATGGCCATAACGACGGTAGATACAGCGTCAACGATATTATGCATAAAATATAGTTGTGTCGAGGAGGTTATGACAAAATATCGTGGTTGAGATTCTCGAATAGGTTGATAGCCAGACAAAAGGATTAATCGTGAAATGTTAGTTTTAATATGTCCTGATGCTTATATTATTCTGGTTAATACGCTATCTCAGTGCCTACGCCAATCGTAAACTAGTTCAGTTTTGGTGCGATATGCTGCGTTCTCGACCGAGTGCCTGTTCTGATATATTGAGAATACCGCATGTTTATTCAAAGTATCCGATATCTATATTCGCTCGGTTCGAGGTCCCCTTAAAACGATCAAGTTCTCATTGAAGATGTAGGTGGCTGGGTTTATCAATAAGCCATAGTGATAGTGACTGAGTTTGCACATATGATAGCAACACCGTATAACCAGTGGATGTGGTAACAGACCAAGGTTACTACGAATAACGAAGTTCAAAAACGCACTAGCCTTTACAAAAAAGTCTCATTCTTATGAGAAATACCCAAGTTCTCGAGAAGCTCCAGATAGCTCTAGAATAATATTAACACTTGATCAAGAAGCATATATCTCAGTCGTGACATATTTTGAGGATCCCCTGAATATAATGCACCCACCTAGTCGGAATGAGTGGGGTTTCGACGGGTTGAAAGCTGAGGGCCCAATGGTGGGGTCTGGATTAGACGGATGTAACTAATCACGAAGAGGTAGAGTGTGATAGGCAACGTGCGAGGCGAGGGTTGTCAACGAGTCGCATAACGTCCTGCCGGAGCGTGTGTGCAACGATCGTGGTAACGTCGCCTACTAACACGTTTACTCATATGGTTTATAATAAGGTTTCGGGGTACGCTAATCATTACCTCGACTGTTTCGACTTACTGAGTAAACTTACAGAGTAACGTGTGTCGACATGCTGTCACGATCGCATAACGTGCCTACAACTTTATGGGCCACATAGTGGATTAAGTGTGAGTCATACGCTGGGACATACGTCTAGAATTTTGCAACGATGCTAAAATTTGAGGACAACCGCAAAGTACAACGATGAAAGCCAGCCGTACTACGACGTGTGCAGTGTTTTTCAGCATGCTCTTAATGTATACAAAACTTACCCATAAACGTATTCGATGTGTGCCAACTTTTTAGACAAATTTTTCATAGTCGGCATAGCGCTGCTAAATCGTCAAGGATGTGTACAGCGCGCTTTAAAAAAAAAAAAACTTTTGGCTCGAATAACTTCTTAATACCGACATCTCTTTCACATGTTGTGTTACTCCGTGCCCTCCTCCAGTGGCTCTATGGATTGATGCGAGGATTCCGTTTAATTGGTAATGCCGAAAAAGCACTCATATTAGATGAGATTTTCTTATATATATAAAAGAGAGGTCTCAGTACTCCAACTCGCTCACGACGCTGATTCTTAGAAACGTTATAATGCACGAGCAGTTGTATCATTGGTGTCGTGATACCACTAGCATATCTGGCAACAGAAGAACCTTTGTCTAGAATATTCGTATAGGCACCAATTGGTACAGCACAAATAACGTGTTTAGATAGAGTAAATAATTAGAAAAGTTGCATTGGGGAAGTGAGTACATTAAGAGCATGCTGAAAAAAACGATCGAAACACGACTCCGTAGAATAGATAACATGCATAGACCATTTCCATGACGTCGCATATTTTGAATAATCTATAGTCTGTCCATGCTGACTCAAATAAAATGTTTCCGGCTATAAGCTTGAAAGTAAGTATTAAGATTAGATCAGAGAGTATGTTCAGCCAGTCACTATGAAATCGAGCAACTAGTATGATGCCTAAAACATGACAGTGGCACAGGATGGAAGTTAGTGAGTATCGACGAAGTATAGCAGAATTGTCATCACTAGAATCAAACATTCCGGTGACACAGCCTCGATGTACTTGATGATTGCGAAGGTGTAACTGCAATAATAAGTAACGGATTGCATCAGTCGTTCGCATTTCCAGGGATTTAAATGTTATGGTATCTGATCATTTTTCGCAGCGGATTATACAACCCGAACATATCACTGAGTGGAATATACTTCTCACATAAAAAACAATATGAACTACCTCAGAATGTAACTAGTCTGCCGTGGGCCAGCGTGTAAGCTTAACAGAGAAGCAGCTCTCATTCTAGCGACACACGCCAGGATACGCAACGGCCCCTCACTATAGAGTATCATTTATCGCGTGATCTCTCCACAGCATGGTGCTGATGACAGATCCAGCAAGCTTAACATACCTTCTAAGTATACATCAGACACTATGAAGTAACTAGTGACAAATGACGATCGTACAGACTAACGTCAGCGATACAGTGAGGCGTGATAAGTGTTTGAGCCTTACTAATTTCTCATATCTGGTCCGGTATCCTATGAGATTATGCCAGAACTTCAAGGTAGACTGCGAGAGTCAGAGATAACATGACTTTAGTGGACACGCCATTTGCTTAGTTGTTCACCAAGCAGCTGTAAATCATTATACCTCGCAGGAGCAGCCTAGGTGGTATTGTGCTAGGCATTCAATGTTAGGCAAACGATGAGTATTGCTATTCGATCACAGTCCTATTTTCCGGTATAGGGAGCGAGTGCCATCAGACTTGTGTTAACACTGACAACGTTTATTCGTGATAGTATCATTTTAGCCTTAATAGCTTACACCCTCTACAGATCTCCAGATTAAAAGACTTGTGTACTGACAAAGTCGAGCTGACAGCTTGTGTATATAAAAACATAAAAATTCAAATTGATACTATAAACAAATAACAAACTCTAACGAACATTTATTTTAATCGCTAAAGATATCGTTACCTGGAATATGTATACTCTCTCAATAACGAACGAAAACTTCGCGATATTACGTCCAACGTCCACAGATAGATAGCCCTGCTTCAAGTTTGATTTGAGGTCTTATGTTCTATTATTGCTCTTGGTCTTCCACTTTGTCCTAACATGTGCAAGTAACTATCCCTTACTGTTTTGGTTCAGGATCTAATTGTTTGAGCGACGTCGAATCGTTAATTCTGAGAGCTCCGCCATTACTATAGTCCCTATATGTATACAGATCTGTCGTACTAGCGATAACACAAATAAAGACACAGAAAAATACATAAATTAGACACAAATGCTCATCTTCAGTGAGTTTGTTATTTTTCTGTGCATCTTGTATCTTAACATCATGTGCCGATACAAGATATACATAATCGTATAACTTTCCTGTCTTTAGCGATAGTGGGCCTATAGGACCAATTAAGATTCATCTGGAGGGCACTGTGTTCGCATCAAACATCGTATACTCTTCTCCGTGATCCACCTAGTCGAATTCTTCTCGCAATTGGGACGATAGCATCTATTAGATCCCAAGAGTCACCGTCGTGTCCCTCCCTAACATGTCAGACATTGTTCAATGATTACTATTATCGATGAGTTTGCGGAGTTTGTCGACCTTTCAACAAATCTGCTCCATACCTTAGTGATGAACGACTACAGTCGGTCATACAAAGCAATAGCCAACAGATGATTCCGAGGTCAGCTCAACAGCAGAGCATGGTAGCTGACTTGTTTAGACAGATAGCAGAAAGGCTATGTAAACACAAGCTTAGTGTTGTTCAAAATGATGGTGCCTGGGTGTGGCTGGAATGGCTAGTGGTGGTGGGGCTTGGGATCCTTGGGGGTCCTGAGTATATATTTCATAATTGCTCTTGGAAATTGGCTGTTAGAAAAAATATAATTTAATGTTTGGAGATTTACCTTTCTGCACGACCTTTGAGCATCTTCCTCTGAGTTAGCCGAAAATAGCCACGAAATATGACAGCGTTACTTCATCGTGTTTACAGCTTGCTGGTTCATAGTCCTGTCGTCTGCATGCGTGTTACTCGCCATCCGTGATTATACCCCCATAAGCTATGATGACCATACCGTTGACTTCAGAGCTAGGCACCAACGCTCTGCATCCGATGTGCGCTAATGCTCCCTGAAGTTCAGCAAATGTGTATATCCATTAGGTATCAGAGCACCTATTAACTTACCTGCATGCTGGTTTACACTGGACAGTAGTCATGGTCGATAATTGTGAGTGCATTGTCCTGATCTCTTGTTGTTGGTGGCTTGTTTGTCGCCACGTACATAATCTTTGTACCAACATATTTGCTTCCACCATGGAGTCTGGTGCAGATTGTTTGGAGCAAGTTCAATTTACCTCGACCCTCTACAGCAATAATATAACGGTAGACTGCTCCAGATCTAAGTCGAGAGTTATACTAAGACACCCGTGCTATGCTGATTAAGTTATAATATAACACCCTCGAGGGCATATCATTGCCAACTATCGATAGTAGGTAACCTAAGACAGGCATAAGCGGTGCAGCGGCGCTCCCTTTGGTGTTCTCAACGTATTATGGATAGCCATGATGCTTATATTGACTTATCGTTGCATAACAGACTCAACTTTGGGCGTTTCGTCGACTAACAACTCCTAGATGTCGTTACAATGGCAAGGTACGTACAGAAAAGTCCACCAAATTTTTTCTGTTGTTGGGCTTCACTTTACAATGAGGTATTGATACACATCTTGTGAAAGACAACGAAACGTGCTATCCCATCCAGTTAAAGCCAACATATGAAATGTCTTGTTGAGAGATTTATGTTAAATCCCCTCACTAACATATTAGACCAGAGCGACGCCTTGTAAAGTAAACTAAGTATGAATGATATGACGACCAGAAAATCTTTATATAAGAATAAGACAACATCATATATATGTGATATAACTATCGTGTTTATCGTCAGCCTTGGCCACAACAAACGCCGCTATCAGTAATTACATTTTAACTATTCTCAGTGTTGTAATAAACAAAGAGTTTGCACAGGATTGCTGGATCTACTACAATGGATAACATACCAACAGTCATGTATAGTTTTGTGGAGCACAAACGCACAACAGTGAATTGTAACGATTACAGGGCTCGAAACCAATACCTGTTTCCCTCATTTCACTGCATAGTAGACTATATGCTAAACTCAATAGATTCATACATTTTGTGACCATGAAAATCAGAGGTTTCTTTATAGTTTGTGTTCATGGTTGATGGAAAAAAAAAAAAAAAGCGGAAGAGTCAACAGTCAATAAGCGTGTGCACTCAACATTTAAAGATATTGTAATCTTTTCGGTTTTGGGACCAAAACAACAAATGCAAAACTACTCATGGCATATTTATTATAGAAATTTATGATATTTCGCCACATGCTATAAACGTGTGTCCATCTTCATATCTTCTCTTAGATGTTATGGAGAAATAGAAACAGATTACTGTGTAAAACAGAAGATGAGCTAGACAGAAAGCTTACTATTACTACATAATCCTCAAAACATTTATCTTGCTGATCTCTTTGACATGTACGATTCGGAAAAATGCCAGGATTCTAACTATTTGTCAGCGTGTGAACGAAGGAGGTCCATGAATGACAGGATAAGAGTTACATCTCCCTGGAAAAGAATATGGGCAACAGCCTTATTACCTGATGTCTTCCTTACCACATGTATTCATTTTTATTGAATACAAATAATCATAGAAGTATATACTCACAACATCTCCTCTTCCTAAAATGTTGATTTATACATAATATTCAATGCACACAATATCGATCAATATGCCTTATAGCAACTTACATTTAGTGGAGGAGAGTCCATATTCATCTCGACGGTGGGATGAAAAAATGTAGCAGGAAGTTGAAAGTTGGCGGGCAAAGGGATTTGTTGCCACATAAAACTCACCAATGGATCTTTGGTCATCTTATACCCACTGATGTGTACCCTATTATCTCTATAAAGACATAAGAAGAACGAATGGGTTTTGTGGAACTACTAACTCGGCATCGATCTATTACATTCATAATAATGCGGGGCAACTAGATTTACATGTTTTGTCGTTATCGCATGCAAGACTTGGTCGAGGAATCGTGTTCATTTCACGCTCCCTTCTATCGCCTCCCCTGCCCCCTTGGCATATACCTACAGTATGATCATGCAACTCTCTATCTACTCCCCTACAACTGTCTCCAACTCCCACAACTTCCTTGAGGATGTTCTGGTCCCCCTCCCTCATTTCAATATGGCCCACTCTCTCAACTGTTATCCATTTCCCATTTACAAAGTAACATTTTAAATGAACCCACGGTGGCAGTAGATATAATTAGACAAAACGCCCAAGTATGTCTCCTCTACACTTAAACCAAAGCATCAACCGCACTTCCTTGAAGGTTCCCGCCTGTCTCGGCCTAGGTCCGCGCCTGGCAATGCCACTAAATAAGAAACACAAAACATTATCTGACATATTTAGTATGAGATTCGTGCTGGTAAAACGATAACGGTGTCCAGAAACCTAATGATGTAAAGAAAACAAATTCTAGAAATTGAGAAATATTAACATGCAAGTTACAGAAAGAATCTGAAAATCTCTACTGACAGCAGATAGCAAATATACGAAGGTATAGTTGTCTAGGTCTGCACGCACAAATCTATACTAAGCACTCGGATTCGACATCTCACAAACGATACTGACTCCTTAATACCAGCGAGAACTTTCTATATAATATTCAAATCATTATTTATGCGATAAGCGAAATTTTCAGCAGTGCAGGGACCGAATGCAAATCCTAAAATTGAAAAGTATACATGTGAGCAATGATCGAGAGATGATTCATTCAGTGTAGGTGAAGACGAGAAGAGGATATGGTGAGGTTTGAGCCGAGAATTGGAAGGAGAGATATATCATCGTATGAATCAGGATTGAACATCATCAACCATTGGTGAACCGTAATCAATTTGCTGGCAATGACCAGCCAATGTTGCTCGCTAAGAACACCCTAGACTGGCCTACTGCAATGTTCTCTGACATATGATAGCAAAGCTGTTCCTTCAGACAACAAAAACATCCTTGGACACTAGTACACAGCTCTAGTATCTATACCCATAGTCGAAGTACCAAGTACAAGGACTAAACTGCATGAACTTATTGTAACGCACTGCAAGAGAGATGATCATTGAAGACTAGATCTCCCAAAGCGAATCTTGGGACCAATATCCTGCTCTACAGGATAAGTGTCCTCTCCCCCTTCTCCATCTTCGTGTTGTTGAGAGAGAAAATCCAACAATTTCCTCTTATAGACTCTGTCGCCTGATCAACTCTACATTTTGATGTAGATACATCAAATGATGATCCAAGGGCTTGCGGAGCAATATTCCTGTGTCGTAATCCGACGACGCATCACGTCCTATGTGTTGTCTCTTCTCAACAAGGACGACACTTCAATGCTGTCTGACATTACAGGACCGAAGCCACCTTATATAGTCATATAGCATTCGCATTCATTCTCTAAAACTCGTCACCAATAGAGAATGATGATCAGATGTGGATTTTCTACTTTACAATAAGTGCAGCGTGTTAACATCAAATGCACCGAGACGTACACTCAGAGGAGTGATTTGAGGCAAATAACCTGCGTCTAGGGTCTTGAATTCATGGGTGTGGTGAATCAGTAGCGACCCATCGCTCGCATTCTGACGGTAGAAGATATCGTTAGTGGTATATCTGATATGGCGTACAAACAACCTGTTCGGTTTTGCGTAGTATGTTAGGAACTTATCGACGCTTGTCCAATGGTTATACTGGTCAATCATTTATACAGCGTTATAGCAGCTACCACCCGTTTGTATATACACCATATCTTGTCATATAGACTATCCTCGCCTCATAAATAAAGTAGCATCCCTATTTCTAAGTGATTGTCCTGTACGTATTTCCTACCCATAAACTATAAATACTGTACGTATTTATGACACGCATGTCTGATCTATAGCAGATTCTTCAGCGTGTGTACCTCGCATCCTCATTGTACTACTTTTAAAAGGACATACTTTGTTTGAAAAAAGATAATGGAAATATGGTACACCATTGGCAATCTGTGGCCTATTATAGCACTTGTGTGCAGCATGAGCAGACAAACAAAGATAAACAAACACAAATAGACCAAATGCAATGCGCCTCATTAGCGGAGGGGCATAGATCTTTCCAAAGATGAGGTCTTGAATTACTGTGATTTAAACGCGAATACAATGAAACCCATTGCTTGCAGTTTAACTGTGAACACGCTGCAGTTAGCTCTCCAATAAATTGAACAAACTTGCAAAAGATTTTTTATAGAGGTTCACCTGACCTGACCTGTATGGACATACACATAAAACATATAACAAGTAAACATAACATACAAACAATAATACATCACAAGCAAAACACCTTTAAGGCTTCACCTGTTTGACCTGCAAGTCGGAATCCAGGAAGGCCCTGCAGAAGTAAAGCATATTAAAATTATTTTGACCTGAGTTCACTCTAAATATCTTGTCATAGAAACAAGGAGTTGTAGTTGGCATCGGCAATCTATTTTCACTGGTGCAATTTTCGCACCCCGATTTTAACCTGCTGATGAATTTTTCCGCCCAGTCTTCCAGCAAGTAAACTCAGAATTTTACTGAAGATTGTAATCATTTGGTCACTCACCTGAGGGAAGGCAAGCAGGAATGTGCCTTTCCACCCCAAATCATGATCCTGGGAAATCAAAATGATCTTCTCCTTTTAATTTGTTGAAACAAACCTTTGCCTTTAGCCTTGCATATGGTTGCTCACCAAGACACATCATTTAAAAGATAGGAGGAGTCGGAGTGGAATGGGAGAGAACTCACAGGAGCGGCCTGGGAGCCTGGAATCCCACGCCGCCCTGAGAGGCCCAACAGTTTCATGGGAGTTGCCATCACGTCCTGCCATCCCTATGGTAATATAAATGGGCTGTATTCAATGACATAACATCGCAATTCATTTGCACAAAATGGCTTCAGCTATTGTGACACTGCTTGAGATTTGTTGTCTTTGACACAAATATATTAAAACGCTCGTGTAACCTGGTAAGGCATCCGTACTATATTCATGGACCGGTGTGGGGTGTTTGTTTGCACACTACGACATTTCTGGCGATTACATCAAGACTGCTAATAAGATCAGCATGACCCCAATTAGTGCATGTGTGTTTATCTTTGCTGGTGGTCCTGGAAGTGGGATGGTGGTTGATGGGGGGAGGGGGATTCTCACGTAAGGCTGTACGTTGTATAGCGCCACTTCAGTAGGAGAGTAAATTCAGCATGCTTAAATTTGAGGACAACCCGCAAAGTACAACGATGGAAAGCCAGCGTACTACGAACGTATGCAGTGTTTTTCAGCCGTTGCTCTTGAACGATACAAACTTCCCATAACGTATTGACGTACAATACATAACATGTGCGGCGTTTTAGCCCAATTTTGCATTACGTCAGGCATACGATGGCCTAAATCGTCAAGTGTGACAGGGCTTTACCAGTCAGGAAAGAACGTTCGCGGCCAAATTTCAGCCGGATCAGCCTAGAGGTTTGCCGCGAGAAATGAAATAGATGGACGGATGATGGAATGGGTTGCAATCGACAATAACCTTATCTGAATTCAAATTCCAAGAAAGCAAAACCAAACAAAAAACCTTGTCTAACACACTTTGCTGAAAAGTCACAGTTACCCAATCGCTGCCTAATATCTATTATCTACATAATCTCCACCACGTCTGGTCTGTCTATCTGTTTGGGAGGAGCTTCCCGTTCAGGGCGGAGCTTCCCCCTTTCAGGAAAGAACTTCAAAATCAAAATCCCCACCCATTTTATTTGCTCCATTGCAGCCTCTTTTGTAAGTTCACACTTTCTTACTCTCGCCACAGCCTGTTAATCATCCATCCATTGGGACCATACTCTGTGGCAGAGCGTTGGAGCTTGCAGAAGCGTCTCCTTTGGCTATTTGGACAATCCTGGCATGGGTCGCCACTCCAACACAACAGCTTATCTTAATTCTAATCGATCTGATTTCATTTTGCATGGCCGCGAAGATGTTAGACTATGAAAAAAAAAAAACAGGAGAAAATGGATGAAAATTCGCTGATTTTTGGACAAAATGCATTTTCTTAGTCAAATTATATGGCCTGTTAATTAAAGCCATTCAGACTGTCCCTCACCGAGGTCATACATATCTACTATATACGTGGACTTCCCTGCGCCCACTAAGTTAACGCAGCTATTATATGCACAAAATCCATTTCCTTGTTGCTTTCAGAGCTGGTGACTTGATGTCCGGCGACTCGGCTCGAATCGCACTCGAGCTCTTGCAATAACTTGCCTCAGGACTTGAGACTTTTTGAGACTTGCCAACTTCTTGAAACTTGAGATAATTATGACTTGTTGATACTGTTCGGAAATTATCGTTTGCAATTAAATTGAAATTAAACGGGATTAAAAGAAATGGTAAATTATTCAGTCCTCATATGGTCCGACTGCGTAGGTTTGGTCCAATGAAGACACTGCTTACCCTTTTTATACCTATACCGCGTTACGGTGTATCATTGTTGACAGTGCCAGCGCTCCATGGCTTGCCGGGTCACATACCGTTTCACTACTAAAGGTTAAAGGCTCAGTGTCCACTCTCCACAGCCAGCTCACCGGACGAAACAAGCGGCAAGCACCAGTCTTACTAACGTGGGGAAGCAATTTATTCAAAACATGACGATTTTGTTGATATAAAATGTCAGTTGATTGATTATTTCAACTTCATCGCAATAATTGTAAATAATATCAAGACTTGTCTTTTTACAAGAAACAGAAAAAAGCACAGTATCTGAAAACACAATTGAAGTTAAAAGTTATTTCATTTATTTCAACTATACTATAATAAAACCTACAAGATAAATATTAACAACTGCTGAGACCTGGCCCGCACAGGCGTTCTCTGCCCAAGGCACAGTAAGGAAACACTCACTCAGAGAAAGAACACCGTATGTCTTCTGACGACATTACTGCTCATAGAGCTGCTGGATGTGTACAAGCAACTGAACAGTCTGCCTCAATCAACTCCAGAAAATAAAAAATTAAAAACCCGAGTTACGAGCATGAAGCAAAAAAACATGTAACTCACTTTGATAACAAAAACCTCATGCACTGTGGAAAACATGTGCCATCAGGATACTGTTACTGTTGAGGGTGGGCTGTAGTACCGATCCATCTGGGAAGCAGACACTACACATACACATTTTTACATAGAGAATTTAGTGTCCTCCCCGCAAACCTTCTGTGCCCCCTCAAGACCACCTAGAAAAGATGAAAAGCACTTCATATACGCGAATTAGGTGTCATGGCTGTTCTCTAGTTTAGAAAGCTGTATGTACATCGGCCCAAGAACATTGTAGGAGATAGTGCGACAAACAACACACACAAACAAACAAACTTATAGTAAAAGTTAAAGTAAAGTATAATCGTCTGTGAATTATAGTTAGAAGATATCCTACCCATTCCTTACTTACATGCATGCGAATTAGCATGACGATCAACTTAAGCTGGCTATATAAGCTGCACATAATTTGGTTTAATTTAATTAATGAAACCAACAAAACATCCCAAAGTGGTCGCAAATGAGGAATATATAAAAAATTATAGGAATTCTGATAATAACAAATGAACGGTCTCATAAAATCGATGTGTTAAAATTGAGAGCAGGAAAAGTATCTATGTATTTTGTTTAATCAATACATTGAATTTCATTCGACACTTGAAAAACTCATCCGGAGAAGTAAGTTTTCTTCCATCTTGAAATGGTCTTCAAGTATAAGTGTGGGATTCTTGGCACAAGTTGACAAGTAATACTATGGTGACTATGAAACTGTAGACTGAGACTTTACTTCAGACTTGGCTCAAGGAGTATGACATTCACTGGGTTGCGTGTCCCTAACAACATGTGGGACCTTTGTTTGTTGGATTGTTGGACATCCTAATCTCCCAACTTATGATAAAATTAAATCTAGTCAAATCCTGCAATATGTCATTCAGGCTGGATAATCTGATCTTCTGCAGAAAATCAATAGCAAATCCTCAAATTTATTGTGCTGGTTTATTTCTAGAAGTGTGTGCAGCCTTTAACTTCTTTTAGAATTAATAATTAGCCACACTTTATCTAAGTTATGCAAAATATCTAGGAATCTCAGCCTCCAAGTTCTGTTGTCCTTTATAGAATACTTATAGCATGCCTATTCAGAACTATAATTCATCAAGATGATAAAAGACATATCTCCAAATACCAGGTGATGGCTTAGACTATAGATCTCTCAACACAATGGCTGGGAATCGGATCAAAGTCATTCCTCCTTGCTAACAATAGACCATACTCATGGATTACTAATGTTAGGAGAGGAATTTACCATACTAGGGGCACCACTCATAAGATGGTCAATTCTACAAATGCCAACTGAATCAATGACTTCCCAGGTGATCAGAACAACATTACCAAGAACACTGCTGTTTACTGAAGAGAGAAACAGATTCTGTCCCAGCAGAACTTCCTCAAACTCAATTGATCTATCCTGAGTTCCTACCTCCATACCAACCAGTTTAGAAGGAAAGGCATTTCGTTAATTACCACGATATCATTAGACCTTCCACACCTCCACTTAATGCCCAACCACAGATGCCATCACACTCGTTCTCTTTTTCCCCATGTAATCGAATACCAATCAGTAGCAGATGCCCTTATTAGCCAGACAAAAGATGTATTCTCCATCCCCAGAGTCCACCAATATTCCATTAGACAGATGACTCTCTTTCCAAGTTTCAGATCGTAACTTCAGTTTCCAGTACGATCTCTGTCATGCTATGATGCCATCAACAAAATCGGCAAAAGGAACAAAATGTCAAGAAACACGATAGACCTCTTAACACCTCCATACCCAAGGAATGCTGATGGTTCACTAAGCAGAGTTGGATCCCCAAGTTCCTTTCAGTACATGTGTGGAAGTAAATATTAAATTCCACTTGTGAATATAGTATAAAATACTGCTGCACCAACCAATTTAGGGACCATATAGGTGATATAAGCTCTGTGGATCACATGACTATCAACAAATGGCATTGGTATTTGATTACGATTAATACGCAAGCCATATTTAGTGCGACCGTAGCTCGCTCTGGATAACTCGCCATGATTGTCGGCCACTTTCTCTGATGGGCTAATGTAGTAGCATAGGCTATGTAGATTGCTGCCAGATGGACGGTGTAGGAAATGTTTGGCATGATTTTTCTAATTGTTTACATCTCGTGTTGCATATGGCGATATGTGTGAACGTCACCGTTGAGTAGGCAACGTTAATAACTCATGACACATCGGTCTTTCACTACGTCGATTAATGGTCTGTCGTCAAGACTGTCACGTGAGAGGCATTAATGCCACCCCAGAAATGACAGCGCTGCAATGTAAACCACTCTTTCTCACACGCTCGATACGCTCAGGAAGGGAATTTGACACAATAAAAGATGTTAACATAAGATAACATCTGAATATTATTAAAGAAGATTCTCCCCATATATCACATTGTGGACATCTGATATATTGAACGTACCTATGATAAACCCTCACGTTAATTAAATCTTAGCGCGGAGCTATGGTTGGCTAGTTCTTATTAATCATGCTGATAGCAAGCTGTATTTACCATCTGGGTGGGCATTCATTTGTGTAGACAAAGATATTAAGTGTGTATATTTATCTTGTATGTGTTTTCTCACATATTGCTTTTTAAACATAATTGGGGGGTGGAGTGGGGGTGGGACGTCTGTTATCAAACACAAAAAACATTAGATTTTATCAATTAAATTTTTTTTAGGGGGATTATTTGTTATGTCACGGCAACAATGAGCACTATTACTTGAAGCAGGAATGTTTAGTTTTTACTTGCTGGAGTCAAGAGGATTTGTAAATAAAATAAAAAAACAGTCCCAATGATCCCTTCCCTAAATAAGCCCTTTGATTTCCATAGATAATATCGTCTATTAGAATTTATTTATATTCTCTACAGTTATACTTGTAAAATATATGAACTTACATCCCTGGAACTCTATCCCCCCCCCCCATTCCCATTAAACAATTCTCCACATTCTCGTTTTTCAACATTGCTGGGTTTTCCTTGGAATTTATCCCCATAATAGATTCGGCGTCTGGTTGTTGTATCGTTAATTCTAATTATGAATGGCATATAATATTCGAATAAACAATTTGTAAGAAGTAAACTTTATGATCACATATATTATCACACAGCATTAAGGTTATCTGGAATACAGGCATTTTTGTGAGTAGTCACGCATAGTCGTGAAGGGAGAGGGCTGAGAAGCAATGCAAATGTAATGATAAAGCCTCAAAATTCGAGCACACCAAAGGAATTTGCTGAAACAAAGTTTGACTGGGATAAACGCCAGTCTGTTCCTCAACCCAAAGCAATTATACCCATTCCTTGAAAAAGTTTCTGTTTGTCTCTTATCAGAAGAGGTGCATGTGGGAGCTTGGGTCACCAAGTTGAAAAAAAACAAAAACTTTTTGGTGATCTTCATACCCTATTCACCATTTATTGGCTTCATCGTCAAACTGTGTTTGGAGATACTTAGTCAGTCGGGTATCAGTCCAGTAGTGTTGTTTATTGTCTGAATGCAGA
>CM068960.1:76838534-76851358 GCA_035128595.1 Eptatretus atami | reverse complement strand
TTTTTTTTCAAAGAAAGATTTCTGGGCATCCGGTCTGCTCTGGTTGTCTGCTGTTGTTGGTTGCATCTTTCATACAGACATGGCGTCCTATCAGCTACTTAGATGATCCTTCGGCTTCAGCGACCATCCACTACGAAGTGCTGCTGGGTTCTTCTGTCACCAATTGCTCCTCCTCACCTTTGATACGTGCATTATTTTGCTTGTGGGCTTGGGTCGATTGCCAGGCAGAGGAATTCTCTTCTAGACTTTGTGGATAACGAAGTTCCCTTTGTAAAACTCCTCGGCACATCTGGATGTTGTGCTCCGAACGAATCATATTCTCGGAGGTTGACTGGGATCCATCGCACATAGTTGACATTGTTATTCGAAAGATTTAAGGCGCCAGTTCTGAAAGTCTCACGGTACAGGTTGAAGTCTCCTTCTCTGACATGAGCGGTATCAGGGTGAATATGCGTGAGCTCCATGTCAGCACCAGACTCCAGAACGGAACTGCTGGACTCTCTTGCCTCCGGTTGTTCCACACCAATCTTCAAAGGTTAGATTCTGATCTGTTAGACTTCAGAGAGATGTCATGTATGCTTCCACTCCGCAGGCTGAAACAAGGATGATTCCACACTTAGATCATGAAAATTCGGAACAACTACAAATACTTCCTAAGCAAAAGTCAACTTTTTCGGAGAGGCTACTTGCAGCATTTTTCAGATGGCCGCCCATCTTGGATTTTCAAAATAGCAATCGGCAGAATTTGATCAGGAAAGCCCTGCAGAACAGGAAATGCAAATTGATGTTGTATCATAATTTGCACGATTTTCTACTATCTCTTAACTATTAGGTGTTTCTGATCGTATTATATTTCGATTCAACCACATCCATGTTTTGCAGAGTATTGTGAAACCACACATGGTTCGAGGGAAATCGTCGATGAAGTTTTAAGGAAAACCAGTAACCTTTTGTTCTCTTTCTTTACATTTCCATTCTTATTATTTCTCCGCATTTCTCCTGTTATAAGTGTTAATATTTATCATCTTTTTCCCTGCTTTATATTTACGCCTTCACATCGAGCTACATACTCAATGATGATGTGGTCCATTCTTGGGAAATTGCCAGGCACGGCCATAGAAAAGGCCTCTTTCCATGGTACGTGTCCATGTAGCCAAACCATAGGGAAAGAACGACATTGCATCGCTTGTAGAAAATGCCAAACAAGGAGAAAAGAAGGCCCATTCCTTTTGGAGTGATTTATCAATTATCTGCCAGATCACCACTGCTCGATTTGTGTTTTACTGTCCGTTTCATTACAATCATTCCTTCAGTCATCCAAAGGGCCATTTTTTCATGTTTTATCAATTTTGTTAGAATTGAAAGCTTTTATATGTGACATTGACTTCGTGAAGGAATATGTGGTAGAATAATTTTGGGGCACTTTGGAGGCAGGGGTTGAAAACGTTATTCAGAACAAAACTATACCAAGAAAGATGGGTGCATGGTACGTACTTGTGACATTCACCAAAAACCAATTTGGACCTTAAATAATGATGGTTGAATTTAATAATAAATATGTAATCCTCTTCAAATTCAAAGTCAATGAGGAAAATTAATAATTTTAGAAAAATTCGGCCGATGTTGGTCCTTTAGTCCTCAAAATAATTGTGCGTTGAATGATGAATTCAATGACCTATATGCAAATTCCTGTTCAAATTCTCTGTCAACGAGATGAAACTTGATATTTTAGAATCTAACAACAAATCCTGGAAGCTAATTGACTGTAGAAGGCAATCTCAGTGCATTCCAAAAACTCCACAATAAGTATGTGTTCACTTCATTAAGCCAGAAAAAGACTCTGTCCAACATCAAGAATGGACTTCAAACGTGTTTCTCCCTCCTCTGACCTGGTGGCCTCTTTTTAAGTCTGTCTCTCAAGTATGCTTCCCCTTCCCAGCCGATTCCCACTCTCAAAATAGCCCACAGCCGGACTCTCCCAGTGGAGCTGAATGCCTCAATTCTGGTTTCCTTCAAAATATTGTGTCCCCAACCCCGTCGCTCTGCCCTGCTCCCTGTCCGGTACCTATCCTTCCTGTCCTGCTCCATTACTCGTCTTTTACACCTGAGAAGGACAAATTTATTTCAACCTTCGTCTCTGATCTGCCTATACCGTGGGGGGGGACGGCCATTCTGCTCACGGTTTCCTAAAAAACCTGTTTGCTGCTTTTGCATCCTTTCTCTGCACTTTTCACCTGCATTTGCATTCAGTTCATCTTCCATCTGTTTGGAAAGATCCCCAACATCATTTGCCTTACAATAAACTGAATGGCACTCAGTTGATCGCATACTCCACCGAGTGAGAGTTGAAGTTGTATCCACGGACAGGCCGGATCTGGATCCGGACCTAACCAAAATCGTTCTCAGCACTACCGAGTGGATAAATATTGCGTTACATATCGTTTTTGGCCCCATCTCTCATTGGGAAGAATCACTGAGAAATTAAAAAAAATTTCTTCGTATCGGATTCGGATCTTTCAAAATTGAATCGATTTTGTCCTTGTCACACCAACCTGTCCACCAAGGTTTATGTCCAAATTAATCCATAACGTTGAGATATCGTGCTATATGCAGGAGATGTCAACAGAATATAGGAAAAAAAGTTGAATGAGGGCGAAGCCTGAGGGGCACGAAGGGGTGTATCCCCCCTCTCCAGAAATTTTCTAATTGTAAAATAGCTTTGGATTTGATTGAAGCATCCAAAAAAAATGAATTTTATTGGGTTCCTATATCACTCTAAATTCAAAATTAAAACCTTCAACTTAAGTCTGTTTTTGTCATGTTTGTCAGACAAAATCCAGTCCTGCAATATCAAGCAGGTCAGCAGCTTAGACTTCCTCCTTGAAATTGGTTTCCCCCCCCCCCCCCCCCATAAACAATCACAATGTTTTAGACCCCAATGTCTAGAGATCGATAAACAAGTATTACTAGTAAGTAGTTCACAGTCAAACCAGATTTAAAAGGGAACAGCATTTTGTGACAGAAACAGGGAAACCACGATCCGAGACAAGAACAGGCTACTTCCTCATCAATTTTCTGATGGGCAGTCAGCAGTCTTTGCTGCCAGCTACTAAGTTCTTTCGCCTTCCTCTAGTGGCATAGTGGTGTCTCTGACTCAGAGCCATATACCAGTCTCTTTTTTCTCTCCTTGTCTTTTTCAACTGAGCCTCTTTTTCCACCTTGTAGGCTGTGCGATGTTTTGACCAGGAGTAACATTAACCGGATTCAACTTTGGGTTCATCCCTCTTAAAAGTATTCCACTGCGACTTTCCAATTGCCCCATTGAATATTTTACATTCTGATAGCACTGTATTTCGGTCACTCTTGCTGTTTTGAGATGATAATAACGTCTCCATGCATTGAAGGATCCTTCAAACTTGGGGTCCATGGAAGCAAGACAGAAGTGCCCTTCACCAAGTTTACTTAGCGAGGTATACTTGTCTTGTGAAGACCTGGTTTGCCCACCATCATCAATTCGCCATCCATTCTTCTGGGGCAGCCAAGTTTGATCTACATGGGTTACTGTTCGTACCTCAAGGTCATAGCAACCTTCTCTTCCTCAATTCAAGGACATTGGTCTCAAGTCTGGAAGTGGCAAACATAAGCTTCACAGTCACATCATGGCCTCTTCCAGGTTGGCTCAATAGTGATGCTGCACGGAGAATGGGATTCAGTTATCGGCATCTCTTCAAGAGGTACATCCCACATGTGCTAAGGCTTCCTTCAGATTGTTTTTGAAGTCTGACCAGGTCGTGTTGGATGGATGTAGACAGTTCAAAGATGGACTTTGCGTTTCCCATGAACATACTTCCAACATTCAACAGTTTGGGGGCATTCCCTGGGCCAACTTGCAGTGATTGTAGCCTTCTGGAGGACATCTTATCCACCCCGGGCTTCGACATAGCAGGCTAGGGAACTCTTCAGAAGACTACAGATCTCGTCATGGATTTTGTAGAATCATGGAACCTTGTTTGAACAGCACTACATCTTTCTTGGGAGAGGTAACACTGCAACATTTTAAACCTCAAGAGGAGGCGATCTTTTTTCTCACATAGAACAAACGATCCAGATGTTCTGTTTGCGTTTCTTTTCATCTGTCGTCATATTCTTCTTCTCAGAGTGGAATGTATTTCTCGGATTCTGGCCTGTCAGTTCAGTCACCAATTTCCTGTGTAGATTTCAGCCAACAGGCTTTGATATTGAGGGCGATGTGCTGGGTAAGAAGCCATAGGTAGAAAATGTGAGGGCATCAAGCTGACGCACAGTATCCCACACTCAAGTCGTGGCGATAGCAGCGATGCCATGATGATCGTTTCCAGCATGTTAATTGGACATCAACGAGAGTACACACCTCCTGATACAGTTCTCTCAGATTCAACAGACCATTTCATATATTGTGAAGTAATTGTGAATAATGACTCACACCACCACAAATGGTTTGCAGACTACTTGCAGCATTATGTGCATGGTGGCAGGTGTCACCATTCAATGTCTAAACAGTGTGGGCATTCTCTCACGGATGCGAGTCAAAGCCAGTTCTTGGAGCCACGCATCGTTGCATGAATCAAGAGCATAGACATCCAAGTTGGTAATGGAGATGTCCTTTGCCTCAAACAATGCACACAGTCTCGTCATGTAGAGATTACTATCCATGTGGACTACGATCATTAGATGCCAGATGTTTCACCACAACCGTTTTGGTAGTTTCGCAGAAGTAACTCCCGAGGATCGCAAGAATCCTTTGAACTCTCAGAGGGTAGACTCATCAATGTCAGCGAGAAAAAAGCACGTTCCAACTCGCAGAGTCTCTTCCTCCAGTGTCTTCCAATCCACTGCCTGTCTTGTACGAGGCGACACACATTCATTGATAAAAGTCAAGAGCTTTGGGTCTTTAGCTAAAGTTTTTGATTAATTCGATCACCTTTGGCACCCAGAGTAAATGGCAATGAATTTTACAGCGAATCCACACAACCAATGTCTTCAGCGTTTGTAACTCGATCCTGGACTGCTGCACGTTTTAGTGATGGTCTCGTTTTAGCAGCTGTAACCGGCATTGAACCTGAAGAGGACATAAAATAGTCATGACGGCCCAGAGAAGTTTACCCACTGGTTGTCATGGCAATTCGAAATTTCAACATTCATTTTCCAAGGAAATATGAAGTGTTTTGAATCAAGCGATTAAGGGAGTTATTGACAATTTCGTTGCAGCAATTTCTTCGATTTTCCATTTATTCTGAACATTCAAAATTGAAATATCTCTGTTATTTTGAAGGGATATTGACCCAAACCACTTCATTTGATGCCAAATTAATTGCATTATTATAAATTATCAAGAGTTCACCCAAGACCTTTACTTTGACCTCTGACAGACCAGCCAAAAAGGGGCCTGCTAGGCACTGGAACAGACCAAAAACAAGATGGTCCACATGCCCACGTGCAGCGTCCGCAAAGATCGTTTGTTAATTTAGGTTTATATTTTTGCCGTACGTAATGGCGCTGCACGTCGAGGGACGTGTTCTAAGGCGCCAAAGGCTGTGGGCGTTATGATATAGGGGTTATGATATAGGCTTTTTGGGCGGGTGATGGCTTACCTGGAATACGATTAATTTCCTTTCACTGCAACTTGGCACCTTCCACCATGTTTGCCGGGTGTGATGCTTTGTTAAAACGACCGATCCCCGACTGCCGTAAGCCAACTCGGAGTTGCAGATAATAACAAACAGCACGGCCAGCAGTCTTAGTTTCCTCACGAAGTCCCCACGATCTCGCCGTCATGGCCTTTTTTGCCAGCCAGTCCCATCGCAACGGTTCTTTAAAACCGGCTTTCCTTATCAACACGATTAGCTTCCGGATTTTAAATGCAGGGTGCGTTTCACGATATAGGTCGTTGATTGCAGGACATTGACGATTAAATTCACAATCCTGCACTGCCGATGAATAGTACAAATGAACTAAGACCAACTCTTATGAGATGCCAAAATTCTTCTAACCAATCACGGTACTCACACGCCACAGTGAAACATCGAATTGATCAGGGTTCATGCTGTTCCTAATATGGTTCTAGGTACGATCTGTAAGAATGAGTCGATTCAATTAAGAAGATTGCGGGGATGTCGAATAGCAACCATCAGAATGCTGAGTTTATCGCCGTCCTGAAATCTGGACCGCTGATTATAGAGACGCAGGGAGTTATAGGCAGGCATAACATTAACCGATTTCAGACAGACCGTATGGCATGCGTCTCGTCATGGACCGAGAAGGCCGGGCATTGCCGCGTTTCGCCAGCGAGCTTGTTCAGCGAAACTTTCTGAAGTTTATATGACTGAGCTTCCACATCGGTCATTTGCCCACTACCCTGGCATAGAGAAGAACCCCTACCCCCCCCCCCCCCATGATTTATATTGCAAATCTGAAACGAAATCACAGGACCCAACATTGCGCAATGAAAAGTCGGATTTCCGCCTTTCGGCGAAATATTGACCATCCCACGTATATGTCATATTTTTGGACCCCATCTCTCAATGGTGAAGAATGTTTGACACCCCAGGCACGACCTGGTGAATCCGATGACTCCCAGCCATGACCCAGAACACTCTAATTGACCTCTGACTCAACGGCCAGCAGAACATTGAATATTTCAACTCCAGGGAAAGGAATCTACTCCGTGACCACAACATCTTCACAAAACAGGATCAGACGAGATTGCAGCAAATCAGAATCAGATGAAAGCCTGACTTAGTTTTGACCGTGGAAACCCGTAATTCCCAGCTCCCCAACTCCTACATTCACACCATCGAGGGCCCCAAAGGGAAATTCAGTCTCCGCAAACCCAAACCCACCCACAAAACACACACAACAACGCAAAAACACACAACCAAAAAAACACAAACAACACACAACAACGCACCCAACCAACCACCCCAACAAAAAAACCACAAAACAAACAACCAAACCAAAACAAAACAAACCAAACCAAACACCAACAACACACAAACACCAAACACCAACAACAAAGCCACACACACACCCAAAAAATACCCACACCCAACCAAAAACAACACCACACAACAACCCAAAACACCCAACAAACCAAAAACCCACCAAAACACCAATCACAAAACCAAAACCCAACCCAACAAACAAAAACAAACCAACCAACAAACAAAAACAAAACAAAGACAAAACCCAAAACAAACCCCACAAAAGATGACTGCAGATCTGTAAAATCAAGTTAGAGATTTGACATTTTCCAACCGATGCACCGCAGCTTGACTCTCTGACTCCTCCCCAGAAAATCCAGTCTACAAGTGCTGAAAAAGTGTGGGGGCCCATTACACACCCATAAAGAAACTTCAGTACAACTGAAATAAGTCACAGGATGTATCACCGACATTATCCTCCACTCTCAGTAACTTAGTGTATAGTTCAGACATCAGATTCATCAGTTTTTGTGGGCACCCACGGAGACCAAGAATCCCCAGAGGAGCCGATTCAACTTAATTTGAATGATTTGCAGATATCAAAGTAGACTGCAAGCAAGCCCCTGCCGAAACTCTCGTCTGTGTTCGTGGTGGGGGGTGAGGACCGCAGAGCAAGATGGCTCTTTGGTTGTCAGTTTTGGTCATACGTTGACCTCTATGTGTAAGCCTGACTGCTCTTTGGTGTAAAGCCTGACCTGCTCTGGACGCTGGTGCTCAAGTACATGTGCGCGAACCCACATTATATATATTATATATATATATATTATATATATATATATATAATATATTATATAATTATCCAGCAAAGACTTGCCCAGCACTGCGAACAGCGTCACCCTCGTTGTTGTTGCAGTCTGGCGATCACCCTTTCTTTCCAGCGAGGGACAACAAGGCCCTCTTCAGTCACTTGGGATGATGCCGTGTCCAGGCAGAGCACAAACTGCATGCAACAACATGAGCACAGCATTCCGATGAACCTGAGAAAGATCAGCATGGATGGCTGTAGAAACATTTATTCATGATTGCCTTTGGGGTGACAAATAAATAAATGTGATGATTTAACCTGATATAAAATAAAAATATATTAATCCTGAAATAATGTACTCAATATGATATGATGTTATTTTAAGTATGTATCATTTGGAATTACATAATTATACTTCTCCTCTTGTCTGAAAGATCACCTGTATATTAAAATGTGTAAACAGGTTTGAACTTTCCAGTAGTTGAATATAAAGAAGAATTCCTGTCATGTCGAACTATCTTGAGAAATTTTGTATGGAAGACACAAACAAGTTTGGAATATGGATTGAGATAAGGTGTCCAGATGTATCATGAAGCTCTGGTCACTTCAGATAATAAGTCTTCCCAGTTTTGGAGAAGCAGACTGATTTTGACCGGACATTAAGATGGAAACTTGTTTAAGGGCCATTTGGGTTGCGTTTGACGTCATTCTAGCATCGTGCGATTAATATGTCTGGGTTTGAATATGTGTTCCAACCATTTAAGCAGAGCTGTCAAAGAAGCACTGAAGATGAAGGGAAGGTTTGTAAGATTTACTCATTGAAAAAAATGGTGTTCTCCTCGGATTTTACGAAAAGTATCGACAATAAGACTGTGCTACACCAGAAGGCCCAAAAATTGTTATTTGATAACTTAAAACAAACTTTTATAACAACGAGTGAGTGGGGTGTGTGCGTGCATAATTGTAATCACGACTTTTTTTTTAAAGTCGCCTGACGCGCTAAAAGTACTGAATTTCATTTATAGTATCCCTATTGGGAGTTTTCATCGTTGATTTCAGATCTGACATGTTTTTTCACAATACTCATTCTGTTAAAATGTAAAATTGAAAAAACAAAACCTCTTTCAGAATGCCCCTAAAAATTCTGAAAGGGCGTAACCCACATGACGTTCAACTACAGGATTACAAGGCGTCCACGGTTAATACTCGGGTTGGTGGTCTACGTGATTCTATTGGCTTTCTGTGTGTTTCCAATTTGATTGGTCGACTCAATCGCTTCGTCATTTCTGCTTTAAAAAAATCGAACATTTGGTTTTGAATAACGGATGATTGAGCTTCATTTGTCTGGTAACGCAGTAGTTGAGAGAAATGGAAGATTTTTGGCTGAATCACTGGAGAATTGTCGGTAACGTAGTCGCGGAGAGGTGAAGTTCAGGCAGCTGGAATGAAGTACGCCTTACCAGTTCGAGCCCCCCGACAGGCAGAACGCAGAGGAAAATGGCGATGAATTTCCGGATTCATGATGATCGGCGGACATCGATGGAAGATTTTGGCAATAACAACTGTTAGACTAAATCTATTCGTGATCAATATTAAATTCGACTTGCATACTGCTCGATACAGGAAATATTTTATAGTGACGTGACCAGCGCAGCGCGCGAGAACATGTTGACCCGGGTGAATAAATCGCAAGCAAGGCAGCCAATGTCATCGGCCGTATCTCTTGCGCATTAAACGAAGCAGATCTGCTGTCCAGATACGATGAAAACTTGGTGTGCAGAACACACCTCGGCTAACGTATGTGTCTAGAGTAGTCCGATAAAATCTGACGTTCTGTTGCATTGTATTTATTTTATCCTACTGTCGTCATGTAGCGGCCAGTAGAAAAACAATAAAGGCCTGTTTGGCTTAGTGGTGAGGGTGGCGGCTTGGGATCCTAGGGTCCTGAGTTCAAGCCTCGTTTGGCCGTGATTAAATACACCAGGAGTTGACTCAGCCTAGTCATCCTTCCGAGGTCGGGCGGCAAAATGAGCACCAGTGTACTGGTAAGGGGGCACTGCATCAGCGGCATAGCCGCGTCCCAACCAATGACGAAACCAGCAGCCACAGGCTGCACCCAATAGAGAGAGAGTAGAAAACAATGAAGAAAAGAGAATAATAAAAGAAAGCTACCTTATTTATCGGCCTAGTCGGCCTAGTCAGATTTATCGGCCGAGTCGGACGGACGACGGATTTATCGGACTAGTCTAGAGTCTAGACTCTAAAGATCTCGAGTCAATCCACTCTGTGCGAGTTACTGTATGTGACGTCAACGCTGCGATTCGCTGAAGTCAAAGTTACAGTTTGACTCAACGCGCGATTCCGCTGAATGTCACCTTTTTTAGGGCGGGCGATAAGGCAAGTTTGTGAAAGGCGCAACCAGAAATGATCTGAATATTGCTCTAATTATCCCATTTTGATTTAAAAAAAACATGGGTGATTTCGTTCACATTAGGAAGGTCAAGTTAATATTAAATAACCGAAAGTTATTGCATGTCAGGGGACCTTTAAAGGAGATATTGCGACATTTCAAGAATTCTTTATCAAAGCTCTTTCTCTTCGTATGAAACGGAGGATTTATATTAATTTTGCGGTTGAACATAACAAATCAGTTGAGCGTAAGATACAGTTAGTGATTACGCAGTTACCACTGTGTTGAAGTTGGAACGGACGAGCAACTTCAACAAAAACACTTAGAAACTGGTCGTCTATCTGGCTTGGACTCGATTACTGATCGATCGAAGAGAAGAGCACTTGACTGAATGCGGGAATTGATTTTAAATAATTTTTCGTGTGCCAATTTTGAACGAACTTGATACTGCACACCGCAGGGAGACTGTGAGTCATGGCCCTAAGAATGTTGCTAACGTGAACCGTTTTGCTGTATTT
Source organism: Eptatretus atami (assembly GCA_035128595.1). Lineage (NCBI taxonomy): Eukaryota > Metazoa > Chordata > Myxini > Myxiniformes > Myxinidae > Eptatretus > Eptatretus atami. The sequence goes on along the minus strand of CM068960.1, from coordinate 76,840,666 downwards.
CGGGAAATACATACATACATACATACAACATACATACATACATACAAGATGAGAGTTTTAAGTAATTAGTACATAGAAGATTTATTGCAAGTGCGGGGACTTAGCAGTTGCATACCAGGGAGTGTGCAAAAACTACAGAAGCAAGCATCGCATTCTGCTTTTTCTTTGCGTTGGCAGCTTAACTCGCGGTAGCTATCATCTTCTTGCAAGCGCGGACTTGTGGTCGCTGATGCAGTGCCGCTCTACCAGTATACGCCTGGTACTCATTTTCGCCAACTTCGAAGGATGGCAGGCTGAGTCCCCCCTTGTGAACCGAATCGAATGGGTTACGTAATTTTGTGTTGCAACTAATAAATATTTGTGTAGATCTCATTATGGGTCATTTCCGTGTCAAATCGTAGCCAAAAAAATGAAATGCTGCGGGTGACCCGCTCTCAGATTTTTCTGAAAAAATTATAAAGCTACTTAACAATATGAGGAAGGTTTGCCATTGTAGCTCAAAATTCCAGTAGTGGTCGAGTATGGCCCTACAAACACCTCGGGTGTTTTCATTACTGGCAGTTGCGAGTTGCAGATTGTATCTAAGCATTTTTGGAGGGCTCTAAATTCCAGAGTAGTTACAAAACAGGAGTTCTGAAAATTCACACAATGCGTGGTCTATTTAGTGAGACTTTCAGGATACTGCACATAAAATGTGTCTAGGCTTAAGAATACTTGTTTAGCTGCGTCTCGCGTATCGAGACGCTGGCGATAAGCAGAGACTCCGCGTGTTGTTCTTCTTCTTGTTGTTCTTCCTTCATTCAGACAAAACTTTAGGACTTGCTCTTTTATATACAGTGATCGCGGATCTCCTTAATACTAAACACCTGTACACATCCTGCCTTGATGGTGGGCTTTTTGATAGAAGCGTCTATCATCAAGGGCTTTTAAATATATTCTGACATTTGCTTTAGATGTTTTCGAAAAGTTTCACGGTTACTGAGATTTAAAGATTATTCCAGTTTATGGGTGTTTTGTAAATTTCGGTAAATACGACGATTTCTCGTCATGAACAGGAGCCTCCATGATGGGGTCTCCGCTATTGGCTCCATCAAGGCACTGACGAAATAAGCGAAGTTTGTTTGTTGTTATTGTGGGTGCCTTATGGGACGCGGTCGTGGACCCCTTTGTCCTTGGTTAAGACAGTACCTCAAGAGGTAGTTGATTGTAACATGCAGTGCAAAAAATTTGAGTTTTTCAAATCGTCCCGAACTAGTCAGTTCTTCATCAATGAAGAATTTTGTTGCCTGATTTACATAATCCTCCGGCTGGGATTGGATCACAATTTACGACCGAAGCAACTCGAAACCGTTCTTGCGACCCACAAAATCTTTCGGATGCTCGGAGGCTCTGTCGTGCACTTTGCCTCCAGGACTAACCGAATCGAAACTCTACTCCGGTTTTAACAAACACACTTCACCATCCGTTCGACAGTTACACGTCTTTTTAAATATATTGTCACTTAAAGACACATACATAGGCCAAAACACTCGTGTAGAATCTCAGAGTTGTTCTCAATCCCTCTCTATTTTTTAAAAACGAATTCTTTTTTTTTTAAAAATGCAGTCAATCTTCAAATGATCTGCGAAGTCCGCAAAAGCTACTTTTTTTTTAAATAAATTTTTTACAATACAAACATGAGGCAGAAAAATAAAGAATTGTAGGAAATAGTGACAGTGGGATCTCTAACAATATATACAGTCAGTTTATGTCACAGCTTAAAGGAAGTTACGCAAAATCGATTTCCAAAGTTAGGTATGAAGGCAACAACTCTATCTTATTAGGCTTTAACCTAAACACCCCTGAAACACCCTCAGGGTGTTTGTAAGGGCCATATTCTCGGACACTACTTTGGATTTTGAGCTATTATACTGGCAAACCTTCTCTAATATGTTAAGGTAGCTTTGAGAATTTTTCAGGAAATCTGAGGGGTCACCCACAGAAGTACAGGTCACCCTGTAGTAACTCGGCCAATGCTCACTTGTTACATTTATTATATCCTGGCTATTATAAAATTAATCACATCGTTCACTTTTGGTACAATGGATTCCAAGTAACATTAGGGTCAAACAATTGATACGTAATTAGAAGAG
>CM068960.1:76828079-76838509 GCA_035128595.1 Eptatretus atami | reverse complement strand
TTTTTTTTCAAAGAAAGATTTCTGGGCATCCGGTCTGCTCTGGTTGTCTGCTGTTGTTGGTTGCATCTTTCATACAGACATGGCGTCCTATCAGCTACTTAGATGATCCTTCGGCTTCAGCGACCATCCACTACGAAGTGCTGCTGGGTTCTTCTGTCACCAATTGCTCCTCCTCACCTTTGATACGTGCATTATTTTGCTTGTGGGCTTGGGTCGATTGCCAGGCAGAGGAATTCTCTTCTAGACTTTGTGGATAACGAAGTTCCCTTTGTAAAACTCCTCGGCACATCTGGATGTTGTGCTCCGAACGAATCATATTCTCGGAGGTTGACTGGGATCCATCGCACATAGTTGACATTGTTATTCGAAAGATTTAAGGCGCCAGTTCTGAAAGTCTCACGGTACAGGTTGAAGTCTCCTTCTCTGACATGAGCGGTATCAGGGTGAATATGCGTGAGCTCCATGTCAGCACCAGACTCCAGAACGGAACTGCTGGACTCTCTTGCCTCCGGTTGTTCCACACCAATCTTCAAAGGTTAGATTCTGATCTGTTAGACTTCAGAGAGATGTCATGTATGCTTCCACTCCGCAGGCTGAAACAAGGATGATTCCACACTTAGATCATGAAAATTCGGAACAACTACAAATACTTCCTAAGCAAAAGTCAACTTTTTCGGAGAGGCTACTTGCAGCATTTTTCAGATGGCCGCCCATCTTGGATTTTCAAAATAGCAATCGGCAGAATTTGATCAGGAAAGCCCTGCAGAACAGGAAATGCAAATTGATGTTGTATCATAATTTGCACGATTTTCTACTATCTCTTAACTATTAGGTGTTTCTGATCGTATTATATTTCGATTCAACCACATCCATGTTTTGCAGAGTATTGTGAAACCACACATGGTTCGAGGGAAATCGTCGATGAAGTTTTAAGGAAAACCAGTAACCTTTTGTTCTCTTTCTTTACATTTCCATTCTTATTATTTCTCCGCATTTCTCCTGTTATAAGTGTTAATATTTATCATCTTTTTCCCTGCTTTATATTTACGCCTTCACATCGAGCTACATACTCAATGATGATGTGGTCCATTCTTGGGAAATTGCCAGGCACGGCCATAGAAAAGGCCTCTTTCCATGGTACGTGTCCATGTAGCCAAACCATAGGGAAAGAACGACATTGCATCGCTTGTAGAAAATGCCAAACAAGGAGAAAAGAAGGCCCATTCCTTTTGGAGTGATTTATCAATTATCTGCCAGATCACCACTGCTCGATTTGTGTTTTACTGTCCGTTTCATTACAATCATTCCTTCAGTCATCCAAAGGGCCATTTTTTCATGTTTTATCAATTTTGTTAGAATTGAAAGCTTTTATATGTGACATTGACTTCGTGAAGGAATATGTGGTAGAATAATTTTGGGGCACTTTGGAGGCAGGGGTTGAAAACGTTATTCAGAACAAAACTATACCAAGAAAGATGGGTGCATGGTACGTACTTGTGACATTCACCAAAAACCAATTTGGACCTTAAATAATGATGGTTGAATTTAATAATAAATATGTAATCCTCTTCAAATTCAAAGTCAATGAGGAAAATTAATAATTTTAGAAAAATTCGGCCGATGTTGGTCCTTTAGTCCTCAAAATAATTGTGCGTTGAATGATGAATTCAATGACCTATATGCAAATTCCTGTTCAAATTCTCTGTCAACGAGATGAAACTTGATATTTTAGAATCTAACAACAAATCCTGGAAGCTAATTGACTGTAGAAGGCAATCTCAGTGCATTCCAAAAACTCCACAATAAGTATGTGTTCACTTCATTAAGCCAGAAAAAGACTCTGTCCAACATCAAGAATGGACTTCAAACGTGTTTCTCCCTCCTCTGACCTGGTGGCCTCTTTTTAAGTCTGTCTCTCAAGTATGCTTCCCCTTCCCAGCCGATTCCCACTCTCAAAATAGCCCACAGCCGGACTCTCCCAGTGGAGCTGAATGCCTCAATTCTGGTTTCCTTCAAAATATTGTGTCCCCAACCCCGTCGCTCTGCCCTGCTCCCTGTCCGGTACCTATCCTTCCTGTCCTGCTCCATTACTCGTCTTTTACACCTGAGAAGGACAAATTTATTTCAACCTTCGTCTCTGATCTGCCTATACCGTGGGGGGGGACGGCCATTCTGCTCACGGTTTCCTAAAAAACCTGTTTGCTGCTTTTGCATCCTTTCTCTGCACTTTTCACCTGCATTTGCATTCAGTTCATCTTCCATCTGTTTGGAAAGATCCCCAACATCATTTGCCTTACAATAAACTGAATGGCACTCAGTTGATCGCATACTCCACCGAGTGAGAGTTGAAGTTGTATCCACGGACAGGCCGGATCTGGATCCGGACCTAACCAAAATCGTTCTCAGCACTACCGAGTGGATAAATATTGCGTTACATATCGTTTTTGGCCCCATCTCTCATTGGGAAGAATCACTGAGAAATTAAAAAAAATTTCTTCGTATCGGATTCGGATCTTTCAAAATTGAATCGATTTTGTCCTTGTCACACCAACCTGTCCACCAAGGTTTATGTCCAAATTAATCCATAACGTTGAGATATCGTGCTATATGCAGGAGATGTCAACAGAATATAGGAAAAAAAGTTGAATGAGGGCGAAGCCTGAGGGGCACGAAGGGGTGTATCCCCCCTCTCCAGAAATTTTCTAATTGTAAAATAGCTTTGGATTTGATTGAAGCATCCAAAAAAAATGAATTTTATTGGGTTCCTATATCACTCTAAATTCAAAATTAAAACCTTCAACTTAAGTCTGTTTTTGTCATGTTTGTCAGACAAAATCCAGTCCTGCAATATCAAGCAGGTCAGCAGCTTAGACTTCCTCCTTGAAATTGGTTTCCCCCCCCCCCCCCCCCATAAACAATCACAATGTTTTAGACCCCAATGTCTAGAGATCGATAAACAAGTATTACTAGTAAGTAGTTCACAGTCAAACCAGATTTAAAAGGGAACAGCATTTTGTGACAGAAACAGGGAAACCACGATCCGAGACAAGAACAGGCTACTTCCTCATCAATTTTCTGATGGGCAGTCAGCAGTCTTTGCTGCCAGCTACTAAGTTCTTTCGCCTTCCTCTAGTGGCATAGTGGTGTCTCTGACTCAGAGCCATATACCAGTCTCTTTTTTCTCTCCTTGTCTTTTTCAACTGAGCCTCTTTTTCCACCTTGTAGGCTGTGCGATGTTTTGACCAGGAGTAACATTAACCGGATTCAACTTTGGGTTCATCCCTCTTAAAAGTATTCCACTGCGACTTTCCAATTGCCCCATTGAATATTTTACATTCTGATAGCACTGTATTTCGGTCACTCTTGCTGTTTTGAGATGATAATAACGTCTCCATGCATTGAAGGATCCTTCAAACTTGGGGTCCATGGAAGCAAGACAGAAGTGCCCTTCACCAAGTTTACTTAGCGAGGTATACTTGTCTTGTGAAGACCTGGTTTGCCCACCATCATCAATTCGCCATCCATTCTTCTGGGGCAGCCAAGTTTGATCTACATGGGTTACTGTTCGTACCTCAAGGTCATAGCAACCTTCTCTTCCTCAATTCAAGGACATTGGTCTCAAGTCTGGAAGTGGCAAACATAAGCTTCACAGTCACATCATGGCCTCTTCCAGGTTGGCTCAATAGTGATGCTGCACGGAGAATGGGATTCAGTTATCGGCATCTCTTCAAGAGGTACATCCCACATGTGCTAAGGCTTCCTTCAGATTGTTTTTGAAGTCTGACCAGGTCGTGTTGGATGGATGTAGACAGTTCAAAGATGGACTTTGCGTTTCCCATGAACATACTTCCAACATTCAACAGTTTGGGGGCATTCCCTGGGCCAACTTGCAGTGATTGTAGCCTTCTGGAGGACATCTTATCCACCCCGGGCTTCGACATAGCAGGCTAGGGAACTCTTCAGAAGACTACAGATCTCGTCATGGATTTTGTAGAATCATGGAACCTTGTTTGAACAGCACTACATCTTTCTTGGGAGAGGTAACACTGCAACATTTTAAACCTCAAGAGGAGGCGATCTTTTTTCTCACATAGAACAAACGATCCAGATGTTCTGTTTGCGTTTCTTTTCATCTGTCGTCATATTCTTCTTCTCAGAGTGGAATGTATTTCTCGGATTCTGGCCTGTCAGTTCAGTCACCAATTTCCTGTGTAGATTTCAGCCAACAGGCTTTGATATTGAGGGCGATGTGCTGGGTAAGAAGCCATAGGTAGAAAATGTGAGGGCATCAAGCTGACGCACAGTATCCCACACTCAAGTCGTGGCGATAGCAGCGATGCCATGATGATCGTTTCCAGCATGTTAATTGGACATCAACGAGAGTACACACCTCCTGATACAGTTCTCTCAGATTCAACAGACCATTTCATATATTGTGAAGTAATTGTGAATAATGACTCACACCACCACAAATGGTTTGCAGACTACTTGCAGCATTATGTGCATGGTGGCAGGTGTCACCATTCAATGTCTAAACAGTGTGGGCATTCTCTCACGGATGCGAGTCAAAGCCAGTTCTTGGAGCCACGCATCGTTGCATGAATCAAGAGCATAGACATCCAAGTTGGTAATGGAGATGTCCTTTGCCTCAAACAATGCACACAGTCTCGTCATGTAGAGATTACTATCCATGTGGACTACGATCATTAGATGCCAGATGTTTCACCACAACCGTTTTGGTAGTTTCGCAGAAGTAACTCCCGAGGATCGCAAGAATCCTTTGAACTCTCAGAGGGTAGACTCATCAATGTCAGCGAGAAAAAAGCACGTTCCAACTCGCAGAGTCTCTTCCTCCAGTGTCTTCCAATCCACTGCCTGTCTTGTACGAGGCGACACACATTCATTGATAAAAGTCAAGAGCTTTGGGTCTTTAGCTAAAGTTTTTGATTAATTCGATCACCTTTGGCACCCAGAGTAAATGGCAATGAATTTTACAGCGAATCCACACAACCAATGTCTTCAGCGTTTGTAACTCGATCCTGGACTGCTGCACGTTTTAGTGATGGTCTCGTTTTAGCAGCTGTAACCGGCATTGAACCTGAAGAGGACATAAAATAGTCATGACGGCCCAGAGAAGTTTACCCACTGGTTGTCATGGCAATTCGAAATTTCAACATTCATTTTCCAAGGAAATATGAAGTGTTTTGAATCAAGCGATTAAGGGAGTTATTGACAATTTCGTTGCAGCAATTTCTTCGATTTTCCATTTATTCTGAACATTCAAAATTGAAATATCTCTGTTATTTTGAAGGGATATTGACCCAAACCACTTCATTTGATGCCAAATTAATTGCATTATTATAAATTATCAAGAGTTCACCCAAGACCTTTACTTTGACCTCTGACAGACCAGCCAAAAAGGGGCCTGCTAGGCACTGGAACAGACCAAAAACAAGATGGTCCACATGCCCACGTGCAGCGTCCGCAAAGATCGTTTGTTAATTTAGGTTTATATTTTTGCCGTACGTAATGGCGCTGCACGTCGAGGGACGTGTTCTAAGGCGCCAAAGGCTGTGGGCGTTATGATATAGGGGTTATGATATAGGCTTTTTGGGCGGGTGATGGCTTACCTGGAATACGATTAATTTCCTTTCACTGCAACTTGGCACCTTCCACCATGTTTGCCGGGTGTGATGCTTTGTTAAAACGACCGATCCCCGACTGCCGTAAGCCAACTCGGAGTTGCAGATAATAACAAACAGCACGGCCAGCAGTCTTAGTTTCCTCACGAAGTCCCCACGATCTCGCCGTCATGGCCTTTTTTGCCAGCCAGTCCCATCGCAACGGTTCTTTAAAACCGGCTTTCCTTATCAACACGATTAGCTTCCGGATTTTAAATGCAGGGTGCGTTTCACGATATAGGTCGTTGATTGCAGGACATTGACGATTAAATTCACAATCCTGCACTGCCGATGAATAGTACAAATGAACTAAGACCAACTCTTATGAGATGCCAAAATTCTTCTAACCAATCACGGTACTCACACGCCACAGTGAAACATCGAATTGATCAGGGTTCATGCTGTTCCTAATATGGTTCTAGGTACGATCTGTAAGAATGAGTCGATTCAATTAAGAAGATTGCGGGGATGTCGAATAGCAACCATCAGAATGCTGAGTTTATCGCCGTCCTGAAATCTGGACCGCTGATTATAGAGACGCAGGGAGTTATAGGCAGGCATAACATTAACCGATTTCAGACAGACCGTATGGCATGCGTCTCGTCATGGACCGAGAAGGCCGGGCATTGCCGCGTTTCGCCAGCGAGCTTGTTCAGCGAAACTTTCTGAAGTTTATATGACTGAGCTTCCACATCGGTCATTTGCCCACTACCCTGGCATAGAGAAGAACCCCTACCCCCCCCCCCCCCATGATTTATATTGCAAATCTGAAACGAAATCACAGGACCCAACATTGCGCAATGAAAAGTCGGATTTCCGCCTTTCGGCGAAATATTGACCATCCCACGTATATGTCATATTTTTGGACCCCATCTCTCAATGGTGAAGAATGTTTGACACCCCAGGCACGACCTGGTGAATCCGATGACTCCCAGCCATGACCCAGAACACTCTAATTGACCTCTGACTCAACGGCCAGCAGAACATTGAATATTTCAACTCCAGGGAAAGGAATCTACTCCGTGACCACAACATCTTCACAAAACAGGATCAGACGAGATTGCAGCAAATCAGAATCAGATGAAAGCCTGACTTAGTTTTGACCGTGGAAACCCGTAATTCCCAGCTCCCCAACTCCTACATTCACACCATCGAGGGCCCCAAAGGGAAATTCAGTCTCCGCAAACCCAAACCCACCCACAAAACACACACAACAACGCAAAAACACACAACCAAAAAAACACAAACAACACACAACAACGCACCCAACCAACCACCCCAACAAAAAAACCACAAAACAAACAACCAAACCAAAACAAAACAAACCAAACCAAACACCAACAACACACAAACACCAAACACCAACAACAAAGCCACACACACACCCAAAAAATACCCACACCCAACCAAAAACAACACCACACAACAACCCAAAACACCCAACAAACCAAAAACCCACCAAAACACCAATCACAAAACCAAAACCCAACCCAACAAACAAAAACAAACCAACCAACAAACAAAAACAAAACAAAGACAAAACCCAAAACAAACCCCACAAAAGATGACTGCAGATCTGTAAAATCAAGTTAGAGATTTGACATTTTCCAACCGATGCACCGCAGCTTGACTCTCTGACTCCTCCCCAGAAAATCCAGTCTACAAGTGCTGAAAAAGTGTGGGGGCCCATTACACACCCATAAAGAAACTTCAGTACAACTGAAATAAGTCACAGGATGTATCACCGACATTATCCTCCACTCTCAGTAACTTAGTGTATAGTTCAGACATCAGATTCATCAGTTTTTGTGGGCACCCACGGAGACCAAGAATCCCCAGAGGAGCCGATTCAACTTAATTTGAATGATTTGCAGATATCAAAGTAGACTGCAAGCAAGCCCCTGCCGAAACTCTCGTCTGTGTTCGTGGTGGGGGGTGAGGACCGCAGAGCAAGATGGCTCTTTGGTTGTCAGTTTTGGTCATACGTTGACCTCTATGTGTAAGCCTGACTGCTCTTTGGTGTAAAGCCTGACCTGCTCTGGACGCTGGTGCTCAAGTACATGTGCGCGAACCCACATTATATATATTATATATATATATATTATATATATATATATATAATATATTATATAATTATCCAGCAAAGACTTGCCCAGCACTGCGAACAGCGTCACCCTCGTTGTTGTTGCAGTCTGGCGATCACCCTTTCTTTCCAGCGAGGGACAACAAGGCCCTCTTCAGTCACTTGGGATGATGCCGTGTCCAGGCAGAGCACAAACTGCATGCAACAACATGAGCACAGCATTCCGATGAACCTGAGAAAGATCAGCATGGATGGCTGTAGAAACATTTATTCATGATTGCCTTTGGGGTGACAAATAAATAAATGTGATGATTTAACCTGATATAAAATAAAAATATATTAATCCTGAAATAATGTACTCAATATGATATGATGTTATTTTAAGTATGTATCATTTGGAATTACATAATTATACTTCTCCTCTTGTCTGAAAGATCACCTGTATATTAAAATGTGTAAACAGGTTTGAACTTTCCAGTAGTTGAATATAAAGAAGAATTCCTGTCATGTCGAACTATCTTGAGAAATTTTGTATGGAAGACACAAACAAGTTTGGAATATGGATTGAGATAAGGTGTCCAGATGTATCATGAAGCTCTGGTCACTTCAGATAATAAGTCTTCCCAGTTTTGGAGAAGCAGACTGATTTTGACCGGACATTAAGATGGAAACTTGTTTAAGGGCCATTTGGGTTGCGTTTGACGTCATTCTAGCATCGTGCGATTAATATGTCTGGGTTTGAATATGTGTTCCAACCATTTAAGCAGAGCTGTCAAAGAAGCACTGAAGATGAAGGGAAGGTTTGTAAGATTTACTCATTGAAAAAAATGGTGTTCTCCTCGGATTTTACGAAAAGTATCGACAATAAGACTGTGCTACACCAGAAGGCCCAAAAATTGTTATTTGATAACTTAAAACAAACTTTTATAACAACGAGTGAGTGGGGTGTGTGCGTGCATAATTGTAATCACGACTTTTTTTTTAAAGTCGCCTGACGCGCTAAAAGTACTGAATTTCATTTATAGTATCCCTATTGGGAGTTTTCATCGTTGATTTCAGATCTGACATGTTTTTTCACAATACTCATTCTGTTAAAATGTAAAATTGAAAAAACAAAACCTCTTTCAGAATGCCCCTAAAAATTCTGAAAGGGCGTAACCCACATGACGTTCAACTACAGGATTACAAGGCGTCCACGGTTAATACTCGGGTTGGTGGTCTACGTGATTCTATTGGCTTTCTGTGTGTTTCCAATTTGATTGGTCGACTCAATCGCTTCGTCATTTCTGCTTTAAAAAAATCGAACATTTGGTTTTGAATAACGGATGATTGAGCTTCATTTGTCTGGTAACGCAGTAGTTGAGAGAAATGGAAGATTTTTGGCTGAATCACTGGAGAATTGTCGGTAACGTAGTCGCGGAGAGGTGAAGTTCAGGCAGCTGGAATGAAGTACGCCTTACCAGTTCGAGCCCCCCGACAGGCAGAACGCAGAGGAAAATGGCGATGAATTTCCGGATTCATGATGATCGGCGGACATCGATGGAAGATTTTGGCAATAACAACTGTTAGACTAAATCTATTCGTGATCAATATTAAATTCGACTTGCATACTGCTCGATACAGGAAATATTTTATAGTGACGTGACCAGCGCAGCGCGCGAGAACATGTTGACCCGGGTGAATAAATCGCAAGCAAGGCAGCCAATGTCATCGGCCGTATCTCTTGCGCATTAAACGAAGCAGATCTGCTGTCCAGATACGATGAAAACTTGGTGTGCAGAACACACCTCGGCTAACGTATGTGTCTAGAGTAGTCCGATAAAATCTGACGTTCTGTTGCATTGTATTTATTTTATCCTACTGTCGTCATGTAGCGGCCAGTAGAAAAACAATAAAGGCCTGTTTGGCTTAGTGGTGAGGGTGGCGGCTTGGGATCCTAGGGTCCTGAGTTCAAGCCTCGTTTGGCCGTGATTAAATACACCAGGAGTTGACTCAGCCTAGTCATCCTTCCGAGGTCGGGCCAAAATGAGCACAGTGTACTGGTAAGGGCATGCATCAGCGCATACCGTTTCCCACCAATGACGAACAGCAGCACAGCTGCACCCAATAGATGAGAGAGTAGAAAACAATGAAGAAAAGGAATAATAAAGAAAGCGTACCTTATTTATCGCCTAGTCGGCCTAGTTCAGATTATCGGCCGAGATCGACGGGACGACGTTTATCGGACTAGTCTAGAGTCTTAGACTCTAAAGATCTCGAGTCAATCCACCTGTGCGAGTTACTGTACTGTGACGCAACGCGCGATGTCGCTGAAGTCACCTTTTTTAGGGCGGGCATAGCAAGTGTGAAAGGCCGCAACCGAAATGAATCGAATATTGCTCTATATTCCCATTTTGATGTTAAAAAAAACATGGGTTGATTTCGTTCCATCTTCACTAGGAAGGTCAAGTTAATATATAAATAACCAGAAAGTTTTGCATGTCAGGGGACCTTTAAAGGAGATATGCGACATTTCAGAATCATTTTATCAAAGCTCTTTCTCTTCGTATGAAACGGGAGGATTTATATAATTTGCGTTGACATAACAAATCGAGTTGAACGTAAGATACAGTTAGTGACTTACCAGTTACCACTGTGTGAAGTTGGACACGGACGAAGCAACTTCA
>CM068960.1:76812857-76824643 GCA_035128595.1 Eptatretus atami | reverse complement strand
GAGAGAGAGATAATCGGCCGTTCAGAGCTGTGATGGTGAAGCATGATTCATATCACTCCAAGAGAACGCGTTTCCTCAAAGATCAATTGGCGGTGACTTTTACACCACTAGCGACGCTTGGCATTTGCGCATTGGGTGATCTTCGGGCTTGTGTGCGGCTGCTCGCATGGAAAGCCCAATCTTCATGACTCGTCCGTATTAACAGTGTTTGTGCTGATGTGTTGCTTTTAATCAGTTGGACTTGCTAGTGAGGTGTTGCATACCGATGACAGACAATTTTTCCACGCTATTCAGCTTGAGCAGCTTTGCATAGTCCCATTCGTGACTTGTTTGTGGCATACCACTGCATCACGCTGGTAGTGTTGTGCTGGCTTGACGTTTCCCTGTCACAAAAACAGCACTTATGCAATTGACCCGGGGCAGCTCCTAGCATGCAAAATGGACGACGACTTGTTGGAAAGGTGGATCCGATGTAGTTGGTGAACTGTTGAAAGTCACTGAGCTATTCAGTGGCGGCCTCAATTCTAGCTGCCAATGGCTTTCTATGGAGAGTTGCAATGTTTGTGTGCTTGATTTAATACACGTCTAGCAATGGGGTGGCTGAAATAGCCAATACCACTAATTGCAGAGGGGTGTCAGCATACTTTGGCGCATGTGGTGTTGTAAGTAAGACCACCCCTTCAGAGACCCTACATCAGGAGCTGTTGTAAGGTGTTGTTGTTGCAAAACGTTTTATTGAAGAGCAATAGAAAACGGCAACAAATCTGGCACTTGCAAACAAAAATAGAGAAATCGGTTTTTCAAATGCACAAAGAAACACAGATTGGATTTCCTACGACATGTCGATTCCCATGTCGTTGACGTGTCTATCCAGTCGTTACGTGTCTATCCATGTCGTTACATGTCTATCGCCATATTACTTAGTGGAAATGCATGGTCATCGTTTCGTGCTGCTGAATGTAAATGATAAGGAACGATTCCGCATATGCAAAATGGTAATTGAACATGGATGAAACTCATCGATTTAACTACGTTAAGATCACTTCAAAGCTATGTCTTCAGTAATATCGTGGACTAGTCAGTACCAAGCGACCAAGCTGTAGTTAGTAGGCGATCTACCTAACCCTCACGCTGTCCAGTATTAGCAATAACTTGAAAAAGACAGATACTATGATAACACTGGTTTCTGACGAGAGAAATAACGAAAACACAAGACGGTTCGCCAACAACATTTTAACATGGGAACAGTTCTTCCTTTACTTCACGAACAACACCATTACGAAGTTCAACAACTTACCTACTTGTACACGTGCCTGGACAGGCACACCTGCAGCCTCTGGGACACAGTCAAAACTCTCTGATCTGGTGTTCCGTTCTACTAAATTGATTTATCTCTAATTCAGGAAACATATCTCTGTTGGTGTTCTTTCAATAAATATGTTGTGTGTGAATTACGGGATGTTGAGAGAGGTTGTGAGGAAGATGCGATGCATGAGGAAAGTGGGAAAGGACAGTGAACGTTGAGGGAGACGCCATCTTAACAGTCAGAGATTTTGTGAACGTTTTGTGGTGGAATAGAATGACCTTTGCCCTGCAATCAAATCACATGCTTTAGTGTGTTGAGTGACGGTAACAATTCTCCTCTTACGTCATCATTTGAGAAAACTAATCATTAAATAACTTTTGTTTCCTTTTTACTGAATACAACCACCAAGCCCGTTTAGTTCATGTCTGTGTTGGACTACAACCCCGGTCGGCCCGGAGCAGACAAGATAATTACACATTTCACTCGAGATGCTGTAAAATCACGGCAAGGGCCAAAAACATCAAACTAACTCCTATTGTACATAACATTGATGATAACCTATAACCATACATGTGTGGAAGTAAAGAAACAACACCTGAACGCTGACGAACGTTCACCTCGATTACAACCATGCGATTAGGAACGGATTCCTCACCAACGAGTTGTGAATCCCTTGGACCGTTACAGGCAGCATCGGGCAACATAACTCCTGACTCATATCCGGTCGGTACTCTGACATACTGACATCGACAGCAAGAGTGGTGTCTCCCTGAAACAGGATTTCGATCCCGGTCCTACACATACACCTGGGCAGTCCATACCTGGCAGTCACTCGGACGCTGGAGGATGCCGGCGTGCAACCATGGTTTCCTTGCATTAACAGCCAGTCCGAGTCCTTCATTATAAACGATCTGAAACATAATGAAATTCCATATGCGTTGTTAATTCATGTGGAAGAACATTTATAAAGTTTATTTATTTTACATTTCCAGGTGTCGCCTGTGCACACGTGACATCACATTTACTGAAAGACGGCGTCCCCACCAGAAACAGTGACCTGTGTGTTCCGTTAACGCTATTCGATTTGAAGCGCTCAAGCAAGAACTCGTGATGTGAACGGAGCGCTCGTAACCTGCTTGAACAACATGGCGGCCTCACTCAAACAATGTCAAATATCGTAATTCAACTAATGGTGTCCGGGCCGTCGTTTCCAGTTTTACTCGGTTCCTCTTGGACAATTCCCAACTAGTAAAATTGCTGTTTGCAGGGCTACAGAGTACGAGGGAGAGGAAAGAAAGATAAATAATTTGTCCGGTTCGCTTTAAGTAGAAGTTCGACAAAACACATTACTGTACTGATCAAGAAGCTACCAAGATTGTGTAACACAACTTCCTTGCCAATAAGTATCTAATTTTGAAGCGGTAGCCAAGGTCAAGGTCACCATGAAGGTCAAGGTTCAAAAGGTCAAAAATGGACATTTTCGTGTTATCCAGAGAGCATGCGAGCTCTATAGCTAAAATACTCTGTTAGCAAATCAGTTAGTCGCCCTCATTTGCATTCTATATGCGCATCACTTAATGTCCGAAATATGATTTCAAAATTGATTACTAAGTGGCTAGAAAAGCTGTTTTTGCCCACGTTAGTGACCGCATGGGAATGGTCAGGACCGTAAAAATCTCGCAAACCTTTACCTACTAAGGATACCAGCAACAAGACTTGCTACATCACGCAATAACTTGGACCGATAACTTCTGCTTTTCATAAGAGGGAGCCAAGTCAAGTCACCTATGTGAAGGTCAAGGTCAAGGTCAAAACGTCAAAAGATGATATGCTGTATTTTCGGAGAAAGTGCAATCGCTGTTCTAATGACCGCTGCACAGTAATTATGCAATATTTTTCATCTATGTTTATATACAATTGGAAATGGCAAATATCTTCAAATCACATGTACAGAACCTGCATAAACCCCCAGTTTGCCCACTTTTAGTTACCGATGTCTGGTCATCATTCTCTCAAGTTAAACGGGTCCGGGACCTGATCAACGTAGTGACTTGGGTAAAGAGATTGGGTTATTGTACCCCATACAAACAGGTACGACCCCTAGATCGGGATGAAGTGTCGAATCTCGGCGAACAGTAGCTTCCTCTTCCAGTCCCCTCGCAGACGCATATTGGGAAACCACAAATCGGATCATTCTCTCAAATCGATATTTGTCATTGGCAAGATTTGTGCCAACGAGGCCTTGTTTTCGTGATGGAACGCTCTGCGGTCCCAGAACTACCAAGCCCATCATGAATGGGAAGCGCATTCATTTTCCTGTGGAACAGCACAAACGTTTTGAAGAAATTGGTGATATGCTGCACCGATTTCCATCCCATGGAGTTGGAAGTAAGGGACAACGTTTAATTCCTTTGCAGATAGTGACTGGCACACGACACATAGAGGTCCCAACAACCCGGCGCGTGACTGGAAATAAGAAAGAGTTATAATAAAGATCGTCTGTGATCTGTACCGTATCGGGGACTAAATTAGGAGTATTGTCAAAATAATTACATCAGCAGCCCTAATTATGCAACTAGGCTGATTTCGTCATCACGTGGACGTCTCCGGAACAAGAAATGTAGAATTTTGAAAAAATATAGAGGAATCAACTGGTACAAATTGAAATTATAGTATTGTATAACCTACTGAAATTATTTAAAGTACACTTTCAAGTGGAATTGAAAAAAAATCAAAGTTGGTTTAAAATTAGAAGAACAAATTTCACACACTATTTGAAATCTCCATGCTTTTATTATTATGATCTGTATTTTTGTATATGCGCAGAACTGACTTTTCATAAAACATTGCTTCCCATTAGATTCGATAATAACATTCACAAAATGGTCAAAGTGGTAAAATCAGCAAATGGATATGGATAAGGGTGAAATCATGTCAAATTAAAAGAGTCTCAGCACTGGTACACTTTCTGTTTGATTGGGACCTCAGGGCATGACAATAGGATTGCTGCTCCCTCTTCAGGAATAAATAGGTGATCATTAAAAACTGTTTTCAGCAAATAAAGGTCTAGGATAACCTTTATTTATGGAAGTTTCAACTCTGTTGGCATATTTATAGGCCAGGTAATTAGAAAAAGACTTCAAAAAAGGTCTCCGCACTGGCACACCTCTGTGTCGTGGGGGCACTCCCCTTGTTGCCCTTTTTTTGGCTTCTTGCCCTTTCTTTACTACACCCCCTCCCCTCCTGCTGAGAATTATCCCATTACATCATAAAACGGTTCAACTACATAAAAAGGCTTATGTTCTCTTCTCATCTGATTGAACACGAAAATGAAGGCAAACCTACCAGCCCTCCTCCTGGCCTTAATCATCATCATCGATGACGATTATCGATCGTCTTTCTCCAAGTCAAACCCGGAATCAGCAATTGACGATCGATTTTATTCCCCGATCATGTCAAAATTCACTCCACAATATCACACATGATGCCTATTATCTCTCATTTAATTAGTATACGCTTTTCTTTGTCATATCAATTGAGAACACAATGACTGAAAACACAAATTTCCGAGTCGATTACAAATTGAAAACACTTACTGCCGCACAGCGCCGCCATTTTGTCCGCATTCCAGCGGTTCCTCCGCAACAACAGGAGCATTTTTGGGCGTGGCTAAAACACGAAAATTCGAAGCCGATGAAAGCTGCCAATGCCAATTTTTGTGCTTGCTCCCCTTCCAGAATGTTCAGTACATCATATAGAAGCCTGTACCAAGTTTGGTCTTTTGTCCAGTCAGTAAATGTTTTTACCCGAAGCGACTGGACGAGATGGAGAGTCAGAAGGAGGAGCCTCCGACCAAGGCTTATATATACACCCCCAATTGTGTGCTCTCTAGGAGAGGGGGTCGTGGGTGATGTTTTGTATGTTTGTAGATCTTGAAGAATTAGGACGAAAAGGTAGAGTAAAAATTAAATGATGAAATCACGTTTTAATAATATTTTGAGAACTGTATATATAACAAGAGTATATGTTTGTCTCTGAACATTTCATTGGTTGAAATGTTGTTTAAACCAAACAATGGCGTCCATATTTGATAACAAACGAGCACCTCTCTTGATCACCGTCTACTCACTTGTGGAGTGGTTTGTAAAGCGGTTGATATGGAGTAGATGCTTGGCAAGCGATATCAAATCACTTACGAACTCACGGCTGAGCTGTTGTTGCTCTGATTGGCAAACGATCAAATGATAATATTGATACACAAGGATACACACAAGTGTAACACAAGGATGTACACACAAGGATACACACAAGGATGTCCAACAAGGATTCACATAAGATGTACACAAGATGTACACAAGATTCACAAGGATGACAACAAGGATATACACAAGGATGTACACACAAGGATCACTAAGATGTACACACAAGAGTACACATGTACACAAGGATACACAAGATACACAAGGATTACACACAAGGATGTACACAAGGATGTACACAAAGAGTACACAAGGATATACACCAAGGATGTACACACAAGTGTGCAAGGAGTACAAAGGATATACACAAGGATGAAACACACAAGGAGTACACAAGATATACACAAGGATGTAACACCAAGGAGACACAAGGATACACACAAGGATGTACGAAAGGAGACACACAAGGATACCACACAAGGATTACACAAGGATAACACACACAAGGAGACACACAAGGATACACACAAGGATGTACACAAGGATATACACACAAGGATGTACACACAAGGATGTACACACAAGGATGTACACACAAGGATTCACACAAGGATGTACACACAAGGATACAAAAGGATGTACAGCACAGTATGTACACAAAGGATGTAACACAAGGATATACACACAAGGATTCACACAAGGATGTACACACAAGGATACACACAAGGATGTAACACAAGGAACATACACAAGGATTCACACAAAGATGTACACACATGGATGTACACACAAGGATTACACACAAGGATACCACAACAAGGATGTACACACAAAGATTCACAAGAGGATGTACACACAAGGATGTACACACAAGGATACACACAAGGATACACACAAGGATACACACAAGGATACACACAAGGATGTACATCAAGGTATTAGACCCAGGAGGAAGCCATTTGGGCTGTAGTCATTTTGTGCCACATCCACACCAGAATAATTTATATAAAAAAAGAAAAATACAATTTTTTCTTTCAGGGGGAGGAGGGGAGGGGAGTGGACAAAGGGGTAATTAAGTGATAAACACACACAACCACACACCCCATGATGAGACCCCCAAGAGAGCATTCCACACAGATACATGCAATCACCCATCCATAATCAAACTACCTAAGAGTCCTTCAACATCCCAACCCCTCTCTCCAACATCCTATACCCTCTATCCTTCCAATCCTATCCCCTCTATCCTTCCAACATCCCCATACCCCTCTATCTCGAATACTTCCAGGTACCTATAGAATTCCCAATTTAAACTTATGTCCTGTTTTGCTGCCACTTCCTTTCCAGGGAGACCATTTCCATGCATTCACTCCTCTCTGAATAAAAGACCCCTTGCTTCACGACCGATGATGGTTGGGTGCTAAAATAAATAAATTGATGATGATTAAAACCTGATATTAAAATAAAATATATTTAAATCCTGAAATAAACGTACTCAAATATGATATGATGTTTTAAGTTATAATTCCTTTGGAATCAACATAATTATTATTTTCCTCTGTATGGAAAGATCACCTGTATATTAAATGTGTAAACAGGTTGAACTTTGCCAGTAAGTTGAATATAAGAAGAATTGCCTATCATTTTAAAAGCTATCTCAAGAATTTTTAAAACAGACACAAACAATTGGAATGTGGATTTGAGAGGTGTCCAGATGTATTCACGAAAACCCTGGTCGCTTCAAGATAATATATCTTCCCAGTTTTGGGAGAAGCAGACTGATTTTTAACTCTACATAAGATGGAAACTTTTTTAACGGCCATTAGGGTTGGCGTTTTACGTCATTCTCAGCATTCTGTGCGATTAATATGTCTGGGTTGATATATGTGTTCCAACCATTTAAGCAGCGAGCTGTCAAAGAAGACTGAAGATAAGGTTCACCTGGGAATTGTCAAGACCGGCGAACTGGCGTCAGTGTCAGAAAATTTTTTTTTTAAAAACTGTGTCATACTGGAACTATATCAAGACGAAATTCTCCGTTATGTTGAAGATTGGAGTAAATTTGTCTGTCCAGGATTGTGGTGTTCAACTGACAACACGGAGAAGAACATCGGCCATGAGCAAAACAGGCGTGAACCCTTTTATTGCGGGAAACGGAAACACAGGCACGGGGCCCCGCGGGCGGAACATATATATCAAAAAACCAATCACGTGACTCGAAACATCCAATCCACATACAGCACATTTCCTCCTCCTCTAAATGGCAGAAATTAACACCAAAATCCTCAAATACTGAGGCCGCTTTCTGTCCGTACAGGCCGGGGCAGCTCGGGACATAGAAACAGATTCCTCTGATCGGTAGGGGAGACATACCAGGAGGAACTCGTCACATTTTAGCATCAGAGCACCAGGTGAAAAGCTTGTGCATTTTCTTTGTCAGGGACTGGTTCAGTAAAACCTCGAACCCGCTAGTCCGGTGGTGCGCACGTCAAGCACTGACGATTCAACAGAAACCGGAGTGGTGGTCCACATGTCCCGACCCAATGGTACCCCGGTACGGATGGTGATGCTGAAGATGCGATCAATGAATTTGGTAACGTGCCGTTTCCACACTTTCCATCATTAGTTTTAACATGCATGTAGTTGGCTGGTCGAGTACCACGGAGACCACTGCTGGCACCCACTTACAATTGTGGAAATATCACGTACCATTACACGCCTGCCCTACTTCAAAGGTACGAACAGCGTTTGAAAGCATGAACCGACCCGAACACAGACCTCCTAGGTCTCAACAAATCCAGTCTAGATCTCAATGCACGCCCATACAAACGATAGCAGTTGTATCACCAGTTGATGGTGAACAGCATTTCTATAAGTAGTAAAAAAACACATCAACCATTGCTTGCATAGATGACCCTCTTCCTCTCCGCAAAACACGTTTTACCAAAACTTAACAAAACTCAGCCTGGCATTGTCGTTGCTGGGTGGTATGGGTGCGACTTAGATGCTTGACACCATTCTGAACCATGAAGTCTTTGAAAACACCAGAAACAAATTGCGGACCAATTTATCAGAAACCAAACTTCAGGTATTCCTTTGTTTGCAAAGATTGACCGTAGTTTTCCAACCGTGTTTTTCTGCCGTTGTGGATTGCATGACAACAACCTCCGGCCCTTGGAGAACGCATCAACAACAACCAAGAACATCTTGTGCCCTAATTGGACCACAAAAATCCCCCCCTCCTCTCTCTCCCTCCCCTCCCTCCCCCTCCCATCTCCTCCTCCTCCGTCTTGTCCCCCCTCCCTCTCTTCCTCCCCCCTCCTCCCCAATCCCTCTTCTCCTCCCCTCCCCCCCCATCCTCTCTCCTTTTTCTTCCCCCCTCTCCCTCCCCCCTCCTCCATCCCCCTTCCTCCTCCCGCCCTCTCTCCTCCCCTCTCTCTCCCTCTCTCCCATCTCCCCTTCTCCCTCTACCCCTCTCTCCTCTTCTCTTCCATTACCTCCTCCCTCCTTTCCCCCTCTCCTTCCATCATCCATCCAATTAATCCTTCTTCTCCCTTCTTCCTCTCCCCCCTCTCCCTCATCCTCCTCCTATCTCCTCCCTCCTCTCCCTCTTCCCCATCAAATCTCTTCTCTCTCCATCTCCTCCCTTTATCTCCCCCTCTTCCCCTCTCCCCCTCTCTCTCATCCCTCCCCCTCATCTCTCCTCTCTCCATCCTCCCCCTCCCCTCATCTTCCCCCTCTCTCCCCCCCTCTCCTCCCTCCCCTCTCCCCATCCGCTCCCCCTCCCCCAATCCCTATCAACAACTTCTCCTCCAATCCCCTAAATCTGTCCCTCTCCTCCCATTCACCCTTCCCCCTTTCCCTCCCCGCCCCCCTCCGCATTCACCCCCCTCTTCTCGTCCTTCTCCCCCTTCTCTAGAATCCCTCTCCCTCTCTCCTCCCTCCCGTCCTTCCCTCCACTCTCCTCTCCCCTCCCCGCTCTTCTATCCCCCCCCGCATCCCTCCTCCGCCCTCCCCCCATCCTCCGCTCTAATGCCTCCCCTCTCCTCCTTTCATCCTCTCCCCCCTCCTCCTCTTTCTCTCCCCCCCCCCCCCCCATCCCTCCCCTCCTCCCCCTCTCCTCCCCCCCTCCCTCCCTTCCTCATCTCTCCCTCCCCTCTCCCTCTTCCCCCCCTATCACCCCCTCCCTCCCTCCTCCCATCCACCCATCTACTCCCTCTCCCCTTTCTTCCCTTCCCCTCTCCCATCCTCATCTCTATCTCCCCATCCTCATTCCTCCCATTCCCCCTCTCTCCATTCCACTCTCTCCCCCCCTCCCCCATCCTCATCTCCCTTCATCCCTTCTCCTCCTTCTCCCTCCCTCTCCATCCTCTCCACCCCCTTCATCCTCTCCCATCCCCCCCCCCCTTCCCTGCCCCTCCCTCCCTCTCCCCCTCATCTCCTCCTTCCCCCCTATCCTCCCCTCCTCCTCCTCAATCCCCGATTCTCGCCTTTCCCTCCCCTTCCATTATCTCCCCTCTCCCTCCCTCCTTCCTCTCCCTCCCCTCCCTCCGCTCCCCCCTATTCCTTCTTCCCTTCCCCTCTTCATTCTCCCCCCCCTCCCCCCTCCCCTCCTCCTCCCACTTTCCCCTTCTCTCCCCCCCCTCATTCTCTCTCCCCCCTTCCTTCATCCTCTCCCCTCCCTTCCCTTCTCTTCCTCCTCCTCCCCTCGCCTTCTCCCCACCTCCCCCCCACCTCCCGATTCCCCCATCTCTCCCTCCATCCCCTCTCTCCCTCTCCCCTCCCCTCTCCCTTCCATCCCCTATCCATCATCCCCCTCCCTCCAATCTATCCCCTCTTCTTCTCATCCCCTCTTCTCTTTCCCCCCTCCCCTCTTCCCCTCCCTCCAAAATCCCCCCCCCCTCCTCCCTCTCTCCATCTCCCCCTCTCTCCTCCCTTTCTTCTCCTCCTCTCCCTCTCCTCTACCCCCATCCCACCCTCTTTCCCTCACCCCCATCTCTTCTTTCTCCTCTCCTTCCCCCATCCCCTCCTTCCTCTTTCCTCCTCCTCTCTCCCCTCCCCACCCCCTTCCTCCCCTCACCTCTCTCCCCCCCCTCCCCTCCTCCTCCTCCTCTCCTCCCCTCCTCCCCTCCCTTCCTATCCTCCCCTCCCCTCCATCTCCCTCTCCTTCCCTATCCCCCATCCTTCCTCCTCAATCTCCCCTTCTCCTTCTCCCTTCCTCCCTCCTCCCTCCTCCCCCTCTCACCCCCCCTCTACCCCCCCTCTTCTCTCCCCCCCCCCTCCGTCCATCATCCCTCCCTCCCTCCCCCTCCCCCCTCCCTACCCCCCTCCTCCCATCCCCCCTCCCCTCCCTCCCATCTTCCCCCGCCCCTCTCTCCCCTCTTCCCCCTGATCCTATCCCCCCCCCCCTCTCCTCCTCCCTCTCCCATTCCTCCCCCTCCCCCTTCCTCCTCCTTCTCCATCTCCACTCTCCATTCCTTCCCATTCCTCCTCCCGTTCTCCAATCCCATCCCCTCTCCCCTCTCGCCCCCCTCCTCTCTCTCTCATCCCTCCCCTCTCTCTCTCGCCTACCCCCTCTCCCCCTCCCACTCCCTTCTTCCCCCTCTCCCTCCACCTCCCTTCCTCCCTCCTATCTCCCCTCCCTTCCTCCAACTCCCTCCTCCCCCTCTCTCAATCCCAATCTCCCCTACCCTCCCTCCCCTCCCTCCCTCCTCCTTCTCTCTCCCCCTCCCCCTCCTCTCCATCCTCTTCATCTCCCCCTCCTCCACCCTCTCTCCCCCTCCTCTCCCCTCATCCCTCTCTCCCCCCCTCAGTGATCTCCAGGGCTTGTCTGAAACAGGCCTATAAGACGGACACCGCCGGGATTGTCGGCAATCTGACTGGCATGTAGGGCAAATGCAAATCATATGCTCAATGTCCTTGTCCAGACCATGCCACCGACAAGAGACTACGGCAGACTTTTGGTTTTAAACGACACCGAGGTGACTGGCAATCAGCTCATCAAGACAATGTTGTCTGAACTTTGGAGGAATCACCGTTCTCATACCCCACATAATACAACTTTGAGCAAAAGACAGCTCTGATGATTTAGACGCAAATGGTTGATACTCTGGTGTTGAAGGCAGGTCATTCCAATTTGCAGTGGAGATCGCCTGACACAGGCGAGAACAGGATCGTGGGGTGATTCAACAGCCACCTGCTTAGCCGTGAATGGCCCACACTGGATTTGGCTCAGTGTAAACACATCAACATGATCGGATGATTCAGACGAAGATGGGTCC
>CM068960.1:76797876-76810290 GCA_035128595.1 Eptatretus atami | reverse complement strand
GACTCGATTGTCATCCATCCCATCCATCGTCGCCAAACTGTGGTGTTCACGGGCCAGACGGACAGGAGATCATTAGGCCATGAGCGCCAGCAAGCGGGAACCCTTTTTTATTGCAGGAAACGAAAGTACAGGCGGAACATAACATCAAAAACCCAATCACGTGACTCCAAACATCCAATCTGCATACAGCACAACAGGCACTGATTATGTCACAGCCACGGGCAAGGGTTCAAAACGTCACCAGTACTGATTACGTCACAGCCACGGGCAAGGGTTCAAAACGTCACCAGCACTGAATACGTCACAGCCACGGGCATCTTTCAAAGATCAGTTACTTCTCAAGCTGTTCCCAACACGTGTGATTTCCCAAGTTATGGCCATTTTTTTATTACCAAACTCAATTGACAGACCACGTGCTAGCGTGTGGCACATTTTATTACCAAACCAATGACAGGACACGTGCTGCGTAGGGCGTGATGGCCGATGTCGTGAAACGACGGCACACTTGAGTTACGGCAGATCTTAGGAAAAAATTTTTAGGAGTGTAACTGGCAGATGGTCACTGGCAGCCGAATGTTCATGGGCGAGCAAAGACAGGACGTAAACTTGTTTAATTTTGGGAATTTTAATGAACTGTATGTATTCGGTGGTAAGTATCACAGCAGTTTGTTACTTCAATCAAGCGATAATTCGTGGAATGCATGTGAACAGTCAGTACCGGGCACGCACCACTTCCGGATAGTGATGACTTTATGTTATTCTAATAATTCCTCGATTTCTTATGCGCATTTATAGATAAACACAATGACCCAACCAGTCGCCGTTACCGAGAGCGAAGGAACGCCCTTTGTAGTGTTGAAAGTTTTTTTTTTTTTTTTTTGCAAGTACGGCCACGCGACGTAGGGCACCGCGAGAGCGAAGGAACGGCCTATGGTTGTTTTCTGGCGCGCGGTTTGGTTGGAAAGTATTGTTTATTTATTATTTATTATTTTTGCACGTACGGCCACACACGTACGGGGCATCCCACTATGTATATAAAAAAAAACACATTATAAAACAAGGAAAAGAGCAATTTAGAATTGCAGACCCTCGCCAGGGACTGTTTTGGTGTGTGTGTTAGTGTTACTTTTGTGTGTATATGCGTTGACGTTGTTACTGGTGGTTACATAATGAATCAGAGATAATAAGAACTGCCACCTTATAACTGCTGGCAGTGATACCGGGTTCGAAGACAAGTCCCGCTTTATGGCAACCCCACTTTGATCGGACACCTGACCCTGACCCATTGGTGTATTTTTTAAATTTATTAATTATTCAATTGAATTTTAGGAATGGGGATAAAATTAATTAAATTCAAATCAATGGAAGACCAAACAGAAACAGTCCTGCATTGGAAGTAATCAGAAGAACTCAAACAAGCAAAAAATAAAAAGATGAAGTCACCAGGAGGAACCTGGATAGGGATTCCACATTTCAGGGCTCTCCTCCACCCTCAAACCACCAGGAACACCAAGTGAGGCTGATTAAAATGATTAAAAAAAAACCCCATATCATAAATTAATAATTCTGGCTGCCAAGACCATACATCCAATCAAGTTGAAATTTAAAAGCATGTAATCCCCATCACCACTAGAATTTAAAAACACAGGTGCGTGCCCGTACGTGCGTGGCGGTACGTGCAAACCAACAAAAAAACTTTTTTTGACGTCATATTTGTGACGTCATAGCACCGTTCCTGTCATTGGTTTTGTAAGAATTAAATTGCCATAACTGGGAAAACACTTGGGAAATGATGATGAAGAAGAACGATATCAAACCTTGAAAAGGCACATACTCAGGTCCCCCAGCGTCAATGTGACGCATATTCAAACGTTAAGAGAAGAATTGTGACGTCATAGCACCGTGTCCTGTTCAATTGGTTTTGGTAAATAAATAGGCCATAACTTGCGGAACCCACTGTCGATTAATAATCAAATCCTTGAAAAGCAGGCACATAGTCAGTCCGGGGTCTCCCAGCGGAATATACCTGGCAAGTTTAATTAGATCGACAGTGGTATGTCGAGAAACAGCGTCACAGACCAGACACACAGGAAATTGCTGGAATTATAGATAGATGTATTCCCCATGAATTTTACGTCGATTGATTCAGCGGTCCAGGAGGAAAACATTATTTAAATTTCTTTTAAGCGATACCAACCAGAAATCAATGGGGAACATGGGACCAAAGCCAAGTTTGACATCAATATATTCGGATATACCTTATGGTTACACGCTTATGCTTGTTTTAACATTTATGTAAAAGTTGATGTCCTTGATCTGTCAGCCATTCTGAAAAATAAAGGGTTAATATGCATTCAGATGCACTAACCATAGATTTATGGCTGGGCCA
Source organism: Eptatretus atami (assembly GCA_035128595.1). Lineage (NCBI taxonomy): Eukaryota > Metazoa > Chordata > Myxini > Myxiniformes > Myxinidae > Eptatretus > Eptatretus atami. The sequence goes on along the minus strand of CM068960.1, from coordinate 76,807,901 downwards.
AACCGATGGGTGACCGGGAACAGAAACTAGATCATACGAGTGTAGGGAGTGGGAACCCTTTTTGTATGTTCGTCTATGGATAGTAAGCGGTCATATGTTTAAGGAAGTTTCGACGCTCGAACAATCTAGTATTTCAGGCCATTTCAAGAAGAATTTTTTGGGATGTAAAAGAACAAACAAGACAAGGAATAGAACAAAAAGAGGATATGTTTAGTGGAGGAGGAAACAAGCGGATACCAAAATACATGTACTGGATTGATGTAATCAAAACATTTTTGTGGTGGAGAACCCGAACTCAAATTTTCATACTGATCGGGATGAGGAAAGCGAGGTCATTATTATCATAGTGCAATTATATGACAGTAACGATGAAGAGTCACCTAATGACCTACATATAGAAAAAGCACTCATTCCCCATGAGGAACTTGCCATGTGCCAAGTGTAGATTTGTTTCCTTGGATGCAACAGTACATGAGACAGAAAGGTCCAAAGTTTTACCGGGTTTTTCAAACATCTGTCTGGCAAGAGCATGCTGGAGGCGCCTAGGTCTAGGCTCAAGGGGCACTGTTAGCAGGGTGGTACTTGGCTTTACTATAGGAACAAGGTTATAGGTACCTTGCTGGTCCAGTACACCCAACCCCAAATTTCGAGTGGTGGAACAGAACGAATACTCCAGTTATGGCCCAAACATTTATTTGCATCTATAATTTAACCAAAGCACAGACAGAGAGCCTCGATACAACAACTATAACTATGCCTGCATCCGCCTATTATACGAAAGCATTAATACAGAGTTGGTGCGTGATGCTTAAACTTCTTGAGAATGTTACTTCTTCAAGATGAAGGTGATAGATTCCACCAATTCATAAACACACCGTGTTATCCACAACTTCCAAGAGAGAACAAAGAATCAAGTACAACATTTATCAGAAAATAAATAAGTAATATAAAAATACAAAGACTAGGTGTAAATAACTTTGTGGATTATCTCACACTCAATTACAAACGACACGGCATACATACACACTTAAGGAAAACATTATACATACACACTAACAACACTAACACACGACATGACATAGCACACTGTAAAAATACAGCAACTACATACACAAACACATACAGAACCACACACATAACACCGAACATACCACATACATACACACACATACATACACACTTACATACACATACATACCACACAATACCATTACTCATACATTTACATAACACACCAGCACACATTATGTCGAGGCGTCGATCACCCTTAACGGATGGCATGAAGACGTCGATGTGACTTTGGAGAGAAACTATGTATTATATTCTAGCATATACATCTACCTGCGAGGGCCGCACGAGAGCAGAAATAACCAGGACACCAATTAGCATGAAGGAAACGAGTAAAAACCCGATGAGAGAGGATCTGCTGGCCCGAATGTGGTCGGAGTACCTACCCTCAGCATTATATTACAGCAACGAAACCAAAAGAGAGGAATATGTATAATGAATGGGTTTATCTCCAAACAAATCTTTCCATACAATAGAGTACAAGTCAATTTCACCAAGAACAACCATACTGTTTACCAACTGGCTTATTCCTTGTTCAACACCTATGTATTAAGGCAGAGGATGAAGAAACAGGAGGACGCAAGTACCCATACATCCAAGAGTGCCAACTTTACACAATGTTCCTGTGGATCGATCAATGTTGGACCACCGATTGCCTATATATCTTCTTGTATCAATGATTCCTTGGTACGGCAAACAGGGAATATTTTTAATGAGAGACTGCAGAATGAGTGAATTAGTGGGGAAAAGAAAACAAAATGCATTTAATTGAAAGACATATACGAATCCCAAACACATGTAACATTCATGTTGTCATCATTGAAGATTAAATGTATTACATGGTTTTCATCATGCTTAGAGGTATTACAGTGTACAATACATGTTTTCATCGTGTGGAAGGGATTACATTTGGCGGCATACATGTTTCATCTTGTGAAGGATTAAATTGGTGGAAATAATATGTTCCCTCAGATACAACAGTGAAAGGAGAGTTGATACAAATTTAGATCCATGTTTTCATCATGTGAAGGTAGAGTGGCAATGGTGACACAATAAAATGTTTCATCTCGTTGTGAAGGATATTACATGTACATACATGTTGCATCAGGAAGGATTAAATGTAGTATATATGTTTTCATCATGTGAAGATTACATGTACATCCATGTTTTTCATCAATGTGAAGATGACATGTACATCCAGTTTTCATCGTGTGAACATTACATGTGCATACATGTTTTCATTCATGTGAAGGTTAATGTACATCCATGTTTTCATCGTGTGAAGCATACATGTGCATACATGTTTCATCATGTGAAGGATGGACATGACATACATGTTTTCATCGTGTGAAAGGATTACATTGTAACATACATGTTTTCATCATGTGGAATGATTACATGTACATACATGTTTCCATCATGTGAAGGATTAGATGTCCACGTATGTTTTCCGATGGAGATGTGAAAGTGGATGGCAAACCTGCAATAACACTAAAGAACATGTATTCTGCGTGAAGGTTAGATGGTACATACTGTCCATCATGATGAGGAGAGCATTTACATTGTGTCCGACTCGTTTGTCCTTGATGTGATAAGGGGTATACATGTAGCCATAAATGTTGGTCATTTCACTATGAAGGGAATATTTACATGTGAGCATACAGTGTTTTCATAACATTTGCAAAGGAATTACATGTCACATAGTATGTTGATCATCATGTGAGGAATTACATGTACAGTAACATGTTGTTTTCATCATAGAGGAGGAACAAAATGAACGGTGAAGATTACATGTACAGAGCAGTAATGTTCATCCATGTGAAGCCCATACGATATACAATACACTGTTATCCGATCATGTAGAAGATTAGATGTACATACATGTTTCGCATTCATGTGAAGAATACATGTCCACGTATGGATTCCATGATGTGAAGTGAGTGTTTTAAGAAGTGTACAATACATGTTTCCATCATATGAAAGGATTAACACATGTGACATTACCTGGTTCTTCATCATGTGAAGGATTAAATGTTAATACATGTTTTCATCATGTGAAGGATTACATGTACAATGCGCATGTTTTCAATTGGTGAAGGGGGAAGACATGTTACATACCTGCTTATGTCAATACGTCGTGAAAGAAATTACATGGTAACATAATGTTGTTCATCATGTGAAGGATAAATGTATGTGATGATGTTACTATCATGTGAAAGGTTTTTACATTTGTTACAATCACCATTGTTTTCATCAGTGGGTGAAAGGGATGAGCATGTACATCCATGATGTGTTCTACGATGGTGAAGACATTACATGTGCATACATGTTTTCATCATAGATTTGAAGGATTACATGAACTACATAGTTTCCATCATGTAAGGGAGATATACATGGTGGACCATAGAACACTTTTATATACATCATGGTGAGGGGGGAATTTACATTGAATACGATACATTTTCACATGTGTAAGGATTAGACATGTCAGCGGAGGTTATGTTCCAATGAGTGTGAAAGAAGCAATTGAAATGTACATACATTGTGTTCATCGTGTGAAGGATTATAGGTGTGGACATGACAAAATCGTTAGTGTCATCATGTGACTGAATTACACTGATACAACATGAAAATTCCAATCATGTGAAAGGGATTACTGTCCACGTATGTTCCATGATGTGTAAGGATGACATGTACATGCATGTTTTCATCATGTGAAGGATTAGAGTACAGGTACATGTTTCCATCTATAGTGTGGGAGTTTTCTAATGGTCCACGTATGTTTCCATGATGTGAAGGATTAAGAGAGGGATACCAATACACTGATATTCATCAATTGGAGAAAAATCAGTGTATCATACATGTTTTCAGTGCAGTGTGACAGGAATATAGACAATCGTACCATAGAGTATGTTGTTCAAGTACATGTGTATAGGGTATTATGATAGAGAAGCATGTGTTTCATCATGGGTATGAAGGAAATCAAATACATGTACAGACATGTGTTAATTGTGAATGAATGTACAATTTACAGTACATGTTTCGCATCATTGGAGAGATTAGAAAATGATGCAATACATGATTCCATCATGTGAAGGACCTATAAAATGTCCGAGTAATGTTTCCATGATGTGAAGGATTGACATGTACATACATTGTTTTTCATTCTTGTGAAGGATTACATGTACAAGACATGTTTTCATCATGTGTAGGGATTCCATGCTACATTTATTTTCCAATTCAGTGAAGGATTACATTGTGCAGACGATGTTTTCATACTTGCTGGAGCAGTGGAATGACATGTACCAGACATGTTTATTCATGTTGAAGGGAACATGTACATTTATGTTTCATCATGTGAAGGATTTACATGTACAGGACATGTTTTCCATCTTGTGAAGGATTACATGTCATTGCATGTTCCATCATTGTGTAGGATTACATGTCCATGTATTTTACCATGCATGTGAAGAACATCTAATAGCATTTGAATACGATACATGTTAGGTTCATCATGTGAAAGGAAGTACGATGTACATTATATCATTATTCATCATTGAAGAATTACAAATTGGTCATACATGTTATATCAATCGTGGGGGGAACCAGAAACAAAGAGGATTATGGATAAGGATTACATGAATAGATTTATGTTTTGCATGATATGAGAGGATACATTACAGACATGTTTTCCATCCATGTGAAGAAATTACATGTGCATAAACATGTTTTGTCATCATTGTCCGGAAGGTATTACATCGATGTGGAAAGGAAATTACATGTACAATACCATGGTTCCAATTCGTACATGTGAAGACAATAATACATGTTAGACAGACGTGTATTCGCCGATCTGTAAGGTAATGTTAGAGAGTTACTGTACAGACATATTTATCATGTGAAGGGAGGCAATTACACAGAGGAATGGGCATGCCCCAGGGGCGGAGGACCAGGAGGGTGAATAAAAAACAGTAGAAAGGTGATAAGAATCCATATGGTTAAACACGCAAAATCTGGACAAAGCCAATAATTTGCACACAACAGGCCAGAGTCCCCGCAGTATCATGGTATTGATATAATGTCATGTGTTATAGTTAGGTACGCCTCCCTAGTGAGATAAGTGGGAGGAACAGTTGGATATAAGTATGTGCTCGCTGCGAGTTATTTATTTCGATGTAGGAGAGAATTCATATCCAACGCCCAACAACAACAACATCCCTGCTAATCGCTCCTGCCCACCATATGCGGCGCTCACTATCGTTACGCGCATAGCGTGCACTGGGCACAGACGTGGCGGGGCTAGGTCCATCGCGCTCAGATCAATACGGAGCCGACATCACTCAAAAAAAAGGCATGGAGTGTGTGTCTCTTAAGTCCCAAATGAGGCCGACACAACAAAAGGCGAGCATCGCACGGCGCGCCCCAGCCAAGGGAAGTCAACGAGAGAACAGTCCCAGGCGGAAAGAAGAATGTTCTCATGATCCAAGCTCGACAAAGAGAAAAGCGCTCAAAAAGCAGCACAAGAGGAGAACTCGCGCCCAGAAGGGGCATGTTTTTCCCCGCGCTGAAACCGTCGCACACCTATTGCTCCAAATCATCGCTGGCCACCACGAGAACCCGCAACGCGCCGGTCCAATCGCAGGAAGCGAGTCACTTCGAAAAGAGACCGGATTACCCACCTCCTACCCCACCACACGCGCGGGGGAGGGAGAAGAGAATCGCGTGTGCGGGAGTGAAGACTAATGGTTTTGGGACGGGATACCCCCTGTGTTCTGGCCTGCTGGTGGCCATCCTTGTGTCAGTGGTCGTCGGTTTATTCGTCAGGTGTCTTCTCACAACTATGTGTGCAGTTGGTGCGGAAAGAGACGTGAACGTTGACGGTTCCAACTCCACACCACAATAAGGTGGTTTGTGTTGAAGGCGCGGCAGGCGATCGTGGTTGTCGGAGTCGAGGGCGCGACTTTTCCACCGGCGCAATAGCCGCGCGGGCTCCAACAGGGGCAGGCTGGCAAGCCGCCACAACGCATCGGTCAGGAGTACCTACGGAACTCTGTCCCCCCAGCTTAGACGATGCCTCACTCGGACTGGGATGAACCGAATAAAGAACCCGATGCAGACTAATACCATTTCGTTTTGAGATTGTGTGTGGTGTGTGTCTGTCGTCCCGAGTCTTTAAGGTGAGAAAAGAACCTGGTATAAGGTGCCTGTATCAATTTAATGTGTGGATTATAATTCGGTAGGTTGTAAACGCTCTTGGCCTCCCTCTCCCCATACATAATTAAGGTGTATCGCACGATTAAATGTACTACAGCTCAACAAAGTGTAGCCTGTCGTTTCGTATTTCATCTGACCCAGCACGGGTGCTGAGGTCTTGAGAAATTAGGGTATGTGAGCCGTTTGTGCCGTTAATATTGTTTCATTTGGTCCGCAGGACTTGGTGGGAATCCGCAACCACTCACCAGAGTTACGCCGGATCCGGAGTCATGATGGGGAACCAGAATGTAAACACAGCGACTCGACGTGTCGGGACAAAGTCGGCAGAGATGGTTGTGGATTCACCCAGTAGTTTCTGATCGTCGTATAGAGGAGGAACAAATGATGGGTGACTAAGGTAAATTGGAATTAGACAATTAAGCCCTACCTCCACGCACGAGCGGTCGACAAATATTGATACGAGTGCCAGGTCCACCAAGGACCCGTGACCTTCGATGTTATCCGAAGGTACGACCTTCAATTCCGGTGTTGCGGTGGGAGACGGCCCAACTGCTCCATCTAGCGGTCGTCCTCGCACACGATAGTCTACGGTCCCCACAACAATATTTCCCGATTGGAAAAATCACTAGATGCTGCGAATAGAATGGTGAAACGTATATAAGGAACGGGAGACCACACGCTTTGATATCGTTCTGGGATATTGGTGTGTACAACAGCCCAGCAAGTCACGCTGATCTGAAGGTTCAACGCCTGGGCGTAGTGATATGTTGTGTGTCTATTGTGAGGCCTGCTCGCATACACTACATGGCTAAAAGTATAGTGGAACCAACACCTAGTCGTACGTGGGTCAAGCGGATACTCCTGTACACAAACCCGCAATGAGTGCAATCAATTGTGGGAGTTGTTCTATCTACGCTTTTATGGATGACGTGTTACGGCCTCCACTCTTCTGGAGAAGGGGACTTTCAATTCACATCGTGGAAACGTTGCTGCCGAGGTGAGAAATTTGTCTTCCATTCAGCCACAAGACAATTGGTGAGGTCGGACATTGATGTTGGTGCGCGATTCGGTCCGGACTCGAGGCAGGTTCAGGCTTCATACAAATATCATCCCAAACAGTGGCTCGATGGGGATTTGAGAGTCAAGGGATGATTGCTGGGTGCAAAAGCAGTCAAGAGTTGTCCACACCGATCTCGGACAAACCATTTTCTGGTATGGACATGCGGCTATGTCACAAAATGAGGCCATGGTTCATTGACTAAACAGTAAAGGCCTTTCCCGGTAACTGGAAGCACAAGATCGTACATTAAAGAATACTGGAATGCTTTGACCTACGATTAGATAACCACTGTATAGAGTTAGGAGGAACAAGATGATGGGAACAGAAAACAAAGAGGACTATGTTAGAGGAGGAAACAATGACGGGGAACAGAACAAAGAGAGGATTATGTAGAGAGAAACAAATGATTGGAAATAAAACAGGAACAAAGAGAGATATGTTAGAGGAGGAACAAATGGTGATGGGAAATCCAGACAAAGAGAGGATATTTGAGGAGGAACAAATGACGGTGGAACCGGCAGAAAACAGGACACTTCCAGAAAGATGGGCAGAGGAAAAAGGTTACTTTTCTAGTGGAGGGGGGACCACATTGGGGCCGGCAAAAGTGGTGGGGGGAACAGAACAAGGAGAGGAGAGAAGTTAATGTGGTAGGGGACACGATTGGTCTACACCACTAGTCTTCCCAAGGATGCACAAATCTGAATGCGCGGATGGAAGGTTGTAGAAGTTTACACCTTCTGGAAAACAAAGTAGGGTGAATATGTTGTACCTGATTTGGTTAGGTCGAAGGGTCAGGTTGAGGCGTCGGGGACAATGATGGGAACAGAAAATAGATTTAACTCGAGGTAACGAGCAGTTATTCATATGGGTGTAGGAGGTTTAGAGAACTGGCGAAAGGTCGAATAGCCGGGAACAGACAAGTGATCCAAAGGAGTGGAGGTTTGAGTGAGTAGTTAGAGATACTCTGTAAAAATGCACAAGTGAGATTACCTTCTCCCTGGACGAAGAATGGCACACGGGAATACCCAGACATGTTATAAACAATTAAATAATTAAAGAAAAACCAAGTGAGAAGGATGACACGCTATGAGTTAGATTTGTGGGTCACAACCTAGGAACAATGGGGACGCAAAAATAACACTAAACCCAGGCAGTGTGTTAATTCAGGGCAGGAGGACCTCCAGGACACTCAGAACAAAGACGTATGTTCAGGAGGGTATTGTTTACACCAAGAAAATCCAAGGAGTGGCGGCCCAGTGATAAATATCGGAGCAAATGCCTTAGGGTTGTTGTCATTGGGATGACTTGTCAAGAGGCTGATGTGCAAAGGTGAGTTACAAGGACCAGCCGTGGAGGATATGGTGTGATTGAGTCAAGGACAGATGTGTGGTGAAGGTCATATATAGAAAGTTGTTTAGATGTGCATAGAGACAGACGTGGGGAACCAGTAGATGTCCTAAAGGGGCAAGATGTGGGGAGGATGGTTGATGTCAATGAGTGAGCAGTTAGTGAGGGGGTGGTTTCAAGGGGACAGAATATCGGGAGGTGCGGATCCTAGGCAGCTACTGGGAGATACAAATGGACCTAGCACATTACCACAAAATGCGAACCACTATGTCCACCTCACGCAAGAATATGTTCCCAACAACTCAGCAACAATCAACAGGGTAAAAAAATATAGTGCATCATCAATTGTTGGCTTCAAAGACGTCTCAATACGAATCTACTTCGCTCACGTGAGGCCGCAAGCACAGACGCAAACTTTATCTATTGTGACTGAAGGAGAGCTGGTTCTTTGTGAGGCTCCATGGTCATTTATCGGTCTAGTTGTATATGGAGAGTTCAGGAACCAATTGTCAATAGACACATTTGGGGAATAGAACAAAAAAGTGCAGAGCTCAGATCCTAGATCGTGGTGCTCGGATGAGCTTGAGGAACAACTGGATAGATAGGGGAACATATACAAACTCAACTGTGACTGATGTGGAGGTGTGTTATGATAGGATAGAATTAGATAACAGTGATAAATTCCAAACATCGCTCGACAGGGAAGACGAAACAAAGGAGGTATGTTAGAGGAGGGAACCAAATATGGGGAAACGAACAAAAGAGAGAGGGACATGTTTTAGAGAGAGAAGTAGTAACAATGATGGGAACAGAACAAAGAGGAGGATATGTTAGAGGAGGAACAAATAATGGGAACAAGAACAGAGAGGAATGTTTTAGAGGAGGAACAAATAATGGGGAACAGACCAAAGAGAGGAATGTTAGAGGAGAACAAATGATGGGGAACAGACAAAAGAGGGGGGATATGTTAGAGTGAGGAACAAATGATGGGAATAGAACACAACAAAGAAGAGACATGTTAGAGGAGAACAAACCTTTGAGGGAACACCATTGGAGGTGGGGTTTTGAAAGGTTTGTTTGGTGGGTTCAAAAAGGCTTACTGGCGTTATGACGTTAATTCAGTACTTTGTTGACGTGTTTGAACCCTTGGCCCGTGGCGTGACGTATTCAGTATGTGACGTTTTGAACCCTTTGCCCGTCGGCTGTGACGATATTACAGTGCTGGTGACGTTTTGAACCTTGCCCGTGGCTGTGACGTAATCAGATACTGGTGCGTTTTGAACCTTTGCCCGTGGGCTGTGACGTAATCGTACTGGTGCCGTTTTTGAACCATTTG
>CM068960.1:76766478-76782534 GCA_035128595.1 Eptatretus atami | reverse complement strand
CAAACACCACCCAGCCACATTCGGAGACAAACACCGCCCGGATGCATTCGGAGCTCAGCTGTTCGAAGACAAACACCACCCGGATAGGTCCGGAGACAAACACTGTCTGGAAATAAACTACGCCCAGACACGTCTGCAGACAAAATCTGTCCGGGCATGTCAGGAGACAAACTCCATCCAGACATGTCCGAAGACAAACACCACCCGGATGCATTCAGAGCTAAGCTGATCGAAGACAAACACCGCCCAGATAGGTCCGGAGACAAACACTGTCCAGAAATAAACAACACCCAGACTCATCAGGAGACAAAATCCGTCCAGACACGTCAGGAGACAAACACCGTCCGGACATAATCACTTCCCGGACACGTTTGGAGAGAGGAAAGAGAGAGAGGTGTGGGAGGGTGTTGCTCTGAAATAGGCAGAGGCAGAGTGAGGATGAGATGTGGAGAGAGAGAGAGAGAGAGAGTAGAGAGAGAGAGAGAGAGAGAGAGAGAGAGAGAGAGAGAGAGAGAGAGAGGGAGAGGTGGGTGGGGGAGAGGAGTTAGCAGAGAGAAAATGTTTTGCTTTATGAACAACACACACACACACACACACACACACACATTTAGTTGTGAAGGTTTGTTGAGGTAGATATATCCAAAATCAAGTATTAAAAAAGTAAAGAGAGGAAATAAAATTACTTACCGAAGACGCTTCCAAAGTGTGGGCTGCTTTGGTATTTTTGTTGGCAACGATTGGTCCACGTGGGTAAGCTGGTCGAGAGCGACATCTTGTAAACCAGTAAACCCATTCATGTTTGCTTCCCTGAAAAAAAAATAAGAGTCCTAAATCCACAATATTACAAATATGCTGAATCGGATATAATATATATTCTCCATTTCAACAACTAACACCACAATACCCAACCCCTCGCCCCTCTCCACCACAAAACCCAACCCCTCGCCCCTCCCCACCACCACAATACCCCCTGTTTGTCGATACAGTGATTAATTAAACGGATAGAATCGGACGAACAATTTTTTTAATCAAACCTAATTTTTCGTGATGACCTTACATTTCACACATCAGACAAATTTAATCGTCACAATTGTAGGAAGTAGGGAGAAGAAAATCTGCATGAATTGTATGAACATTAACGGGATTTGCCGAAAGTAAACGCTGGTGTTCCACGTCATGTTCTCACATCTACGGACCCTATTTCTTTGATGAACGCACTGTCTCCAGCATTCCATACCTCAACATGCTATGATGGTTCCTTATTCTGCAACTCCAAGAAAATCCTGACTTCTTACAAAGAGAAGGGTGGAGCACCACCTCACTTTGCTCGAATTGTAAAAGTGTTCTAAAATCAAACTTTGCCAGACCGTTCCATTGCTCGAGGTGGACCAATGAAAGGGTGGACCCGCTTGTTTTATCTCTGGGGTTATGAGAAAGTAAAATCTGCACGAACAAACCAGGGGACCTTGAAGAACTTAAACATCGTGTTGTTCATGCTGTGCCATCCGTCTCAACAACTGTGTTGGAAAATGTTTTCTCAGAATTTGAACGCTGAATTAAATTGATTTTAGTGAATGATGGACGACAGTAGAAGTTAATAAATAATTCGAGAATATCGAAACAACACCATAAAAAAATTAAATAAACGAAGACTTATCAGTGTATTACAGTGTATGACATGTCAGTGTCTCGAATAACAATAAACCGATTGTACGTTCTTTTTTTGGTATATCATTTTTGGACACCCTGGAACGACCCTCTACTGGGCAGACCATCACTGTGGTGAAAAGGGCATGGATGTGTGGGGACACAGTGGTGGGAAGAGAGTGACAATATGTGGGGACACAGTGGTGGGAAGAGAGTGATCATTATGTGGGACACGGTGGGCAGAGAGTGACAATGTGTGGGGACACATTGGTGGGAAAGAGAGTGAAATATGTGGGGACACAGTGGTGGGAAGAGAGTGACAATGTGTGGGGACACAGTGGTGGGAAGAGAGTGACATTATGTGGGGACACATGTGGTGGGAGGAGTGACAAGATGTGGGACACAGTGGTGGGAAAGAGAGTGACAATGTGTGGGGACACAAGGTGGGGAAGAGAGTGACAATGTGTGGGGACACAGTGGTGGGAAGAGAGTGACAATATGGTGGGACAAGTGGTGGGAAGAGAGTGACATATGTGGGGACACAGTGGTGGGAAGAGAGTGCAAATATGTGGGGACACAGTGGTGGGAAGGAGAGTGACAATAATGTGGGGACACAGTGGTGGGAAGAGATGACAATGTGTGGGGAACACAGTGGTGGGAAGAGAGTGACAATATGTGGGGACACAGTGGTGCGAAGAGAGTGACAATATGTGGGGACACAGTGGTGGAAGAGAGTGACAATGTGTGGGGACACAGTGGTGGGAAGAGAGTGACAATATGTGGGGACACAGTGGTGCGAAAGAGAGTGACAATATGTGGGAGAATTGAGTGGTCTCTCAGATGGCTCACTTGGTGAAGTGCTGGTTAGGTTAGCCACATATCCTGGGCTTGATCCTGGTGTGAGCAGTGTGTGTGTATGTGTGTACGTGTGTGTGTGTGTAGTGTGTGTGTGTACGTGTGTGTGTATGTGAGTGTGTGTGTTGAGTGTGTGTGTACTGTGTGTGTGTAGTGTGTGTGTACGTGTGTGTGTACGTGTGTGTGTATTGTGTGTGTGTGTGTGTACGTGTGTGTATGTGTGTGTGTATGTGTATATGTATGTGTGTATGTGTTGTGTGTGTATGTGTGTGTATGTGTGTATGTGTGTGTACGTGTGTGTATGTGGGTGTGTATGTGTGTGTGTGGTGTGTAATGTATGTGTGTATGTGTGTATGTGGTGTGTGTATGTGTGTGTTATGTGTGTAGTTATGTGTGTGTGTTTGTGTGTGTGTATGTGTGTGTATGTGTGTGTGTGTGTGTGTAATGTGGTATGTGTGTAATGTGGTATGTTGTGTATGTGTGTAGTGTGTGTGTATGTGTGTGTGTGTATGTGTGTGTGTGTGTTTATGTGTGTGTGATGTGTGTGTGTATGGTGTTGTGTGTATGTGTGTATGTGGTGTATGTGTGTGTTGTGTTGTGTATGTGTGTGGTATGTGTGTGTGTGTATGTGTGTATGTAGTGTGTGTATGGTGTGTGTGTGTGTTGTGTGTATGTGTGTGTGTATGTGTGTGTATGTGGTATGTGTAGTGTATTGTGTGTGTGTATGTGTGTGTGTGTATGTGTGTATGTGTTGTGTGTGTATGTGTGTGTATGTGTGTGTGATGTGTGATGTGTGTATGTGTGTGTGTATGTGTGTGTATGTGTGTGTGTATGTGTGTGTAGTAGTGGTGTTGTATGTGTGTGTTGGTGTGGTGTTGTTTGTGTGTGTATTGTGTGTGTGTTTTGTGTGGTAGTGTGTATGTGTGTTATGTGTGTATGTGTGTATGTGTGTGTGTGTGTTATGTGTGTGTATGTGTGTGTGTATGTGTGTGTATGTGTCATGTGTATGTGTATGTGTGTATGTGTGTAGTGTATGTGTGTGGTATGTGTGTGTATGTGTGTATGTGTATTATTGTGATGGTGTATGTGTGAGTGTGTGTATGTGTGTAGTGTGTGTGTGTGTAGTTGTGTGTATGTGTGTATGTGTGTATGGGTGTGTAGTGTGTGTGTGTGTGTATGTGTGTAATGTGTATGTGTATGTATGTGTGTATGTGTGTGTGTGTGTATTGTGTGTTGTGTGTACGTGTGTGTGTAGTGTGTGTGTAAGTGTTGTGTACGTGTTGTATGGTGATGTGTGTATGTGTGTGTATGTGTGTGTAGTGTGTGTAGTGTGTGTATGTGTATGTGTTGTGTATGTGTGTTGTGTGTGTTGTGTGTGTTAGTGTGTGTATGTGTGTGTATGTGTGTGTATGTGTGTTATGTGGTGTATGGTAGTTGTAGTTGTTGGTGTGTATGTGTGTAGGTATGTGGTGTATGTGTGTGTATGTGTGTGTATGTATGTGTATGTGTGTGTGTTATATGTGTGAGTGTATGTGCGTGTATTGTATGTGTGCTGTTTGTATGTGTGTGTGGTGTGTGTATTGGTGGTATGTTTATGTGTGTGTGTATGTGTGTATGTGTTATGTGTTTGTTTGTGTGGTATGTGTGTGTGATGTGTGGTATGTGTGTTGTATGTGTGTGTATGTTGTGTGTATGTGTGTATGTGTGTATGTGTGTGTATGTGTGTGTGTGTATGTGTGTGTGTGTATGTGTAGTGTGTAGTGTGTGTATGTGGTATTGTGTGTGTGTATTGGTGTGTGTTGTGTGTATGTGTTGTATGGGTGTATGTATGTGTGTTGTGTTGTATGTGTGTGTGGTATGTGTGTGTGTATGTGTGTTATGTGCGTGTATGTATGTGTGTGTTTTGTATGTGTGTGTAGTTGTGTGTGTGGTATGTGTGTGTGTGTATGTTGTTATGTGTTTGTAGTTTGTGGTTGTTGTTTGTGTATGTGTGATGTGTGTAGTGTGTGTTTGTATGTGGTGTATGTGTTGTTGTGTGTGTAATGTGTGTGTTTGTATGTGGGTATGGTGTGTATGTGTGTGTATGTGTGTGTATGTGTTATGTGTGAGTGTGTGTATGTGTGGTGTGTATGTGTATGTGTATGTGTGTGTGTGTGTATGTGTATGTGTGTATGGTGGTGATGTGTGTGTGTGTGTATGTGTGTATGTGTGTATGGTGTGTATGTATGTGTGTATGTGTGTATGTGTGTGTATGTGTGTGTGTGTGGTATGTGTGTGTGTGTGTATGTGTGTGTATGTGTTTGTGTGTATGTGTGTATGTGTGTGATGTGTGTATGTGTATGTTGTGTGTGTATGTGTGATGATTGTGTGTGTGTATGTGTGTATGTGTGGTATGTGTGTGTGTGTAGTGTGTGTGTGTGTATGTGTATGTGTGTAGTTGTATGTGTGTGATGTGGTGTGTATGTGTGTGTATGTGTGTATGTGTATGTGTGTTATGTATGTGTTGTGTATGTGTGTGTATGTGTGTATGTGTGATGGTGTACTGTGTGTGTGTATGTGTGTGTGTATGTGTGTAGTGTGTGTTATGTGTGGTGTGTATGTGTATGTGTGGATGTGGTGTGTATGTGTGTGTGTTGTGTGTATGTGTGTATGTGGTGTATGTGTGTTGTATGTGTGTGGTATGTGGTGTATGTGTGTGTATGTTGTGTGTGTATGTGTGTGTGTATGTGTGTATGTGTGTATGTATGTGTATGTGTGTGTTGTTGTGTTGTAGTGTGTATGTGTGTGTGATGTGTTGTTGTGTGATGCGTGTGTATGTGTGTATGTGTGTATGTGTTGTGTATGTGTATGGTTAGTTGTGTATGTTGTGTGTGATGTGTATGTGTGTGGTATGTGTGTGTGTGTGTATGTGGTGTATGTGTGTATGTGTTGTGTATGTGTATGTGGTGTATTGTGTGTATGTGTTATGTATGGTGTATGTGTGTGTGTATTGTGTATGTGTGTGTGTGTGTGTGTGTATGTGTGTGTAGTATGTGTGTGTTGTATGTGTGTGTATGTGTGTGTGTGTTGTTGTGTGTGTATGTGTGTGTGTGTTGTGTGTGTGTATGTGTTGTATGTGTGTGTATGTGGTGTATGTGTTATGTTGTGTGTGTGTGTGTGTATGTGTGTGTTATGTGTGTATATGTGTGTAGTTGTATGTGTGTATGTGTATGTGTATGTGTGTGTAATGTGTTGTATGTTGTATGTGTGTGTGTTGTGTGTGTATGTGTATGTGTATGTATGTTGTTATTGTGTGTATGTGTGTGTATGTGTGTGTTGTTGTATGTGTGTGTGTAGTGTGTGTATGTGTGTATGTTGGTATGTGTGTATGTGTGTGTATGTGTGTGTGTATGTGTGTGTATGTGTGTATGTGTGGTGTTGTATGTGTATGTGTGTGTGATGGTGTATGGGTGTATTGTGATGGTGTGTATGTGTGTGTGTATGTGTGTATGTGTGTATGTGTGTATTGATGTGTTGTTGTGTGTATGTGTGTGTATGTGGTGTTATGTGTGTGTGTATGTGTGTGTATGTGTGTGGTAGTGTGTGTGTAGTGGTGGGTGAGTGTATGTATGTGTGTATGTGTTGTATGTGTGTGTGTATTGTGGTTGGTATTGTTGTTGTATGTGTGTAGTGTGTGTATGTGTGTGTATGTTTGTGTATGTGTGTGTGTATGTGTGTATGTGTGTATGTGTGTTATGTGGTGTGTGTGTATGTGTGTGTATGTGTGTGTGTATGTGTGTTATGTGTTGTATGTGTGTGTAGTGTGTGTATGTGTGTATGTGTGTGTGTATGTGTGTGTGTATGTGTGGTGTGGTATGGGTGTATGTATGTGTGTATGTGTGTAGTGTGTGTATGTTGTGTGTGTGTATGTGTGTGTGTATGTATGTGTGTGTTTGTATGTGTGTGTATGTGGTGTGTATGTGTGTGTATTTTGTGTATGTTGTGTATGTGTGTATGTGTGTATGTGTTGTATGTGTGTGATGTGTGTATGTGTGTGTATGTGTGTGTTTGTATGTGGTGTGTATGTGTGTGTATGTGTGTGGAGTGGGTGTATTGTGTATGTGTGTATGTGTGTGTAGTGTGTGTGTGTATGTGTGTGTGTGTATGTGTATGTGTATGTGTGTGTATGTGTGTATGTGTGTGTATGTGTGTATGTGTGTGTTGTGTTATGTGTTGGTGTGTATGTGTTATGTGTGTGTATGGGTGTATGTATGTGTGTATGTGTGTATGTTGTGTTGTATGTGTGTGTGTGTTGTATGTGTGTGTGTGTATGTGTGGTGTATGTGTGTATGTTGTAGTGTGTATGTGTATGTGTGTGTTGTTATGTGTGTGTGTGTATGTGTGTATGTGTATGTTGTGTGGTATGTGTGTGTGTGTAGTGTGTGTGTAGTGTGTGTTTGTATGTGTGTGTATGGTTGTGTGTATGTGTGTATGTGTGTGTATGTGTGTGTATGTAGTATGGGTGTGTATGTATGTGTGTGTGTATGTGGTAGTGTGTGTATGTGTGTATGTTGTGTGTATGTGGTGTGTATGTGTATGTGTGTGTGTTGTGTGTGTGATGTGTTGTGTGTGATGTGTTGTGTGTGTGTGTGTGTGTGTGTATGTGTGGTGTGTGTATTGTGTGTGTGTTATGTGTGTGTATGTGTGTTGTATGGTGTTGTGTATGTGTGTGTGTGTGTATGTGTGTATGTGTGTATGTGTGTATGTGTGTATGTGTATGTGTGTGTGTATGTGTGTGTGTGTGTGTGTGTGTGTGTGTAAATCATAAAAAAACAAGTTTTAATTGTGAACGCACTGGAGAATGTAAACAATACCATAATTTACCACATGGAGAATGTAAACAAATACCAAATTTACCACACGAGAATGTAAACAAATACCATAATTTACCACACGGAGAATGTAACAAATAACATTGTTTTGATATTTTGACCAAAGAAGAAGAAACACTTGCACAGTGAGGAAGAAGAGTAAAATATCTCATGAGGACGAAACTCGACATGAAAAGATAAAATACACTCTCCATGTTTTGATAAACTCCTGTTCGATACCTTCGTTCTCTCTTCTTCCCAAGGAGACGCATCTTGAGAAGTGAAAAATAAAACACAAAAAATTTCGATGAAAATGCTTCAGCTGACGAAAACACGTCAACTTCGGCAGCTGTCCACTTCGGAATGATTTCGGCGACGTCACCCTATTGTGTCACGTGACCTTCCTTTGTGACGACGTGGTACATTGTGATGACGTCAGCCTCCTTCGGTCTTCAACAATGAAGACTTTAAACACGATCAACCGGCAAATTAGATGTAATCATCGTTTTTATTGATCTTGAAAGGAATAATTATTATTATACAATTTATATTTGAAAGGAATAATTATTATTTATACAATTTATTGATCTTGAAAGAATAAATCATTATTTTATATCCGTTATCGAAGGTGGACGGAGGTTATGTTTTCATCGCGTTGTTGTTGTTGTTGTTGTTGTTGTTGTTGTCGTTGTTGTTGTTGTTGTGTTGTTGTTGTCTCGTTGTTGTTGTTGTCGTTGTTGTTGTTGTTTGTGTTGTTGTTGTTTTGCCTGGAGCAGGATATCTGAAAGGTTGTGGAGGATTCGGACGAACCAGGTGACAGGTTCGGTGTGACAAAGAAGATTGATTTCATTTTGTTGAAGATCCGAGGACATGATACATTTTAAGTTGTTCCGTATTCATCCTGTGGTTGTTCGTTACATCATAGTTAAGCCTGTTGTTGGCTTGGTGTTCGGGTGTCTGGCTTGGGATCTGAGGGTCCTGAGTGCGAGCCCTGTTGCTGCTGAATAAACAACCAGGTGGGTTGACTTACTCGTCATCCTTTTGAAGTCGGTGAATGAGTACCAGTGTCGCGGTAGAGGGCACAGCATCAGTCGCATCGTCGTGTCCCAACAAAATGACAGCTTCCTCGTCGCCAAGTTACCATATGTTAGAATAAGAAGAAGCATCTTTGGGTGGTGTGGCTGTGCGGCTGATGCGGTGCCCCCTGTTGTCGTGCAGTGATCTGGTACACCTTGGGCTCGACCTTCGCGGTGTTCCTCAACAACACGACAGTGGATCAAACTCAGGACTGGAATATCTTAAGCCCGCCATCCTGCCTAACCAACACCATTTTTTCAGGATTCATCGTGATTAACAGATGGACCAAGACGATATTTAACATGATATCAAAACGTTCTAGACGAGTTATGGAAAAACTGTGATTCGTTGTTTCGGTGCCAAGAACAAGGCGATTCGAGTTTGGTTCAGGTCGGGATCCAGATCGTCCTATCAGTGGATACAAAGTAAACCGTTCATCCTGACCGAGGAATGCCCACCCGGGAGTGCCGGTCCAACTTGTACAATACAGTGATTGTGGTTAACTTCCAATCAGATGGAAGATCACCGAGAACAAATGATGGGGAACAGAACAAAGAGAGGATGTTAGAGGAGGAACAAATGATGGGAACAGAACAAAGAGAGATATGTTTAGAGGAGGAACAAATGATGGAACAGAACAAAGAGAGGATGTGTTAGAGGAGGACAAATGATGGGAATAGAACAAAGAGAGGATGTGTTAGAGGAGGAACAAATGATGGGAACAGAACAAGAGAGAGGATATGTTAGAGGAGGAACAATATGGAAAGAACAAATGAGAGATGTGTTAGAGGAGGAACAAATGAGGAACAGAACAAAGAGAGGATATGTTAGAGGAGGAACAAATGATGGGGAACAGAACAAAGAGAGGATATGTTAGAGGAGGAACAAATGATGGGAACAGAACAAAGAGAGGATATGTTAGAGGGAACAATGATGGGAACGAACAAAGAGAGACATGTTAGAGGAGGAACAAATGACTGGGAATATAACAAAGAAGGATATGTTAGAGGAGGAACAAATGATGGGAATACAACAGAACAAAGAAGGGATATGTTAGAGGAGGACAAATGAATGGGAACAGAACAAAGAGGGATATGTTAGAGAGAACAAATGATGGGGAACAGAACAAAGAGGGATATGTTAGAGGAGGAACAAGTAATGGGGAACAGAACAAAGAGGGATATGTTAGAGGAGGAACAAATGATGGAAGAACAAAGAGAGGATATGTTAGAGGAGGAACAAGTAATGGGAACAGAACAAGAGGGATATGTTAGGGAGGAACAAATGATGGAATAGAACACAAAAGAGAGGATATGTTGAGGAGGAACAACCTTTGAGGAAAACATGGAAGGGGGTTTGAAAGGTTGTTGTGGTTCAAAAAGGCTTCTGTCGGCTGTGACGTAAATCAGTGCTGGTGAACCGTTTGAACCCTTGCCCGTGGCGTGACGTATCAGTCTGGTGACGTTTTGAACCTTGCCCGTGGCTGTGACGTAATCAGTGCGGTGACGTTTTGAACCCTTGCCGTGGTGTGACGTAATCAGTGCTGGTGACGTTTTGAACCTTGCCGTGATGGACGTAATCAGTGCTGGTGACGTTTTGAACCCTTGCCCGTGGCTGTGACGTAATCAGTGCTGGTGACGTTTTGAACCCTTTCACGTGAGCCTTTATTCACGCTCTGGGGTTTCCCTTCAGGGTCGCAGGGCAACACGTCGTGGTGATGACGTCACGGTGTTGCTTTCACCTCGAGAACAGATCGTGATGAATAATTCGTTTGTCGACGAGAAAACGTGCATCACGTGTATTATAAGATTGTGTATAAACTACATATTTATTCTCAGAAGTGTCGGACAGATCATTGTCTCCTTTGAGAACGTTTTTATCCCCCGTCGCGTGGCGGAAGGGGGATATACCATTTCTCTTTGTTGTGATTTTTATATTTTTACACACAGTCGATCTACATCTCTTCTCCCCCCCAAAATTGTATTTTCTTTGTCCCTTCCATTCGATTAATGCACGACGAGCAGGGGGAGAGGTGTGACGTCATCATTTTACCTTTCGTTTCGTAATATGTGAATTCGCTTTGGTTTAACGGGGTTTCCCGGCAGGGGTTTTCAGAGCTTTTTTCCGTTGTAATTGAATAGATGATTTGACTCAGAATCTGAAAGTCTCGGCCGTGTTTTCTTCCACGATAAATACAAACCGTAAACTGTTCAGCCTGGCCGAGATACACGCTCTATCGAGAGCAGTTCTAGTTTTAAACGGTGATCGAGGATTTCAACAAGACCGATTTAAGTGAACAATGGTGTAATTGGATATGTACATTTTCCCCAAAAGACCATGCATTCCGATTTCACGTGTGAGCTTCACGTGGTCGGTGGTTATTTATTGTTCGGAAATCGTTGAACCGCATCTGACTGGAAAGATCATGAGCGGTGAGAATTTGTCGCCACCAAGCGCCATCTTAGGAGGCCCACTCGGGGCAGATATATTTCGACTCGCGTGATAAATTACAGGGAGATTTTGAATATTGAATGTTAATTTTGAGTTGAAAGTCACAGTCGATGTGAACACGTTATCGCATAAACGTAACGCAACGTGGGTGGCAGTGAATCATTCACTGGGCCGAGCAACATGGCGGCGTGTGCAAAGCGAAGGGGCTGTGTGGTGACGAGACGACGCAAGGGTGCGTGCAATGTGAAGAGACATAATCATTCCAGTCTTATTTACAGTTCAATGTCGGAAACTCGCCTGTGCCACTAAGGAAGAGCCATCTGTAGGTTAGAGTCGGAATTTACTCTCTGGGAAAGTTAATTTTTTTTTCTTTGGATATGAGGCGGTGTATAATGACAACTCGTTCGTTGAGCCGGCCTCCTCATTAAATAGTTTCACACCCTACATTATTTATGTTAAATTATGAAAATGAAAAGGTTCAACTAGGTAGAAATATTTAAGGATAGAAAATAACCAAAAACAAATATCTCTTTTTTCAAGCCTGATCTGTTTCCGTTTGCCATTTCCTGATTGGCTGTTGTGCTTCCATAGGTTTTGTGGTTTTCTGCTATGGCGATGATCAGATCAGTACGGGTGAGCAATGTTTTATGGAATTATTACGTGACTGTCCGAGTGTCTCAAAAGTCAGTCTATCTCGCCTTTGAGGTTTCAGCGGACAATTAATGGCGATGGTGTTAAGGACACTATCCGCGAGTCGCACGGACTCGTTTCGGACTTCATTTGGACGCGATGCCGTGCTTGCTCACGAGACTGACCAATGTGCACGATTTAAAACACCTGTAAATAACGACGTGTCTGTTTACCTTTGCTAGTTCGAAATTCAATAAACAACTAAGAATCACTTGAATCGAAAACTGTTCTTACAATTTTTTTTTTTTTGTCGCCATGGTGACCGACATGGATTTTGGAGGGAAAGTGTTTTTGTGTAACATTTGTCCGTTCAAAGTCATTGTAATATAATCAAAAGGAAATGATGGATGTGTTCAAACTTGCAGTGGATTATAAGTTAATATGGAATAGGCAAAGCCTAAAATGCGGAACGTAGAATTCTTCTTACATTCGCTTCTGACTTTATACAAACTTGTTCACAACTGTATACATGCCAACTATACCGTTTACGTGTAAGCACCGCCACAGCTGATGATTTTGACGCAATTTCCGGTTACTTCGGCCTGGATTCGAGATCAGCGATGAAATAATGTAAATCACGATTAAAAATATATTTTTGATGATGCGGGAGATATCATTATTAAAATTAACTTTGGGGGAAAATAATTGAATAAATAAATAAATAAACGATCACTTCTGGTCAAGAATAAAAGAAATTAAAAGTTCCGGAAAGAGTTTCAAAATCACTCCCGGTAATGTTAAATACAAAATAACACTTCCTGTCATGAAAAAATCACCTTCGGAAGTATAAAATTAACTTTGGGAAAAAAATATTGAATAAATAAATAAACACTTCCGTCATGATCTCCCGGCATGCATCATTCCCCATGACAAAACCGGAAACAAAAAAAACCAGAAAGCAAAACAAAAACGGAAGCAAAATGGTCATAGCCAACGACACGGGTCACAATTGCCAGGGTATTGTGTTGTTTTTGTTGTTTCCTATTCTCTCATGTGTCACGCGTTAAGTAATATTCACAAGATAGAAATAAACCCAATCGTGTTTATACACCGCACAGCGTTTAACAACAACCGGAAGCAAAAGGTCATAGCTAACGACACGGATTCCAAATAGCCAGGGTATTGTGTTGTTGTTGTTGTTGGTGTTGTTGTTTCCTATTCTCTCACGTGCACGCGTTAAGTATGAAGCTCACTGCGTTCGCTGTTACTTTCGCACGTTGTGAGCTGTGCAAGTTGGATCATTTATTTACTTATTTATTTATGTAGTTATGTAGTTATTTATATTTTGTGATGTTACTTTGTCCAGTCTAAACGATATTATTTACAGTTTGTTTTCTTCGCCTCTTCGCCGACCACAAAAATATGACTACCTGTCCTGAAGCTCACCTGGATCAGGGGCAACAGTCACTCAAACCCCGCTGCCGATCCCCTGAGACCCTGAATTTTTTTTAATGCCATGAACAAACTTTGGTATATTAAGGGTGATGAAGGTTGTGGTCAAGTTTTTCATTGAAATTCTGTGTGTAGTTCAGAGAAGAGAGCAAACACCGATTTTTTTTGGGGGGGGGGGGGTCTGACACCCCCCCCTACCCCACCCCCGTAGACCCCCTTAATGAGCGCAGATTTTGGTGCAGTCAATACACCTTCGTTCGGCCTCAGATATGAAGCTTGTGGCCAAGTTTCATGAAAATCATGAGTTTCATTCAGGAGATGACTGAAGTGTTGACGGACGGACTGACTCACTCACCTATGGACACTGCTTGATCACACTTGCTCACCATACTTAAGTCCAGGTGAGCTCATAATCGCAAAAATTCAAATTATAACTATTTTATATTTCAATCTAAACTTTTTGATAATACTTTCATGTGTACTGTATTTTTGTCCTTTTGCGTCTTGATGTTCTTATCAATGCAATCGTGAAATAAGGCCTTCTAGTATCTTTTATACAAGTACAAATATAATGTTATGTATCTTCACCCTCTCTCTGACACCACACCACACACCATCTCTATCCAATGAGCTGAAGTGTTTTTAAGTCCAAATGGAAATTCTAGCTTGGATGCTGTCTGAAACACACAGAACCACCACTGCTCACTACAGTGTCAGCTGTTACATCGCTACCCGCAGTATCAGTTAGCATAGACTAACTGAGAGGGTTTGGAAACCTTTATACCCGTACCTGCCGTGCCCTTTTTCCCTGCGTCCCCCTTCTCTCCTTTGAGTAGATCTCCCCTTTCCCAACGGTTGAGCTGGAAAACCATCCGATGGCAAAATAAACCGACCATTATAAGCTTTAAAATAAAATTTTTAAAAATCTCCAGGTGCCCACTAGTGGTTGCAGTTGAGCTCAATTTTGTTCGACATCACAGTAATGCTCAGGTTGAAAAACTAACCTTTTCTTTCCCAACCAAATATTGGAGCTCTTTAGTTGTTTAGTTGTGCTGGTGGCAATTCGGAAGGCAATGCGTTCAGATGATGGATGATCCTTGCTTGCAGAAAATGCAGTAATTGTACTGATAGGACTGTTTCACCAGTTAAACAGTAAAGTCATCCAACAATGGATGGAGGCCCTCAAAGTCAGACGTGAGATCAGGGCCATCTCTAGACATATCTCGTGCTTTCGATACAGTCTGGCACCACGCCTTGCTCTCCAAACCCTCTGCCGATGGCATCCAAGGCCAACTCCACACATGGCTTACCGACTTCCTCCACTCTCGAAGCCAACGTGTGGTTCTCAATGGAATCCTTTCATCTCCTCTCCCTGTCAAAGCTGGACTGACCCAAGGCAGTGTTTTGAGCCCAGTCGTATTCCTGATCTTCTTAAATTATCTGACTCTCTGGAAAATTCTCTTTAACTATTGGCTCATGACTCCACCCTCTGTCGTGACATCCATCATCCTTCAAAGAGGCAGGATGCAGCCTCTTCCCTCTCTTCAGACCTTTATATAATCACAAGATAGTCAAACACTTCGATTATGTCTTTCAACCCTGACAAATGTCACACTCTCACACTCTCACTATCTCTCCAAAAGGACCGTCTGGCAAACCCTCCTATCTACTTTCTTAACAATCCTCTTGAAGAGTTTCATTCATTCAAACTCCTGGGTCTCACTATCAGCCATGATCTTTCTTGGGCTAACCACATTTCAAAGTTGGCCTCCAAAACCAGTCACTGACTGGGCATCCTCCGTTGTACAAAGTCCTTCCTTGGCACACACTGAACTCCCGTCCACCTACAAAGCCTTCATCCTCAGCTTGATGGAGTGCTGCTCTCACCTCTGCGCTAGCTGCCCACCTCACATCGTGCTGAGCTTGATGCTGTGGAAACCAAGGTCTTCAAGATTATTGGAATCTCCCACAATAAAGCTCAGTCTATGGGCCTATCACTTCGTCATCACAGACAGTTAAGTAGTCTCTCTGTTTTCCACCAACTCCTTTCTGGTCTTGCACTCTCTCCACTTTCCATGCTTTTTACCCCCCCCCCCCCCCCCCCCCCCCCCCCCACTCCCCATCCCAGGTTTTGCAGGGCACACGCTGTCTACCATCAGGATATCACCCTTCTGGTGAAACTATGTAAATCCAGAATCATTGCTCACCTCCACTCATGTGTTCTTCTCCCCCCTCCTGTGGAACAAACTTCCACATTCTCTCCAGGCCTTCAAGACAGCTGTTCACCACCATCGCAGATGTCCACAAATCCAAAACCATGATCTTATCTATTCTTGTTAACCCCACCCCCTCCCCCACCCCAATCCCTCCTTCCAAATTTCCAGTTTTCCCTTCTGAGTTTCCTTCTGTATCCATATTGTCCACCCATGCATCCTCTCCTGCCCCATTCCTCCCCACACCCATTGTTTGTTGTACTGGCTTTTGTTAAAGTGTAGCTCGGAGCAAACGATAGCTCTAATTTCCCCAACGCACCAACCGTTATACCAAGAAATGTCACGTGCAGGCACAGAGATGGGTCTTGTAACTGCTTCCTTTAATACAAAGGAACAAACCACTGGATGTTTACCACCGCAAAATCACAATCCAGAACAGAGGAAAAGATAAATTCACATCACAAAATAATGGTGAATGTTACATCATGAGAACTGTTATTATGAAGTCAAAATCTTGACAGGCCTGACCCAGGTGGCTCGTAAAAAAACCTCATCATGATGATATCATGGCACTATGGCACAGAGTTCCAGCCAAAACTCCGCCCAGCTGGGTGGTTTCCAGTCTGAGCTCCGCACTTTAATTAGGAAAGGCATTGTATGCAAAACAGCCAGTCCCCAAGGGAGGTTTTGAATCATGTTAATAAAATCATTCTAATGACCATTACATTTGTCCAAATCTCCCTCTATTTTGGCCTCGAACTCTGCTGTTCATGTTCCCCCACCCCTCCTCTCTCAACTGTTCCTTTTGGCCTGCTGTGTCCTGATTTGTTCAGTATACTCGTACTATCTCTTGCACGAGCCTCGACTAGGTAGATATATAT
>CM068960.1:76752783-76763423 GCA_035128595.1 Eptatretus atami | reverse complement strand
TGCGAGGATGCCATCGTGTTCGTTTGTGGAGATATTGTTTGTTGGAGATGATGGTGAGGAGAAGTTCGTTTGGTTGTGGAGATTGGTGTTTGAGGAGATGTTGGTGGTTGTGGAGAAGGTGGTGAGGAGATGATTGTTTAAAATAAAGATAGAAAAGAATCACTGCTGCTGCAGTCGGGTCCTTTGTGCAAGTGGATGGACTCGGATTTCATCTTGCTTGCTTCGGTGATACGAAACTCACCCTTGGGACTTTGCCAACGGCGAGTGGCCAATCGACATCACTCTGTTGCCGGCTCATCGGGCAAGGCAGCGGCTTCGCTTCAAATGTGATGACAAACCGACTATGACACCAATCGTTATCCTGCTTGGGTTTTATTAAGACTCGGGTACAGAAGACTGTTGCTGACTTGAAAATTGTGAGTTAATTCAAAAATTGCATGAAAACCTGTCAGGTGCGTAAATTTCAGGAGTTCTACAAGCATTGAGCGTTTTCATTTTAAAATCATTGTGATGTGATGTTTATTAAATCGTATTAATGTTTCAAAGAGTAGACAATAGGGGTTAAAAAACTACTTATTAAAATATCTTTCTTGTTTCATGTCATACGCTGGTTTCCACCTGTATTAAACAATATAGACGGACATATTATTGTCCGTTAAAGCTTTTCTAACGTGCTTCCCCTCCGGGTAACGGTGCATTCTACATCGGCTGCACGGAGGCAGAAGGTAATACCCATCTACAACTTTGAATATTTGTGCGACATATCATTTTATGGGCCCCATCTCTCAATAGTGAAGAATCATTTAAAATTTCTCGGATTCGGATCTCACAAATTAAAATCAACTATGTCCTCGTGCCACACCACCGAACCTGATCCACCAAGTTCATCCAATCCATTCCATAAACTTTGAGCTATGCCTGCTCACAACAACCCCAGGTGGTGAGACAATAACCTCCTCTACCTTGGGTTCCAGGTGAAACAAAGCAAAAAAAAAAAAGTTAAAAAAACAAACCAATGGTCTGCAAAATGATTTTCAAAAAGGCACATTACCTTTGACTTGTTCAATCTAATATTTAATCAGTTCATCTTTGTATCACAGTCCAAAAAGTGTGTCAAGTATGGTTAATTTCGAGTGGTTCAAAAAAAGTTATTGCAGTAACACAGATTTTCAAATTCAAGGGCATCTTGACTTTTTGAACTCAAATTTTATAATCACTCCTCTTTTGATAACAGGTCCATAAGTTTACCAATTTTTGGTCAAAATCCTTAACGGTTCACAATTCCTCCTGTAAGAAAACCTGCTACTTTCAGCTGGACGCTCACATGACCTTCGACCGCAAAATCTAATCAGTTCATCTTTGCATCATTAATTACAACGTTTATACCAAGTTTTGTAAAAAATCCTCAAGTGGCTCACAATTTTTGCGCGGAATTAAAAATGATCACATACGGATGGGACAACCAAAACATAATGCCTCCGGTGTCCGGCGTAATAAAATTAAAAACATGCATGAATCTACTTTTGTCCAAAAAAAAAAAATTATACTTGATACATGACATTCATTACTCCAGTTAAATTTGCAATGCCTTTATTACAGACGATTCAACCATGTTTCAAAGATGTTTGATGTTCTTGTAATTTTTCCGGTCAACATTAACACCACCGATTTATAATCGTTTCAACAAAAATGTATCCACTTTAATGTTTTTACTCTTCAAATAATAAAGCACATAGCATTCATCAGCTGGTCTCCAGATAAAAACACAAAATCTTCGCCACAACATGCCAATCATCTTTCTATTCAAAATTACTTCTAGATCAAACTGAACAGAAACCACTACGTGCTACAATTATTTCACGTTTTCGAATAAAAATACCAAAGAACACCATCACGTAAAATGCTGCAGCAGCGCATTCATCAAATCATCATTCGGAAATTACAACACGTAGCGGAAAGACATGACTCGAGAGAGGTTCGATCGGCGCGGAAGCTGCAGTTACACTACCATCTCTCCCTCGATCCCTCATCCCTATACTGGTACCTTTCCAAACCAGTAACCCAAACCGAACCGAGCCCTTTTACTTGCAGGTTATGGTTGTCCTCCCCCTCTCTCTCCCAAAAAACTCCCTCCCTTTGTTGCATACAAACCTGTGGCCACACTTCAGTATGTCTCTTTTTTTCCTTCCAACAACTCACTCTTCCATGAGCAGATTTTTATACCAAATAAAATAAAAAATAATTAAAAAAATAATTCGCAACATATCAATACTGCAGATATTTTTGGAGTAGAACTTGTCTTGTCTCAATTATGAACACTATTTCTACACATCCGATCATCTACCCCTTCTTCTCTGTCATTCTGTCATATTCCAACTTTGCTGCTGAAAGTACAAAAAGTATCGAGCAGATTACGTTTGCATGCGGATAGCCCACACAGACGTAACCCTCGCCATTTAACATGGGGTCTCAACGATGGAATAACCAAGTTGCGCAAACTCCAGATTGGGCTCTCCCAAGCGGCAAGGAAAGGCACCTGGCGTGCAAAGAAGGTCCGCACCTTATCTTGGCAAGGAATTGACCAGGGGAGTGGCAAAGTGACCTGGCAAAGAAAGTAAGGTACAACACAACTAACAGCCAACTGTGAATTCCTCCTTAAGAGCAAGCATGAATAAAGGTTAATAATTTAGAAATGCAGGTTTGCTTTAAACTTATGACCTTTTGATCAATTTCTATCAGTCAACTTTTCGGTTTAATTCCTACTTTCTGTGCCAACATTACTGTCTTATGATACGAGTTTTTGTTGTAGAGTTGGGCTTATGAGGACGAGAACTCAGGACAACCAGGACATAACAGACAAAAGAACAGTTGGAATGGGGAGGGAGTAGGAAACACACCAACACAGAATGAGGAGACAAATAGGAAACCTGGAGGAAGAAAGAAAATGGGAAGACCTGGAGGCAAGGGGCAGAGGACACAAGAAGGGTGAAACTCTCAATGTAGTAGGATGGAAAAAAACTGGGGAAGAAGCAGAAATGGAAAATATATATATTATATTTATTAATCAAAGGGAAAGTGAGGAAGCGGAGTCGTTGGAGCGTGGGCAATAACCTTGGAACAATCTTGCTTGAGGGAGCGGTTAATGAGGTACAAGATACGGATGGAGGATGACCTAGATACTGGCTGTAGCAGCATCATAAAGCACTCGATGGGCTGGAATGGGTGACAAATCTATATTAAATCAGCGATGTTAAAATTCCAATGTGTCATTTTAGAACAGGGGTGGAGGGAGGAGTGTTTTTACACAAGGTATGTGGTGGGTGGGGAGTCAAAAATTCCCAATCATTTTGCACATGTAATAATAATCCCTCAATAATTACTGTTCTCATAGCATCAAATTAGTTTCCTGCAATAGGTGTTTTACAAAACAAGACAAAATAAACATTTTCGCTCTGATTACATTTGCCCTTCAGAAAGCATACACACCCCCTCGGGCCTTCGACTTTTTCACAGTTTTGTTTTACAGCCTGAATTTAAATGCATTTAAATTAACATTTTTGATTACCGATCTCCACAAAAATACCCATAATGAACATCTGTGATATTTATTATTTTTTTAGAAATAAATTTTTTACAAATTCAATCTTGAAACTTAAAAATTTTGAAACAAAAGTATTCAAACCCCTTTGGCTATGTCACTTCCAAATTGAGCTCTGTGCAATCAATTCCATATGTCATCCTTGAGATGTCTCCAACAACTTATTGGAGTCCACCTGTGGCTTAAATTCAATTAATTAACATGATTTATAAAGAAAACACTTTTCTAGAGAAGCGTCCCACAGTGACAATGCAGTAAGAGCAGAAACTCCACCATGAAGTCCAAGGAGAACGTCCGTAGAACTCTGAGATAGAATTGTGAAGATCATAATCGCGGGAAGTATAAACAACAATTTCTAAGAGTGTCTGAAAGTTCACAAAAGCACAGTCGACTTCCATCATTAGGAAATATGAAAGAACATGGAAACTACTCAGACGCTTCCTAGAGCTGCCGTCCCGACCAAAACCGGGCAAGAAAGTCCTTGTCAGGGAGGTACCAAAAACCCAACTGACCACTCTGACAGAACTACAGAGTTTCAATGCTGAAGTAGGAGAACAGGTGGAAGAACAACAGTCTCTGCAGCATCACAAATCTAGCTTTAATGGCGGAGGTGCCAGACGGAACCAATTCCTGAGAAAAAGCACATGACACAGCATTGGACGTTTGCAAAAAAGGGCGTGAAAGACTCGGAGCATGAGCAAAAAGATTCTATGTCTGATAGAGATGAAAATTAAACTCTTTTGCCTGAATGCAAAGCGATAACGTTGGTGGAAAATCAAGCACACTCATTCACCATCTAACACCATCCCTACGTAAGATGGGTGGCAGCATTTATGCTTCGGGGGTGTTTTCAGTGGCAGGACTGGGGAGACTTGTTGGCTAGGACGTACAATGGACATGGAGCCAAATCCAGGCAAAATCCTTGATGGAAAACCTGCTTCAGAGTGCAAAAAGACCTTAGAACTGCTGAGCGAAGATTTATGTTCCAACAGGGACAATGACCCAAGCATACAGCCAAAACAGCGAGCCTTAAGGAAGGGCGCTTTTTCAAACAAGAATGTGAAAAATCCTTGAAGGCTCAGCCAAAGCCCAGACTTGGAATCCATTGAGAATCGTGATAAAGACTTGAAGATTGCTGTTCAATGGCATTCCCCAATGCCAACTTGACAGAGCTTGAGCAAATCTGCAAAGAAAATGAGAGAAAAATCCCCAAATCCAGATGATACCAAACTGATACATACCCAAGAAAACTTGAAGATTGTAATTCTGCCAAAGTCTTTCTACAAATATTGAACTTCAGGGGGGCGAATTACTTGTATAAATTGGATATTTCTGTTTTCATTTTCAACTAAATTTGTAAAAAAATTCTAAAACTGTTTTCACCTTTGTCGTTATGGGTATTTTGTGTGATGGTGACAAATGCATTTTAAAGTTTCAGGCTTGCAACAGAACCAAAATGTGACAAAAGTCAAGGGGGTGTGCAATGCTTTCTTGAAGCACTGTATACCTCTCTCCTCCCCACAGTAATTACTATGTACAATTACCAATTAAAAGGAAATCCCCCGTTAACCTTTAAATATTTCTTCAAAGATAGAGGGAGTGGTGCAGAATAACAAGTCGGCTTTCGTCAATCAATACAGACGTACCCTGGGAGCTATGTGACAACTTCGTTATACCCTTGTGGGAAAGGTCACGATCTATGGTAGAGTCATCCCACAATAGCTCCTTTCGAAGCGGAGTAAGCTGCTGGCCAACCTGTTTCACATCAGAAAACAAGCCAGTGCATTTTAACAATGGCAGAACCTCACCGAATTATATATGGATTACAGTAGATCTGACAACAATTGGACTCACTCCACTAACTCACTGACAAACTGAACATTTCAGGACAGGCGTGGCCAGAGAAACTTGATGAACAAATCCCTGAGACAGTGGATGTTCTCAATTTAGTATCGTTTCGACATTTTCAAATAAATTCAGCATCTAATTAAAAAACAAAATGTTTACAATTAGCATTTTATTTTTAAATACAAATTTTTATATCGTCGTTTCATCAATGCGCATAGCTGTGTTGCGTACAACGGACTTAAGATTGCAGTTCAAATGGTCTCCAACTGAACATTAAGGCACTTTTTCAACGTAGCATGTAAACTTTTGGTTAATTAGACAACTACATGTCGTTACAATGCTCGAAGGCGGTTGAACATGCTAGTCAAGCCCCTACCTTTTGCAGCATTCCTCCAACCAGATGGAATACACACGCATTTCAAAACACATAAAACACATATAAAATAAGAGCCTGGCCAATGAAGTCAAGCATTGTGAAAATTCACTGTCCATCGAAAGCTGCCACACTTGCAGTGTTCACAATGACACCCCGATGCCCATCTGCATCGCCTCTTTTCCATCTCACTGCTGCGAGACGAAACACATTAAATTCCCCACTGTATTTTACCCTGCACACCAAGAGCACAAAAAGCAATGTTATCAGCAAAGAAAAAAGAGAAGGATCAATTCAACACTTGATCAACAACATTAACAGCCTTTTCGAATCTCTGCATACAGTATTCTTGTTTCTTGGTCTGCTTTTCTCTTGACCTGGTAGATATGATTGGTCGTTGTTCATATAGACCATTCAGACGTGTGCAGCCTGTCTGAGTTTCAGCAAACCATGACACCTTTACTTGCACAATGGTTGGGACCCAACATTTGGCCAGTACTGCAAAAAGCATTGCCTCCAACCTTTGAGAATACTGTGGACAAATTAAAATCCACGAGTTACAAGCAAGTTCATACTCCTGATACAAAAACAGTTTTTAGCTTTGATCCTGCTGTCAGTGAATCCAGATTGACAGATGAAAGGTAGGTTATGACAATTGCTGAACTCTGAGAATCATCTTAGTCAACCTCATAAGCAAAAGATGGTCATTGTTCATGCTTCCCTGCTCCTAGTTCATCCCTCCACCACATTCCTAACCACCCATATTCTCATCCAAGTTAATTTGTACATGCTAGAGGGGCCTCTACAAAGGTTATTAATGACACAATGGCATGATATATTTCATCAAAAGTGCACAAATGAGGAAAACCGTGCATTATAAGAGTATATTTACCAATGCAGTACTGAAAAAGTGGTGTCCAACAAAGGAGAAAAAGACATCAACGAGAAAGAAAACAAAGTCAGAAATGGCTTCAGAGCTTCACCTTTCCCATTCAATTAGAAGGAAAATAAAAATTAAAAAGGAAAAAAGGAAAAAAAAAACAAATTTACTATACTTTGATTTGGTCATAGAAAAAGAAGAAGATCAACAGAGCATCTTGTTGTATTCCACCTGTAAAATGCGCTGAAAAAATTCCAAGCTCGTGAGGGCCTTCTGTGAGAAATTGTAAGGTTTTACGGAACTGCATCCCAGCACAGTTTTACCACTACATCTTAGCGGCCAACTCTCCTGCGCAAGTTGAAACCGACTCTGCCACCTCCGCTTCTGAGTTACCTGAGGCAAACAGCAAGACCATTAAAATCATCTTTTGCAATCTGCCACTTCATTTGACCACTCCTCAATTATGTAAAGCATCAATATCGGCCCACTTTCACCAAGATCAGAGACAAGATGTGGAGAATGACTTGTGTAAGCTTCCAAGTCAATCAATTCACACGTGCTAAGTTCACAGTACATCAAACCATCACTTCCAATATATAATACAATCTAAAGCACATTAAAATAAACATTTTTGGCACATTGGCAAATTTTTGATTAAACTATAATAGCTCGCCACTCCCTCTGGGAGTTGGAATATGATTCAATAACAGGCAGGGATCAGTAGTTAAAACACTTCCACTATCTCCACACGCACAGGCCAAAATTGCAAGTAGGTCTCTCAGACTGGCCCAGCTGTGCGCACGCATATGCACACGCACACACAATTCAAACCTGGGAGGGCTCCGTTCCACCTTCTGAAACACGGTGTCGATTAAAACCCAAACACTACCATTGGAATGCAATCCCTTTACCTCAGAGTGTCTTTATGCCCTGTTTGGGGCAAATTTCCAATTACAAAAAAAATTCTGGACCCCTTCTCCAGCAGAGCGTCAGTAAAACCACTACCCCAAAAAACTTTTGTGCGCATTTATAGGTTGAAAATCGTAAGTCATCTCTCCATCCTCACAGGTACCCCAAGACCGGACCCTGCGATACCCCCAGCCAGGTATGAAAATCTTTGGAGAATTGGCCCAGGCCGTTTTTGGATTCTATAATTTATCAGACGTTACACACATTACAAAGACAAGGAATGGATTGGAACTTTTAGATTGGAGTCCAGTTGAAAGAGAAACAAGTGAATTACACCAAAAGTCGATCTTTGCTTTGGCATGAGGATCTCATCCGGAGCCCAGACTTTGTATTACAACAAAAAATATATTTACGATGTACCACCAAAAAAATGTCACAATTGCTATCTTAAAATGAAATATTTTTTTCAATTACACTTTTCATCAAGTCTCAGAGTTCACCGTCTAGCCTGGTTTGGTGTGTCCTTACGTTAATGTCTGCAATATATTTGATATACCAGATTGAATTCTGAAATACCGGATACACCAAAATAATGGTCAGATGAAATAAATCAACAATCAATCACAAAAAATATATACATAATTAAATCGGTATATCACCAACAAATGGTAAAAAAAGTGTGTTCATCTTTAAATTACCGTACACAAATTTGAAAACTTTGATGCACGAGGCTACACCTGGAACAGTGGAAAGTATACTCAAGACGTACCAGGATAAGGTACGGTACAGGTAAGTTTTTTAACTTTCAACGCTCACATCCTAGCACGTACAAGGAATCGCGTTTTTCTTTCCCTCGTTGGCCTGATTTTAAAGGCAATTGCATTGTTATTATATGAATCTGGTGTCCTTTAATTTAGAAAAGCTGTTGCCGATATCTGACATGGCGATCTGGCAATCGCGGGTTCTGCCCATTGCCAATTACAAAACACTTGATCTCGCTTAAAACAATAATAATTTGTAAACCTATTGAACATGGAAGTTAACA
Organism: Eptatretus atami; assembly: GCA_035128595.1. Lineage (NCBI taxonomy): Eukaryota > Metazoa > Chordata > Myxini > Myxiniformes > Myxinidae > Eptatretus > Eptatretus atami. The sequence goes on along the minus strand of CM068960.1, from coordinate 76,754,770 downwards.
TAACCATTCTCATCAGGGGGAAAAAAGCCCCTTTGGATGTAGAACATACTTTTGAAAAATTTGCTGCTGTGTCAATGATTTATACGTCATATACTGAATAATGTAATGGTCCATACGTATTTTTGGACTTACATAAAAAAAAGCTTATATATATATATAATATATTTACAAATATACAGCTCTGGAAAAAATTTAAGAGACCACTGCAAACTTAATCAGGTTTTCCTAGGTTTTACTATTTATATATGTTGTGAGTAAAATGAACATTTATGCTTTTATTCCAGAAACTACTGACGAACATTTCTCCAATTGCCGAATAAAAATATTGTCATTATACGATTTGCATAAATTGCAGAAATGACAATGCGCAAAATAACAACAAAGATTCAGGTTTTCAGCCTCAAATTAAACAAACAAACAAGTTCATATTCATTTTAAACAACACAATACTTCAATGTCTTTAACTTAGGAAAGAGTTCAGAAAATTCAATTTTGTGGAATAACACCTGATTTTCAATCAACAGCTTTCAATCGTGCTTAGCATTCTCTCCACCAGTCTCTTCACCATTGCTGTTGGTGACTTTATGCCCCTGGCAAAAATTCAGAGCTCGGCATCTTGTTTGATGGCTTGTGGACCATCCATCTTCCCTTGATCACATTCCAGAGGGTTTTCAATGGTTCAGGTCTGGAATTGCGCCTGCGCATGACAGGTCTTGATCTGATGTCCTCCATCCACACCTGATTACCTGGCTGATGTGGCTGGCAGCATGGTTCCTGCTGGAAAAACCAATCCTCAGAGTTGCGGAACATTGCAGAGCAGAAAGAACAAGTGTCTTTCCAGGCAACCTTGTACGTGCTGATTCATGAGTCCTTCACAAAGAACAAATCTGCCGATTCACAGCCTTGCTGAAGCCAGCCCCCAGATCTATCACCATCCTCCACAAATTTCACAGTGGATCGAGACACTGTGCTTTTGAGGCCTCTCCAGGTGCTCCGTCCTACCATTAGATGACCAGGTGTTGGGGAAAGGCTGAAAATGGACTCATCAGAGGAGATGACCTTAACTCTACAGTCCTCTACGGTCCAATCACTTATGTCTTTTGCAACCTCAGCCTGGCTCTTCTTTGCTGTCTCATTGATATGAAGGCTTTTTATCTATCTTTTTGCAGACTTTAGCCCTGCCCCTAGGGCCTGTTGTCGAACATCCTCGCCGTGCCACTTCACCCCAGCTCCGCTTTGCCATTCTTTTTGTTAGGTCACTTGATGTCATCCTACGGTTGTTGAGTGACATGTCAATGATTGCGCGGTTCATCCCAGTCTAGTGGAAAGTCGTTTCGCCCTCTGCAGCCTGTAGCTTTGCTGATCCCCAAGTTCTGCTGACTTGACCTTGTTCTTATGAAACTGCCGTCTTTGAAAATTTAAGATGGAAGCAACGTGACGGGCTCACGTTATCCCTCTGCCAGTAAAGCAGAATTTGAACCCTTCTTTTTCCTCACTCAAAACTTTTCTTTTTCAACTCTTTTGATGGTTCAATAGTATTTTTTGATTGCAATTACTTTCTGAGTACTACCTAGCACTGTTTTTTGCCATCCAGCTGTCCTATTGCCAGGGAGGATATTGCATGACCACAGCAGTAGTTTTTATACTTTTCCTTGTTAAATAAGATTCGGTTCAGTGATACCTACTCAGTACCTCACTAAGTAGAATGAGGTGTGCACTGTGTTGGAATTCAACAGACTCTGGATGGAATTGGCTGGCCATAATGTAGAGAGCTTGATTAAATTTTTTTGGAGTGGTTCTCTTATTTCTTCCAGAGCTGTATATAATTGTTACGGTTGTGGAAATTCACGAGACGGACCATTCAGGTTCCCGAAGATCAGTTATGTCGATATCAGGTCGTTGTTCCAGGTTAGATTTCCCCTCCGGTGTATACGGGAATTTATTTCGTATGTGCCGGGTGTGCAATCTTGAGGATAGTGTTACTTCT
>CM068960.1:76684084-76752758 GCA_035128595.1 Eptatretus atami | reverse complement strand
ACACCGGTGGGGAAATCTAACCTGGACACACACTTATCGACATAACTGATCTTCGGGGAACCTGAATGGTCTTCTGTGAATTTCCACAACCGTAACAATATATACAGCTCTGGAAAGAAATAAGAGACCACTCCAAAAAAAATTTAAATCAGCATCTCTACATTATGGCCAGCCAATTCCATTCCAGTCTGTTGAATTCCAACACAGGCACACCTCATTCTACTTAGTGAGGTACTGATAGGTGATCACCTGAACCGAATCTTATTTAACAAGGAAAAGTATAAAAACCACTGCTGTGGTCATCACTATCCTCTGCAATAGGACCAGCTGGATGGCAAAAACAGTGCTAGTAGTACCTCAAAAGTAATTGGAATCAAAAAAATAACTATTGACCATGCCAAAAGAGTTGAAAAGAAAAGTTTTGAGTGAGGAAAAGAAGGGTTCAATTCTGGCTTTACTGGCAGAGGGATACAGTGAGCGTCACGTTGCTTCCATCCTTAAATTTCAAAGACGGCAGTTCATAAGAACAAGGTCAAGCAGCAGACATTGGGGACAACAAAGCTACAGGCTGGCAGAGGGCGAAACGACTTTCCACTAACTGGATGACCGCCAACTCATTCGAATGTCACTCAACAACCGTAGGATGACATCAAGTGACCTACAAAAGAATGGCAAACGGCAGCTGGGGTGAAGTGCACGGCGAGGACTGTTCGAAACAGGCTCCTAGGGGCAGGGCTAAAGTCTGCAAAGCTAGAAAAAAGCCCTTCATACATGAGAAGCAGAAGAGAGCCAGGCTGAGGTTTGCAAAGACCATAAGGATTGGACCGTAGAGGACTGGAGTAAGGTCATCTCCTCTGATGAGTCCAATTTTCAGCTTTCCCCAACACCTGGTCATCTAATGGTTAGACGGAGACCTGGAGAGCCTACAAGCCACAGTGTCTCGCATCCACTGTGAAATTTGGTGGAGGATCGGTGATGATCTGGGGCTGCTTCAGCAAGGCTGGAATCGGCAGATTTGTCTTTGTGAAGGACTCATGAATCAAGCCACGTACAAGGTTGCCTGGAAGAAACACTTGCTTCCTTCTGCTCTGACAATGTTCCCAACTCTGAGGATTGGTTTTTCCAGCAGGACATGCTCCATGCCACACAGCCAGGTCAATCAAGGTGTGGATGGAGGACCATCAGATCAAGACCCTGTCATGCGCAGCCCAATCTCCAGACCTGAACCCCATTGAAAACCTCTGGAATGTGATCAAGAGGAAGATGGATGGTCACAAGCCATCAAACAAAGCCGAGCTGCTTGAATTTTTGTCCAGGAGTGGCATAAAGTCACCCAACAGCAATGTGAAGACTGGTGGAGAGCATGCCAAGACGCATGAAAGCTGTGATTGAAAATCAGGGTTATTCCACAAAATATTGATTTCTGAACTCTTCCTAAGTTAAAACATTAGTATTGTGTTGTTTAAAAATGAATATGAACTTGTTTTGTTTGTATTAATTTGATGGCTGAAAACACTGAATCTTTGTTGTTATTTTGACCAGTTGTCATTTTCTGCAAATTTATGCTCTAAATGACAATATTTTTATTCGGAATTTAGGAGAAATGTTGTCAGTAGTTTCTGGAATAAAACATAAATGTTCATTTTACTCACACACATACCTATAAATAGTAAAACCAGAAAAACTGATAAGTTTGCAGTGGTCTCTTAATTTTTTCCAGAGCTGTATATATATATATATATACAGTATATATATATATATATATATATATATAAGTTTTTTTATGTAAGTTCCAAAAATACGTAATGGACCATTACATATTCATATATGACGTATAAATCATTGACACACAGCAATTTTTCAAAGTATTCTCACACAGGGCTTTTTTCCCCTGATGAGAATGGTTATTTTACTTCCATCTTCAATATGTATTACAAATTATTTTGTTTTAAAGCGAGATCAGTGTTTGTAATTGGCATGGGCCAGAACCGCGATTGCAGATCGCCATGTCAGTAATCGGCACAGGCTTTCTAAATAAAGGACACCAGATTCATATAAATAACCAATTGGCAATTGCTTTAAAATCAGCCACGAGGGCAAAGAAAAACGCGATTCCTTGTACGGTGCTAGGATGCTGAGCGTTGAAAGTTAAAACTTACTGTACCTACCTACTCCCTGGTACGTCTTGATGTCATACTTTCCACTGTTCCAGGTGTAGCCTCGTGCATCAAAGCTTTTCAAATTGTGTACGGTATTTAAAGATTGTAAACACCTTTTTTACATTTGTTGGTGATATACCGATTTATTATGTATATATATTTTTTTGATTGATTGATTGATTTATTTATTTCCATGCTGACATTTTTGGTGTACCGGTATATTCAGAATTCCAATACTGGTATATCAATATATTGCCAGACATTACGTAGGACACACACAAACCAGGCTTATGATCGGTGAACTCTGAGAACTTGATGAAAAGTGTATTGAAAAAAATATTTCATTTTAGAGATAGCAATTGTGACAATTTTTTGTGTACATCGTATATATTTTTTTGTATACAAAGTCTGGGCTCGGATGAAGATCCATCATGCAAAGGCCAAAGATCGACTTTTGGTGTAACTTCAACTTGTTTCTTTCAACTGGACTCCATCAAAAGTTCCATCCATCCATTCCATGTCTGTGTATGTGTGTACGTCTGATAATTATAGAATCCAAAACGGCTGGGCCAATCTCTCCAAAATTTTGCATACCTGCTGGGGGTATCCAGGGTCCGGTCTTGGGTACCCGTGAGGATGGAGAGATGACTTACGATTTTCACCTATAAATGCGGCACAGTGTATGTGGTTTACTGACCCCTGCTGGAGAAAGGGGTCCAGATTTTTTTTTGTAATGGAAATTGCCCCAAACAAGGCATAAAGACACTCTAGGTAAAGGGATTGCATTCAATGGTATGTGTTTGGGGTTTTATCGACACTCGTGTTTCAGAAGGTGGAACGGAGCCCTCCCAGGTCTTGAATTGTGTGTGCGTGTGCATATGCGTGCGCACAGCTGGGCCAGTCTGAGAAGACTACTTGCAATTTTTGCCTGTGCGTGTGGAATAGTGGAAGTGGTTTAACTACTGATCCCTGCCTGTATTGACATCATATTCCACTCCCAGAGGGAGTGGCAGCTATTACTAGTTTATCAAAATTTGCCAATGTGCCAAAAATGTTTATTTTTAATGTTGCTTTAGATTGTATTATATATTGGAAGTGATGGTTTGATGTACTGTGAACTTAGCACGTGTGATTGATGACTTGGAAGCTTACACAAGTCATTCTCCACATCTTGTCTCTGATCTTGAGTGAAAGTGGGCCGATTTGACTTTACATCATTGAGGAGTGGTCAAATGAAGTGCAATGCAAAGATGATTTATAATGGTCTTGCTGTTGCCCTCAGGTAACCTCAGAAGCGGAGGTGCAGAGGTCGGTTTCACTTGCGCAGGAGAAGTTTGGCCGCCTAGATGTAGTGGTAAACTGTGCTGGGATCGCAGTTGCCGTAAAAACTTACAATTTCTCAAAGAAGGCACCTCACAGCTTGGAATTTTTTCAGCGCATTTTACAGGTTGGAATACATACAAAGATGCTCTGTTGATCCTTCTTCTTTTTCTATGACCAAATCAAAGTATAGTATTTGTTTTTTTTTCCTTTTTCCTTTTTAAAATTTTTATTTTCCTTCTATTGATGGGAAAGGTGACAGCTCTGAGCCATTTCTGACTTTGTTTTCTTTCTCGTTGATGCTTTTCTCCTCTTGTTGGAACACACTTTTTCAGTAACTGCATTGGTAAATATACTCTTATATGCACGTGTTTTCTCATTTGTGCACTTTTGATTGCAAAATATCATGCATTGTGTCATTAATACCTTTGTAAGAGGCCCTCTACATGCTACAAATGTAACTTGGATGAGAATATGGTGGTTAAGAATGTGTGGAGGGATGAACTAAGGAGCAGGGAAGCATGAACAATGACCATCTTTTGCCTTATGAGGTGACTAAGATGATTGCTCAGAGTTAGCAATTGCATAACCTACCTTTCATCTGTCCAATCTGGATTCACTGACAGCAGGATCAGGCTAAAAACTGTCTTTTTGTATCAGGAGTATACACTTGCTGTACTCGTGGATTTTAATTTGTCCACAGTACTTCTCAAAAGGTGTAGGCAATGCTTTGCCAGTACCTTGGCCAAATTTGGGTCCCAACCATTGTCAGTAAATAAGGTGTTCATGGTTTGCTGAAAGCTGCAGACAGGCTGCACCGTCTGAATGGTCTATATGACACACCGACCATCATATCTACCAGGTCAAGAGAAAAGCAAGACAAGACAACAAGAATACTGTATGCAGATGATCTCGAAAGGCATGTTAATGTTGTTGGATCAAGTTGTTGGATTGATCCTTCTTCTTTTTCTTTGCTGATAACATTGCTTTTGTGCTCTTGCGTGTGCAGGTAAATACAGTGGGGACATTTAATGTGATTCGTCTCGCAGCAGGTGAGATGGCAAAGAATGAGGCCGATGCAGATGGGCATCGGGGTGTCATTGTGAACACTGCAAGTGTGGCAGCTTTCGATGGACAGGTGAATTTCACATGCTTGACTTCATTGGCCAGGCCTCTTATTTATATGTGTTTATGTGTTTGAAATGCGTGTGTATTCCTCTGGTTGGAGGAATGCTGCAAAGCGTAGGGGCTTGACTAGCATGTTCAACCAGCCTTCGACATTGTACGACATGTAGTTGTCTAATTTAACCAAAAGTTGACATGCTACCTTGAAAAAGTGCCTTATGTTCAAGTTGGAGACCATTGACTGCAATCTTAAGTCCGTTGTACGCAACACAGCTTTGCGCATTGATGAAACGACGATATAAAATTTGTATTTAAAATAAAATGCTAAATTGTAAACATTTTGTTTTTAATTAGATCTGAATTTTTAATTTGCAAAATGTCGAAACGATACTAAAAATTGAGAACCACTGTCCTCAGGGATTGTTCATCAATTTCCTCTGAGCCACGCCTGTCCCTGAAATGTTCAGTTTGTCAGTGAGTTAGTGAGTGAGTCCACACTTGTTGTCAGATCTACTGTAATCCATATATACTTCGGTGAGGTTCTGCATTGTTAAATGCACTGGCTTGTTTTCTGATGTGACAGGTTGGCCAGGCAGCTTACTCTGCTTCGAAAGGAGCTATTGTGGGGATGACTCTACCAATAGCTCGTGACCTTTCTCCACAAGGTATACGAGTTGTCACCATAGCTCCAGGTACGTCCTGTATTGATTGGACGCAAAGCCCGACCTTGTTATTCTGCACACTCCCTCTATCTTTGGAAGAAATATTTAAGTTAACGGGGGATTTCCTTTTATTGGTAATTGTACATAGTAATTACTGTGGGGGAGGAGAGAGGTATACAGTGCCTTCAGAAAGCATTCACACCCCTTGACTTTTGTCACATTTTGTTCTGTTGCAGCCTGAATTTAAAATGCATTTGTCACCAATCTACACAAAATACCCCATAACGACAAAGTGAAAACATGTTTTTAGAATTTTTTTACAAATTTATTGAAAATGAAAAACAGAAATATCCAATTTATACAAGTAATCGGCCCCCCTGAGTCAATACTTTGTAGAAGCACCTTTGGCAGCAATTACATCTTCAAGTTTTCTTGGGTATGTATCAGCTTTGTACATCTGGATTTGGGGATTTTCTCTCATTCTTCCTTTGCAGATTTGCTCAAGCTCTGTCAAGTTGGATGGGGAATGCCAATGAACAGCAATCTTCAAGTCTTTATCACAGATTCTCAATGGGATTCAAGTCTGGGCTTTGGCTGAGCCATTCAAGGATTTTCACATTCTTGTTCTGAAGCCCTTCCAGCGTCGCTTTGGCTGTATGCTTGGGGTCATTGTCCTGTTGGAACATAAATCTTCGCTACAGTCTAAGGTCTTTTGCACTCTGAAGCAGGTTCTCCTCAAGGATTTGCCTGGATTTGGCTCCATTCATTGTACTGTCTAGCCATACAAGTCTCCCAGTCCCTGCCACTGAAAAACACCCCCGAGCATAATGCTGCCACCACCATGCTTCACAGTAGGGATGGTGTTAGATGGGTGATGAGCTGTGCTTGATTTCCACCAGACGTATCGCTTTGCATTCAGGCAAAAGAGTTCAATTTTCATCTCATCAGACCATAGAATCTTTTGCCTCATGCTCCGAGTCTTTCACGTGCCTTTTTGCAAACTCCATGCATGCTGTCATGTGCCTTTTTCTCAGGATTGGCTTCCGTCTGGTCACTCTCCCATAAAGCCTAGATTTGTGAAGTGCTGCAGAGACTGTTGTTCTTCCAGCCTGTTCTCCTATCTCAGCCATTGAACTCTGTAGTTCTGTCAGAGTGGTCATTGGGTTTTTGGTAACCTCCCTGACCAAGGACTTTCTTGCCCGGTTTGGTCGGACGGCCAGCTCTAGGAAGCGTCTGAGTAGTTCCATGTTCTTTCAATTTCCTAATGATGGAGCTCACTGTGCTTTTGTGAACTTTCAACACTCTAGAAATTGTTTTATAACCTTCCCCCGATCTATGACTCCTCACAATTCTATCTCAGAGTTCTACGGACAGTTCCTTGGACTTCATGGTGGAGTTTCTGCTCTTACATGCATTGTCAACTGTGGGACCTTCTCTAGAAAAGTGTTTCTTTATAAATCATGTTCAATTAATTGAATTTACCACAGGTGGACTCCAATCAAGTTGTGGAGACATCTCAAGGATGACCATAGGAAATTGGATGCACCGAGCTCAATTTGGAGTGACATAGCAAAGGGGTTGAATACTTGTTTCAAAATTTTTAATTTCAAATGAATTTGTAAAAATTTATTTTCAAAAAAATAATAAATATTCCACGATGTCATTATGGGGTATTTTGTGGAGATCGGTAACAAAAATGTTAAATTTAATGCATTTTAAATTCAGGCTGTAACACAACAATGTGAAAAAGTCGAGGCCCGAGGGGTTGTCAATGCTTTCTGAAGGCAAATGTATCAGAGCGAAAATGTTATTTTGTCTTGTTTTGTAACAACCCTATTGCAGGAAACTATTTGATGCTATGAGAACAGTACATTATTGAGGGATTATTTATTACATGTGCAAATATGATGGAATTTTTGACCTCCCCACCCACCAACATACACTTTGTAAACACCACTCCTCCCTCCCACCCCTTTCTAAATACACATTGGAATTTAACATCCTGATTTAATATAGATTTGTCGACCATTCCAGCCCTCCAGTGCTTTATGACTGCTGTTCACCACCGTATCAGGTCATCCTCCATCCGTACTCGTACCCTCATTAACCCTCCCTCAGCCCAGATCTTTCCAGGTTATTGCCCCACCCTCCACACCTCCCCGCTTCCTCACCCTTCCCTTTGATTAAATAAATATATATATATATTTTCCATTTCTGCTTCTTCCCCAGTTTTCCCATCCTCAACTACAATTGAGAGCTTTCACCCTTCTGTGTCCTCCCTGCCCCTTGCTCTCAGTCTTCCCATTTTCTTTTCTTCCTCCAGGTTTCCTATTTTGTCCCTCCACTCTGCTGTTGGTGTGTTTCCCTACTCCCTCCCCATTTCAACTGTTCTTTTCGTTCTGTTATGTCCTGGTCTGTTCTGAGTTCTAGTTCCTCCATAAGCCTCAACTCTACAACAAAACTCGTATGCATAGACAGTAAATGTTGGCACAAAGTAGGAATTAAACCGAAAAGTTGACTGGATAGAATTGATCATAAAGTTTAAAGCAAACCTGCATTTCTAATTATTAACCTTTATTCATCTTGCTCATTAAGGAGGACATTCACATTGCTGTTATTTGTGTTGTACCTTCACCTTTCTTTGCCCAAGGTATCTTTGCCACTCCCATGGTCAATTCCTTGCCAGATAAGGTGCGGACCTTCCTTGCACGCCAGGTGCCTTTCCCTTGCCGCTTGGGAGACCCATCTGAGTTTGCGCACTTGGTTCAGTCCATCGTTGAGAACCCCATGTTAAATGGCGAGGTTATCCGTCTTGATGGGGCTATCCGCATGCAACCGTAATCTCTCGATACTTTTGTACTTTCAGCAGCAATTGGACTATGACGAATACAGAGACAAAGGGCGTGCATGATCGGATGTGTAGAAATAGTGTTCATATTGACAGACAAAGGTTCTAACCCAAAAATCCTCTGCAGTATTGCATATGTTGCAATTTTTTAATTATTTTTATTTTATTGGTATAAAATCTGCTCATGGAAGAGTGAGTTGTTGGAAGGAAAAAAAGCAACATACTGACAGTGTGGCCACAGGTGTATGCAACAAACGGGAGGGAGTTTGGAGAGAGAGGGGGAGGGGACACCATAACCTGCAAGTAAAAGGGCTCGGTTCGGTTGGGTTACTGGTGTTGGAAAAGGTCACCAGTAAGGATGAGGGATCAGGTGAGATGGTAGTGTACTGCCAGCTTCGCGCCATCAACCTCTCTCGAGTGATGTTCTTTCGCTACTGTTGTACTTTCCGAATGATGATTTGATGAATGCGCTGCTGCAGACATTTTACGTGATGTGTTCTTTGGTATTTTTCATTCAAAACGTGAATATTGTAGCACGTAGTGGGTGTCTTCATTTGATCTAGAAGTAATTTGAATAGAAAATGATTGGCATTTGTGGCAAGATTTTGTTTTTATTGGAGACCACTATGAATCATGTGCTTTATTATTGAAGAGTAAAACATTAATGGATACATTTTGTTCGAAACGATTATAATCGGTGTGTATAATGTTGACGGAAAAAAATTACAAGAAACATCACATCTTTGAAACATGGTTGAATCGTCTGTAATAAAGGATGCAAATTAACTGGAGTAATGAATGTCCTCGTATAAAGTACTTAATTTTTTTATTTTTGGGACAAAAGTAGATTCATGAATGTTTTATTTTATTACGCCGACACCGGAGGCATTATGTTTTCGGGTTGCCCATCCGTACGTGATCAATTTTATTCCCGCAAAAACTTGTGAGCCACTTAAGGGATTTTTAACAAACTTGGTATAAACGTGTATTATGATGCAAAGATGAACTGATTAGATTTTGCGGTCGAAGGTCATGTGACCTCCAGCTGAAAGTAGCAGGTTTTCTTTGCCAGGATGACTTGTGAACCGTTGAAGGGATTTTGACCAAAATTGGCATAACTATGGACTGTAATTCAAAGAGGAAGTGATTATAAAATTTGAGTCAAAAGGTCAAGTGCCCTTGAATTGAAAATCTGTGTTACTGCAATAACTTTTGAACCACTCGAAATTAACCATACTTGACACACTTTTGGACTGTGATACAAAGATGAACTGATTAAATATTAGATTGAACAAGTCAAAGGTAATGTGCCCTTTGAAAATCATTTTGCAGACCACTTGTTTGTTTTTTAACCTTTGCTTTGTTTCACCTGGAACCCAAGGTAGACGGAGGTTATGTTCTCACCCCTGGGGTTGTCTGTGAGCAGGATAGCTCAAGTTATGGATGGATTCGGATGAAACTTGGTGGACAGGTTCGGTGTGTGACGAGGACAAGTTGATTTTATTTTGGTGAAGATCCGAATCCGAGAATATTTTAAAGTGATTCTTCACTATTGAGAGATGGGGCCAAAAATGATATGTCGCACAATATCTCAAAGTTGTAGATGGGTATTACCTTCTGCCTCCGTGCACCGATGTAAATGCACCAGTTACCCGGAGGGGAAGCACGTTAGAAAAGCTTTACGGACAATAATATGTCCCGTCTATTGTTTAACAGGTGAAACCAGAGTATGACATGAAACAGAAAGATATTTAATAAGTAGTTTTTAACCCCTATTGTCTACCTTTGAAACATTAATACAATTTAATAACATCACATCACAATGATTTTAAATGAAACGCTCAATGCTTGTAGAACTCCCTGAAGTTACGCACACGACAGGTTTCAATGCAATTTTGAATTAACTCACAATTTTCAAGTCAGCAACATCTTCTGTACCCAGTTCTTAATAAAACCCAAGCAGGATACGAATTGGTGTCATAGTCGGTTGTCATCACATTTGAAGCGAAGCCGCTGCCTTGCCCCGATGAGCGCGCACAGAGTGATGTCCGATTGGCCACTCGCGTTGCAAGTCCCAGAGGGTGATCTTCGTATCACCGAAGCAAGCAGATGAATCCGAGTCCACCACTTGCCACAAAGGACCACACTGCAGACCAGCAGTGCCGAGGAATGAGGAAGGAGAACTGGCCCTTTGCTTTTTCGATATGATCAGAGAAGAATAGCCTACTTCGATGTCGTCTCCATGACACCAGCAGGATAGTATAGGTTTGTCGAGAACCCAACCGGCCAGCAGATAAGATTGACCAGCATCGGCAGGGATGTAGCTGGTTCGTGAATCAGGGCTGTGGTTAGCATGTAACACTCTCAACACTCTCGTTCCTGTTTGAGCCCGGCTTTTAAAATGAATTTCAGCTTGTACATGCCACTTGTCCAGCAGTAGCTTCTCTCAGTTCACATCGTGTTCCCTTCCTACGTTTCTGACATTCGCTATTTTATGGTCGTGTGGCACAAGGTCAATGGCAGCGATCTCACTCGTCTGACGCCAAAGAGCCAAGCTGTTTTCATTCCCAAAGGCTCTGATCAAAGCCTTCTCATATGATGTTCGTGCAGAGGCAATGTCGCCCTGGCAAAGTTTGGTGTGCCCGACAGAACATAAATTTAGCCTTTTTACCAAGTGGTTTGTAAAGCCACTGGGCATTAGCCCACACCTACTGCTCTTCCAGTAACCTTGATATTCCTTAGCTCAGCCCAGCCCCACAGCATGAGTGGCTCAAAGGTTGCCAGGACACTGCACATGTGCCGGCTTTTGTTTTGTTTTTTTTTAACACAGCATCATACTTATTTAATTTAAGTTGCCTTTACCACAGAATATACCTTAACATTTCCAATTACATGTTATATACTTTGATTCATAATCATGGGTTATGACAAAACTTGGTGGATATGTGGGGTAGGTGACAAGAACAAGCCGATTCGATTTTGGTTCGGCCGGATCCGGATCCGGATCCGGCCTATCGGTGAGATGCACAACGTAAACTGTTCAGCCTGGCAGAGGTATGCGCTCTACCGAGTGCTGGTTTAGTTTTGTGTACGTTTGCCATTACCTCTGTGAATCTTTTTTATTGAAACAAAACTCTGCCCTTGATAGCAAGTGATCTATATAACAAAAATAAATCGTAATCTTGCACAACACCTCTCCAAACAAACGAGTCAAAGTCGGCATCAACTTTAAGGTGATTGTCACGGATGATAATGAAAAGCAAGGATTGGAGATATAAAGTGTAGTTTTTGTGTTGAAGCATGTTTTAAGTTGTGCTGCCCAACAGTGTGTGTCATCGAGGGTCGACATGATGTGCACAGAAGGGCTGGCAGGAAAGCTTGGAGGTAGTGCACTTGCTTTGTGAAGGTTTCATTTGTCACACGCAATGTGCACCCACTACCCTTTGTAACAGTCACAGGTGTAATGTGTTCTCCGCCAAGTAGTTGTTTTTGTCGAGCTGAACTCAAAAAAGAAAAGAAAACACGAACCAGACGAGAAACTACTGGGAAATCCAAATCTTGATTTGCACACATGGCAAGATGGCTTCGACTTTAGAGGAATGCACACTCGCCTTCAAGCCATATCGCCTTGGTTTGAATCCCGACCCACCTATAAACTCTCATCCCAGGTGTTTCACAGGTACAGCGATTCATCAAGGTGTGTGCATTGCTTCGGATGGGCGTTTAACTGGGCGTCCCATCTGTCGGCATTAGTTGGTGGACGTTAAAAATCTCACGGTGTCCTTCACGGAGAGTAGGCGAGCTATCACCGGCACCATGAACAAATTACAAATCCTTGCCCTGATTTGGAGTGGTAACCTGACCAAGGCTGTACCTTAGTAAATACTTCGACAGCAGCAACACTCTGCATAGGGCATGGTACATGATGATGATAACACATGTGGATGAAAGGTGTTCAGAAATTTCTCGCCTCATATTTAATGCCAGGACCCCCCCCCCCTGATTTCACAGATCAAAGTACTCATGATTTGACTTGACGTGCTTATTTTAAACAGCCTTTTTAAAATTTGTCGATGGAATTTTGAAAAATGGGGAAGACAAAAATATATAATTGATCCATTTCTCCCATCATGAGGAGGTTTAACCCAAAAGTATATCCGTGAGGACATGCAAGAAACTTGGGAGGATGCTTCCCCTTCATGTTCCACTGAAAAATACTGGATAGCTGAATTTAAGTGAGGGAGAACCAGCGCTGAGTAGGAGCTAAGGTCAAAAAGTATATCATCTATATATTAATACTGAAGGACCAATTTTGTGCTCCTCCTAGCGGTCGCGTCACGTTTTTCTCGGTACTGTGACCTGGACTGAAAGAAACTTCGTACCTGTAAGAGTGCATCGCACATCGTGGCAATAGTCAACCTTCAACTCTGAAGCAGAATAAACACTTTTCGTTTTACATTCGTTTACATGGCGACGTGTGACGTCACCGCTGAGAAGCGCAAGGACGTCATGACATCATCGGTAATTCGCTGACGTCATTACGTCTGTCGTCGACAGACCGTCAAACCTCGCTGAGACGTGTAATTCACTCCTCGAAAATAGCGTCTCCAATGTAAAACCCTCTTCCGCACAGGCTGACTACTCAGAATGTGAATTTGACACAAAAATGTAACAAGAAACATTGTATCTATATATTAATACTGAAGGACCAATTTTGTGCTCCTCCTAGCGGTCGCGTCACGTTTTTCTCGGTACTGTGACCTGAGAAGTTTTGACACTGTGTTTGTACGTCAAAGTAGACACGTGCACAAATCAGGGGACTTCTTCACAAGGAGTAGTGTACACCAAAAATGTCGTGTACAAGGACGTTTTGTAGGCCTCATTAGGTAAGGCCATGGAGTACATCGACTGGGATCCATCCGGCTCTTACTAGAGACGCCACTGGGTTGTCATATTGGGCTCATGGAACGGAATCCGTCTGTGACGGGGTTTCGGCTAGTTATCATTATAAGGCAGAAAAGGTAGTCCTGTTCGTGTTAAATCTTCCGATCATTTCTTCGGTACAGCTGGTATACGTCCCATCTACCTTAACATAACTGATTATGAGGTGTGCATGCATGTTGGATAGTCAGGGTAGAATTTGGTTCGAGGAAGACCAATGTTTGTCCATCACACTCTTAAATACTGTTTTTGAAGTGACGGTGAGATGACAACTGACTGAGGAAAGCTTCTCCATTTATCAGTTACTCTTTGACTGAAGCAGTTCTTTTGTAGAGCAGTGTAACTCCTCTCCTTAAACAGTTTCAGAGTATGTTCTATAGCACGTCATTGGTATAATGCTGGAACAAAGAATTGCTCAGGGTCTGTGGCTACTAGGCCTTTGGTGATGTTGTCGACTCCAGTAATGTCACCTCGTTATAGCCTGTCATGAAGGGTGAACATACCCAGTTATCTAAGTCTTTCTTAATACCAGAAAAACCTGCTCCCCACGTGAGCGCCCAGGGTGAGGGGGGGTGGAGGGGGGTCATGTGTATGTGCATGTCCGCCACCATCATGCGGACGACGGACGGTGGGTTGATATTCTTCTTCTTCGTCAATGGCCACAATTATTCTCATGCTGTTGTCGGTTGGCTGGAGGGAGCTTGGCCGAAGTCTTTCAAGAACCAGCTGGCCAGACCTCACGTTCGAATAAGGTTAAAGCAGAAATTTGGAGGTTGTTCACGGTGCCGGCGATAGCTCGCCAACTCTTTGCCAAAGACACAGATGTTTAATGTCTCCCAACTTATGCCGGTAGACAGGACGCCCAGTTTAACGTCCATCTGAGGGACAACACACATTTATAAATCACCCTGCTTGTGAAACACCGGAATGACAGATTGTAGCCGATTCGAAATTCGAACCCAGGCTAGACAGCTTAGAGGTGAGTGTGTGTACCTCTAGGTCATCCTGTCATCCCACATACAGACTGACACCAAATTGCATATCTTAGTATGATGAGAGTTGACCGAGTTCTGGTACTAGCTTCATTTAATTTGCTTTAAATCTTGGATGCCAAATTACATTTCCATATTCTTGGAGAGGATGGACCATAGAGTTTAAGAAGAGTGTGAACGTTTCCTTGGTGATGCTGGAAAAGGTCCTCTTGATAAGACCCAACATCTAATTGGCCTAGTTGACAGCCCAGTGATGGCCTGCCTTATTTTGTCTCGACCATATTAAACCAGGAACCCTTTAGAATAAAGCATGACGGACATGGAAAGAGCACACAAAATTATACATCAGTAATACTTATTGAAGCAAGAGAAAAATACATAACTACATACGGAAAAAGCACCCAAGCAGCAGCGATGACAGTAAATTTACAGTAAATGTGATGTCACACGGCACAGGCGACAACTGGAAATGAAAAAAAGTAAATAAAACTTTGAGAAATGTTCTTTCACAAGCATGACACTGCATTGTAGTATTCCATTTCGTTCATTTTTACCCCGCACACACGAGGCGAAAACCTGGGTAAATTAAAGCGATTGGTTGCGTCCGTAAGTATGTTGTCCTATTTGGAACCTCCTTATCGTTACTGATTAGTGAATTCTGTTTTCAGTCTGCAGGCACAATGTCGTCGTGTGATGATGACATGGATGTGGACGATAGCCCATGCTACATGAGTGAGAAGATGACTCCACCCAATAAAAATGCCCATCACTCAGAAACTGCTTTCAGAAAAGATTGGACTTCTCAGTATGCTTTCATGAGACCAAAGGAAGGAGACCCGTCAATGTCAGTTTGTAGCTTGTGCACACTCTCGTTCAGGATCAGTCATGGTGGAGTCAACGACATCAAGAGACATGTGGTGGGTACTCAACACCAACAAATGATAAAATCAGTCAAAACCAGCTCCTCTCTCAAAAGTTTCTTTCCTGATAAAGATTCTCACACTGAAGATCTCGTGACTAAAGCAGACCTTCTTCATGCTGGACATATAGTGAAGCATGCCTGGTGTTTGGCTTAATGGTTAGGGTGGTGGGTTTGGGATCCTAGGATCCCGAGTTAAAATCGCACTCTGCTGGTGAATTAATACCAGGTGGAGTTGACTCTGCCTGTCATCCTTCCGAGGTCGGCAAAATGAGTGCCCAGCTTGCTGGTATCCTGTGTCGGAGTGGCGACCCGTCCAGGATTGTGCCAATAGCCAAGGAGACTGCATAGGCAGCACCAACGCTCTGCACAGAGTATGGCCCCAATGGATGGATGGATAGTGAAGCACAACATACCATTTGCCTCAACTGGACCATGTTGGACCACTCTTTGCAAAGATGTTCCCTGGAGACGTCTCCAAAAAGTATGCGGCGGCGTGGAGGAAAACAACTGCGATCATCATGCACGCCTTAGCACCATACATGCTACAGCCAGTCTTGAACTACATGAAACTACATCCATTTTCTCTTGCAGTCGATGGAGGGAGTGAGTCAGGAGTTGAGTCAAATGTATCCACTTGTAAGCATATTTGATGTTAACTGGGGCAAAGTCAACACAAATTTCTGGAGGATGTGTCTGATGTCAAACTGTACAGGATTGGGCATCTTTGAGAAAGTGGAGGAGAAACTTAGAGCAGATATAATCCTGTGGGAAAACACAGTGGTTTTGAGTGTCAACAATGTGAGCATGAATCTTGGAAAATGCACAGGATTCTGCACACATTTCAAGAAGAAAATTCCTGATGTATTCACGGGTAGATGGAACTGTCACAAACTACACAACACGGCCAACCACGCATCTTACGACCTCACTCTTACAAGTGGCTTCTCAATTGATGATCTCCACGTTGATCTCTACGACTACTTTGACAAAAGTACAAAATGAAAAGCTGAGCTCAAGGAATTCACTTCATACTGTGATCAGAAGTAAAGAAAGATTCTCAAGTATGGATCAATGTTTATACAAGGGACACTTGTATGAACAGGATTCTGCTGCAGTATCCTAGTCTGTTGAGTTACTTTGTCAGTCAAAATACCACCAAACATCCTCGACTTTGACGTCTCCAAGAACACTTTGGAAATCCATGGACTGAAATTTATCTGACATTTTTCCAGTCCATTTTGAAAAGGTTTGTCGACATCACCAAGATCTTTCAATTCGAGGAACCTAAAATTCATTGCATCAAGACAGGACTGACAACGTTTCTACAAGGTTTGTTGGGTCGTTTTCTGAAAGAGGAAGCATGTCATGGACAGGAACTCAGCGAAGTAGATGTTGATGATCCAAATTCATTTCAGGACTAGCCTTTGTTGGGTTTTCAATTGACCAATCTGATGCGACATGCTGATCTCTTAACCACCTGAGATTTTTGAAAATCCAAGAGTATTGTCGTACGTTCTATCGAGAGGTATTCAAACACGTGCTCTCCCATTTCCCACTTCGGGATGATGTGATCTGCCATGCGAAACTCATTGACTTTTCCATGTGAAGAGAAACTGAATGTGATGATGTCAGATATTTTGTTGAAAGGTTCGCCGAATTGAAAGGCAAGCTGTCGAGCAAGGAAGACGATCTGTACGATGAGCACATGGCGTACAGAACACTGCCGGACACAGCCGTTTCTGATCCAAACCAAAGGGTGGACAAGACCTGGCGTGAGATATCGTTGATGAGAATGGCAGACTGGGAAGCACGATTTTGTCTCCTGGTCATCGTGGTTCAGCACATACTTGTCCTGCCTCACAGTCATGCCGAAGAGGAACGTATCTTCTCACAAGTTCGCAAGACCAAGGCCGATTTCAGAGGGCGCTCGTCAAATGAGGTCACGTGCTCTCCTCACATGCAAAACTAACTTCTTTTGTGAAGCCCCATGTCCTAAGTTTGATCCACCGAGAGATCTTATCAGAAAGTCTGTGGGGAATACAATGCCGAGCTCAATCACACGAAGAGACTCGTCCATCGGGTCTTGGCCATGTCAGTTTGATTGAGCAATGCTCGTGTGGTGCTTAACGATTGTTGAGATGAGCCCATGCAGTACGTAGACTACAAGTGAACATTTGAGTTGAGTTCTGAACAGCTGCAAGTGCACCGCACGGCAGATGTATTTTGTGTCACTGACAACCTCTCGAAAAGCGTTTTTACCACGTTTGGTTAACTTTTTGTGTGCTGCAGTTTATGGCCGCATGGTTCCTTGTTGCTTAATTTTTTTTTTTTTAAATAAATCGGGCTGTGAATTTCAAATGGTATTTGCAAATAAAACACACATTGGGTGTTAAGTTAGACGAATAATCAAAATTATTTTGAAAAACTTTTTGTTTCAATGTTTTTTTTTTTTTTTTAAATCTCGTCCCAAATCTGTGACCGCAGCACGCAAAGGGTTAATGGACATGGGGGGGGGGCAATACCCCTGGGCGCTCACTTGGCAGCAGCTGGATAAGATAACCAATAAAATATGTAATGGAGAAGAATGTAAATACCTATGGATATTTTTTTAATGCCATGAACAAACTTTGGTACGTCTCGGGTGATGAAGGTTGTGGTCAAGTTTTATCAGACCCGCCTCCAACTTGCCATGTATGATGTAGGAGCCAGGTGCCGTGCATCGCGTTACCTCCCAGCTGCGATGTGGATTCGAAATTGGCGAAATCGCCGTGAATTGTGCTTTACATGTCACTGGCAGAGTACCCGCCCGACGGGCGGTCTTGTTCTTAGCATGCAGCGCGTTCTTCTGACGCATACCTTTATTTGGGCGGTGTATAGGCAAGTGACAGCTACGTATAGGCAACAAGGACAAATGTGTCCAAGAGCCGCGTCCTAAAGGCAACAACAACAACAACTTCCGATATTTCGTCACGTGCCTTGATGGAGCCAATAGCGAGACCCGTCATGGAGGTTCCTGTTCATGACGAGAAAATCGTGTATTTACGAAATTACAACACAATAAATGGAATAATCTTTAAATAGTAACGTGAACTTTTCGAAACTTTAAAGCAAATGTCCGAATATATTTAAAAGTTCATGATAGACGCTCTCAAAAGGCACCGTCAATGTGAGGATGTGTCCAGGTGTTTAGTATTTAAGGAGATCCGGATCCTGTATATAAAAGAGTCCTAAAGGTTTTGCCTGAAGAAGAAGAAGAAGAAGAAGAAGAAGAAGAAGAAGAAGAAGAAGAAGAAGAAGAAGTAGTAGTAGAGTAGAAGTAGAACGGCTAAAAATAAATAACCAGGTTTACGTGAATTAAGCAAAAACATAACTACTGCTTATAATTTAAAACATGACAATGCGTCTGGGAAACGTGGGGACAGGAATACCGTCCTCTGTGAATGGTGGATACCTGTAATACCCTCCCCCACCGAGAGGCGACGCTACACGGTACACATTTACATAGAGAATTTTCGTCCCTCCCTCATCCCCCAACACCACCGGGAAAAGATAAAGATAACACCCCGGACACATCGGCGGTTGGGGTCATGCTGATCCCCTGCAGCAAGTCCGGTTGTAATCACCCCACAACTGTGGGAGGAGTATCCCGACAAACACCAGCGCGTGAATTATTATTATAGTTCGGATGATAATCGAGTTACATGTGATTCCATATCAGATCTACTCGAGTTACATGTGATTCCATATCAGATCTACTCGAGTTACATGTGATTCCATATCAGATCTACTCGGATCGTGTATCCACCACAGGTTTGTAATCTTTAGATCCCTTGAATTTGAAATCGCAATGATATGCACCTTCAGCGTTCGCTTGTACGGAGAAATAATTTGCCGAAGTCATAACGGGATCAAGAGATCGAGTCAAGTTCAAAACACGTTTTTTTAAAAACAATAAAAAAATCGGAAGTTCACGTTCATTCGGCAAGACCAACGACGAAGTGCTTGATATTAAATGCAGTGCCAGCATGACTAAATCCTCTTTTAGTGCGCGGATTTTCCAAAGCGCTGTTTAACTTTACATTTTATTTAATTTCTTAATTATTAACAGCACTCCTTAACACTAAAGAGATTATTTTTAACACTTGATTTATGGTAAATTATATATCTATTCACACCCCCCCCCCTCCTCGGATTTCAAATGGATGATTCCACCTCAGCCCGACGTCCAATCATCGCGCCCGATACAAGGCAGTGTGTGTGTGGCAGAACCAATGAAATCTCTGAATACTAGCGGCCGGCTCAATGTCTGGCGGGAATCGTGGAATTAGCGGTTCTCGCTGTGAATGAATTGACAGCAGTCAAAACAAGTCCTGAGTGTTGGTGTAAGGTTGTATAATGACGTCACGCTGTAACAAACTGCTATCTTGTTCTATGTGGGAAATGTAATAACGGTAGTATCGTGTTTCTAGTATGGCCACGTTCAACCTGGACAAGTTTCGTTACGTGAGGCGGAGTCCTGCGCTCTCTGTTTCCGCTACCGGTAATCTTTGTTATCTCTCGTTAATAATATAATTATGTGTTTCCTCATGGATGTCATGAGGCCCATCAAAGCTTGTGCTCAACATGTGGTTATTTGTCCTTTTGATTGCTGAGCGTCCAACAAGGAAACAACACGTGTCCTCGCTCTTTTAAATGTCTTGGGAACAAACAAACACTCAGTCGGGATTCGAACCGTCCTTCTCCCAGACTCATAGCGGACATTATAACCAGTCCGCCATAAACGTTGAAGTAGTGAAGAAAACTATGAACTCTTGTTTTATTAAGATATTGGCAAATGTACCCGGGCAACCCTGGGTCTCTCCTCGCACAACTTCCCTCCGGACTCCCACCTGACCCCCTCCCCCTTTCCCACCGGACCCCCACCTGACCCCCTCTTCCTTCCCTCCGGACCCCCACCTGACCCTCCCCCTTTCCTCCGGGCTCCCACCTGACCCCCCCCCTTTCCCTCCGGGCTCCCACCTGACCCCTCCCCTTCCCTCCGGGCTCCCACCTGATCCCCTCTCCTTTCCCTCCGGGCTCCCACCTGACCCCCTCCCCTTTCCCTCCGGGCTCCCACCTGATCCCTCCCCCTTTCCCTCCGGGCTCCACACCTGATCCCTCCCCCTTTCCCTCCGGTCCCACCTGATCCCTCCCCTTTCCCTCCGGCTCCCACCTGACCCCCTCCCCTTTCCTCCGGACCCCAACCTGACCCCCCTCCCCTTTCCCTCCGGACCCCCACCTGACCCCCTCCCCTTTCCCTCGGACTCCCACTGACCCCTCCCTTTCTCTCCAGACTCCCCACTGACCCCCCTTTCCCCTCCAGATACTCCCTCAACTGACCCCCTTTCCCTCAGACCTCTCACCTGACCCCCTTTCCCTCAGACTCTCACCTGACCCCCTTTCCCTCAGGACTCTCACCTGACCCCCTTTCCCTCAGGACTCTCACCTGACCCCCCTTTCCCTCAGGACTCTCACCTGACCCCCCCTTTCCCTCAGGACTCTCACCTGACCCCCCTTTCCCTCAGGACTCTCACCTGACCCCCTTTCCTCAGGATCTCACCTGACCTCCCTTTCCTCAGGACTCTCACCTGATCCCCCTTTCCCTCAGACTCTCACCTGATCCCCCTTTCCTCAGGACTCTCACCTGACCCCTTTCCTCAGGACTCTCACCTGACCCCCCTCCCTCCGGACTCCACCTGACCCCCCTTTCCCTCCGGACTCCACCTGACCCCCCCTTTCCCTCAGGACTCCCACCTGACCCCCCCCCTTTTCCCTCCTCATCAAGTGGCAGAGGATGGGCATATTTGTTAATATTTGAGACGGTCTATTATTTATTCCTTGTATGATTATGAAATTATCATCGTTTTCATTCCAGGAGTACGACAGAACTATCACGGAGTGTACTTGGAAAGGTTTTTTGTTTAATTTGCACTGTGTAAACTTGGCTGATTTATTTTAAGCCAATTTTAGTGTGTGTGTGTGTGTGTGTGTGGGTGGGGTGTGTGTGTGTGTGTGTGTGTGTGTGTGTGTGTGTGTTTGTTTTTGTGGTGTATTCAGTAGTATATCAGCCACAGTTAGATAATCGCTAGTGTCCACTCCGGTTCTGGGAGGTCAGCGGTTCAATCCGCAGCCGAGTCATACCAAATTCTTTAAAAATTGAATGTGCTGCTTCCTTGCTTGGTTTTCAACATTTAAGAGGATAGAGCACGGGTTAAACATCACTCGGAAGGCAATGGCAAACAAACCAGTGGAACCCAAACTGATTCGGCAGCACGAACACACTATAAAGTGTATGGTACATCAAATCAAATATTCAACAGTTTGAAATATTCTTGCTCATTCATATTGGATTTATTTGTTCATCTCTCCATTTTGTTGTCAGATGCTGTAACGGTTATAGCCGAGTCTCCAGAGAGAGAGTCTGCGTTTACGTCTCCCTTCTCCAGCAAACTGGATCACGAGAAGCATACACACGGTGTTGTCAGTGAAGAGGAACCTTGCAGGCAAAGGATTTGCTTGAGTAGTAGTGAAGATGAGTGCTGCCAAAGGAGAAGAAGGAAAAGGAAGAGAAGAAATGCAGGCCAAGGTGAAACTAACCGAAATGATGAAAAAACTGAAAGTGGGGAGGAAATGCCAAAACTGGGAAAGAAATTGCTCTCCCTTCAAAAGATGTTTCCTGAGATCAGTCTGGAGAAGCTCGAAAAGGTATGGATTTGGAGTGGATGCTGCAGTTGGAAAGATGCATTTAAGAAAAACAAACAAGTGATAAAGTTTTGTGTTTTTGGAGCAGAAGCTTTCATGAAGCTCTGGCTTTGTTGAGGTGATATATTTTTAAAGGATTTTTTCTTTCTTTCCAAGATCGAGGCTCATGGAAGATTGAGTTGACTTGGGAGTATCAACTAATGGATGGGGCAATAGTTGCACACAGTAGGCAAGGGTATGAACGAATCAGAAAAGAGAGAGGGGGAGGATTAATGGGGGTCATAAAGATTGTGTGAATGAATGGGGCAGTGATATGAGATGGTGGTGTTCACCACTTAGTGCCTTCCTGTTTTACCCCACCCCCAGGTTTTGAAGCAGGCGAGCACACTGGATGGAGCTATAGCCTTACTTATATTATCTGGGTTCAGATGCAAGCACATGGGTAAGTCTTGTGTGCCCCACCTTCCGCTGTGTACAACCCTAGATTGTGCAGACAGGTTGTTTTAATCGGGCATATGCTGTTGATGGGTCACAGGTATGATGTTAACTTTTCTAGTATCTGGAATATGAAGCATTTATTCATGAACAATTGATGTTACAGGCTGCGATGTAATTTGTTGGAAAATCCCATTTTAGCGAAACTTTGCCAAGTTTTTGTTTACGAGCCCAAAAGATGTACAGGTGGTTAAAAAAAAAGATCTGCACACACACTTTGTTTTGTTGAGAAAATAAAGTGACCTTTATCTCAAGGTCATCTCCGAGTTATTACCCCACGCACGTGAAGCGAAAAGCAGGGTTAAGCAATTGGTTCATGTCCGTCTGTCTGTCTTGTCAGTTTATGATCAAGGAACAGCTTATTTAAATCAAATGCTATATTTTGAACATGAATAGGAGGACAAGTCTTTCGTTTTAGCGTACTTTGGCTCTGAGTTCGTCCCGATTGCACGTGCGCAGAGAGTAGTGAGGTAATATTTTTACTCTGTCTGGCTGTCAAACAAAATTTTAAAACATTCCAAACAGGATAGATACTTTGTATTTAAGGAGATCATGATGGATATTGGACACGTACGACAGGCATGAATAACTAATGTAATGTGTTAGATAGGGTGATGTCATCGACACTCCGAAAAAAGGCAGTAAATTCTTGAATTTATTTATACGACTTTTACAATCTTTATTTTATTTTAAATTTAATTACATACCTGAACACTCATGCACAAATTGGCTGTCATTATACTTCAAAGAACTTCCAGTTTTGCAAATACTTCAATTTATATAAAGGTTCAGTGGGGGTGGTGTGTAAGAGTGACATTCGGAACTGCTTCTGGACGACTTCAACAGTACTAAACTTTGTTTTTTTTGAACGACCGTTGAAGTCATTTTATTAAAATTGAAGTAACACAGCAGGAGGTATCGTGTTCTCTGAACTCTAGTTGTGGCCAAGCGTTGCCACAAAGCAGTTTTTTTTGTTTTGTTTTATTTTGTTTTTTTTCTCCTCTCCCCCTCCCTCATCTTTTGTTTATGGCAGATCAAACCAGAATTGAAAGGTTAGTGGTATTTGTTTTGCCTTCTTTTATCACCCGTGCAGACTGCAAATTTTGTGCTGAATTTAGCGACCATATTCTTCCTCACTCATTCAGACAATTCGCATGGTGCCAATTGAAATCGCCACATATGAGGAAGAGAGTTGGGATGAGTGGTTAAAAGCTGGTCCATGTCTGAGAGAGTGATGTAGATCGAGTCATCACTGTTTGGAGGACGCTACAACACAGACATAGAGGTGTGAGCAGAGGGGAAGTCACAGCTAAAGGTATTCCTGGCAGTTGGGAGTGTTGGATCATTGCAAGGGCAGTGAGAAATTTAGCTGATGTAAAGTGCAACTCCACTGCAAGGGTGATGTTCAGACATATCATTTTGGAGGAGACAGTTGCTGGGGAGAGACACAAAGTAATGAGGGACCAACTTGGATTGGAGGAGGCCTACTTAGATATATGGTTTGCCCAAGAACGATCATTGCTTATGTCAGGTCAGGTCAGGTATGGGATCATGCGCCAGAGCAGCGCGTGCTGCGTCCAAAATCTCATTGAGTCTCTCTCGCAACCTCTCGTTGGACAAAGTCTGACCAGCGATAGCCAAGGATTCTCCAGAGACCTGGTACCAAAGGAATTATGTCTCCATCTCAGATCTCTGGTCGGAGTCCAAGTCTCACATCCATAGAGCAAGACTGGAAGCACCAAGGACCTGAAGACTCGACTTTCGTCCTCCCGCACAGGTACGGCATTGCCACACCCCTGATCCAGTGAATCCATGACTCCCCAGGCCCGACCCAGACGTCTGTTGACCTCTGTCTCACAGCCAGCAGAGACATGAATATCACTGCCAAGGTAAGTGAATCTCTCCAGACCTCAACATCCTCACACAAACGGTACAGACGGACAGCAGCATCCAAGATGTCATTGAAAGCCTGGATCTTAGTTTTGACCCAGGAAACCCTAATCCCAGCGGCTCCGATCCCCATTCAGCACCTCGGGGCCCCAAAAGGATATCTCGAGTATCCGCAAAGATGACTGCATCATCTGCGAAATAGATCAGAGATATTACATTCCAAACGATGCACCGCAGCTTGATCTCTCTGACATCCTCCGCAGATCCAATCCATACAAGTGCTGAAAGTGTGGGGCCAGTCCACACCCCGCAAACTCCAGTAACAACTGGAAATAAGTCAGAGATGGCACAACCACATCTCACAGCACTCTCAGTACCAGAATATAGTTCAGACATCAGATCGATCAGTTTTGTGGGCACCCGAAGACCAAGATCTCCCAGAGAGCATCCGATTACTGAATAAACGCTTTACAGAGATCAACATAAGCTGCAAGCAGCCCTGCGAAACTCTCGGCTGCGTTCGGTGAGGACCCAAAGAGCAAGGATATGGTCAATCATTGTCTTTTTGGTGTAAAGTCCTGACTCTCTGGACGCTGGTGCTCAAGCAGATGGTGGCAACCCTATGAAGAATATTCGAGCAAAGACCTCCCGGCACTGAGAGCAGCGTCACCCCTCGGTAGTTGTTGCAGTCCTGGCGATCACCATTGCCTTTCCAGAGAGGGACAACAAGGCCCTCTTCCAGTCAGTTGGATTTGTGCCTGTGTTCCAGGCAGAGCACAGAACTGCATGCAACGACAGTGTGCAGATTTCCACCAGCCTCGAGAAGTTCAGCATGGATGCCAGAGATCCCTGGAGCTTTACCCCATTTCAACCGGTTCACCGCACTGTGTTTCCACAAACAAAGATGGACCACAGTTGATTGGAGGGTCAGAAACAGGGTTGTAACACCCCTGACGTCCAACTCGACAGCTGGTGGATCAGCCTGGTACAATCGCTCAAAGTAACCGGCCCTGCGGGCCTTCACTTTGGACTCCTCTGTCAGGAGCCCACCACCCACTGCTCTAACTGCAATACACCGAGGGATGGGCTTGGACGAACGCAATGCGCGAATTCCCCTGTAAGCAGGACGAGAATACTTCACTTACAAGTGATGCTCTACCTCCTCATAGATTCTCACACATAGGCTCCTTGTCCACTCTTGGTGACGTAACAGTTTTACGCCTCAGCTCCTGAACAGCTCAGCTCTGCCATTCAACCTGGCCCTGCGACTCTGGTCAATGGTATCCAGTGTCCCTTGAGAGACAAAATCTTCTTCACCTTTCGGTGAGTTCCAAGAATCTACTGGCACATCAAGGAAGGTGGTCTTGAAGGCACTCACAACTCTTCAGGATCTCCAAGCACCCAGCCCCCCCCCTAAATCTCCACTCGGCCTGTTCACAAACTCCTAGCTACCCTCATCATCCTTGAGCTTGCCAACATCCAACCTAGGCTGGATGGTACCATTCTCCTGGATTTAAGGTGCAACTTAAGAGTTGCTACAACAAGCCGGTGGTCAGTATTGAGGAACTGAACATCCGGTAGACCCTGCAGTTCTGGATCATACTCTAGAGACCATCAACGAGCACATGGTCAATCTCCTTTGCCACACACCAGCGTTGGAATACCAAGTCCAGCGATGAGCTTGTGGATGCTGAAACCATGAACCAGGCTCACTCAGTCAATGACTTTTGCAAAGTCAAGGAGCTTAGTGCTATTCTGTTCACAGTTCCAGACCCATGGGACCAACACACGTCTCATAACCATCCCTATCAGTTCCAGTCGATGCATTGAAATCCCCCAAGACTAGAAGTGCATCTCGCTTGGGGCACTGATCAACCACAGACTCGAGCGTGGCATAGAATGCATCCTTCACGGTGAGATCACTCGCCTCAGTCGGAGCATTTTGAGAGACCAGGGAAATGACACTCAAGGAGTGACGAATCCTTGGTCTCATAATACGCTCGTTGACCGGTGTTACCTCAATTATCATTGGGGTCAGCTTATTGGATACAGTACAGCAACTCTTTGGGCATGGCGACATCAGAGCTACCAGACCAATAGTCGTGTAACCACCCGCCATGATCTCCCCACAATCCGGTGTCCGAACCTCAGAGAGTGCTACAATACCGATGTCCAAACGCTTGAGCTCAGATGATAACAGAGACCGGTGATCATCCTCTCTTAGGGATAGGACATTCCAGGAACCCACCCAAAGGGACCGCCTCAGGTTAACCCAAGGAGACCACCGTCTGGTGGACGACACCTCAGCATCACCCCGCCATCTCCCGCAATCTGACCCGGGAATGTTATCCGTGGTTTCCCTCCTATCATCAAAGATTGCTGGTCCGAAGGCTTTGCCCATCCCGTCATCCGGTGAGCTGCCCTGCGAAGGGAAGCTGCACAGGAGGTACTCCCACTGAGTGAGTTTTTATGGTGAGGGGACACAAGATTTATGGCTTATGGTGAGGCCCAAAAGCTTGTGGAAGTTGTTTCAGTGTTATATGTTTGCTCAACCACCAAGTGCATTTTGATTATACCTGTGGACAACTGGGCTGCCTGCCCAGAACGTTGTCTTGAGGAACTCCAGCCTGGACAGGAAGAGGGGATGAGAGAACTTCATTACGGCCACACCTTGGCTGCGACAGGAGAGGAAGTCTGCGAGCCATGAGTGGAGACGGCCTTGGATACCACGGGAATAGAGTTTAGTGAGCAGGGCAGGGTGCCAGACCGTGTCAAAGGCACATGATATGTCCAGGGAGATTGCTCTTATTTCTTGTCTGGCATTGAGGATCTCCATCCATTGTTGGGAGAGCAGAAGCAACATATCCAGTGTAGAGTGACCTGGTCTATGGTATCCAAACGAAATTGATGATGGGAAATCAAGCCATTGGAGAAGAGGAAGGATTTAATGTCTGAAGCGATGATGGATTCCATAACCTTGCTGATGATTGGGAGAAGGCTGATTGGTCTGTAGTTGCAGGGATCTGTTTTTGCACCTTTTTATGCAGAGCAGTAATGTTTGCTGATTTTCAAGCAGATGGCAGATGGCCTGGAGCAAATGAGAGGGTGAATAGAACAGAGAGAGGGTGAGCAAGAGCAGAGGAGCAAGTTTTTAGGACACGTGGGCTGATGCCGTCTGTACCGGTTGCATAATCTGAGTCGAGATTTGACAGCAAGCTCTCCACTTTGTCAGGAGAAAAGGTCACAGAGTCCAGGGACAGCTGGGTAAGACTAGGTAAGGTGGGTACAGAAAGCAATGGGTTTTGGACACAAGATTTAGAAGCCAACATGGAGTTTAGGCATTCAGCCTTTTCACCTGCGGTGTCAGCAGTGTGGCCATTTGAGGTAAGGGAGGTGATGGAGGGGGAGCATACACCAGAAACAGACTTAACTTGATCCCACCAGGATATGGAGGAGGGAGACAGGTTTGAGTGTTGTGACGTGCTGTAATCGCATTCTTGCCCTTGCGCTTTCTTCCTGCCAAACTGTTTGCCCAATGAACGAAGAAACTGTTTGGCTCAATTTATCGATGTTTTCTCTTTAATACCTGACCCAAGGATAGAGGTAAGCTTAATCTGAATGCATTGTTGAACGTCCTGAAGTGACTTCAGGCAAATTTTTGTATTGTGTGCAGCCAAAACCTATCATCGTAGGTTTTGTGTAAAGCATTTGACTCTACTATAAGTAACAGCATGTACTTAATGGCTTTATATTTTCTTTTTCCGTTTTGACTTGAATTAAAGACATGCTTTTGAAACAAAGACAAGTCTCGTGACCTCTGAGGATTATAGACAAGAAGTATGATCACCGCCACAACTGTCCTTGTTCCTTGTTCATTTGGTTGTGTTGAAGTCTCCTTTCATGCTGCCCAAATGTCTCTTCCTGACTTTAAGCAGCTTGATGTTGTGCAGCTGATGTTGATCTGGATTGGCTTCTTTTTGCTTTTTAAAAAAAAAATGCTTTTTGCATGGTTAATAAAAAGTATGGTATGAAGATTGAAGGAAAATATTCTTACTTAGTGGGAACAGGTGTGCAAGATGGGGAGGTTAGAGGTGGGGGAACATGAACATTGATCACTGAGTGTTGGGTAGTCGATCGAGTCGAAAAAAAAAATTTTTATATAAAAATTTTTTTTTTGATCTACCTTATTTGTTGGTCGTGGTGTCGTTCTGTCCGTGTGTGTGTGTGTGTGTGTGTGTGTGTGTTTGTCGGGGGTTTTTGACCCCTTGCAGTTGTTCGATTTTGATGAAATTTGGGTGTAGGACCAGTTTATGACCTCGTTGTGCCGCGTAGGTACTGGTTGCTAACGCCCCTTTGGTTGCCTAGCAACGGGACTTTGAAATTTTTGAAAATCATAAAATTTTATTTTTTCGAAAATCAAAATCGGGCTACGACCGACTGTGGGCAGTACATTCAGTCATATTGTCAAAATTTCCAGCCGGGTCCTATGAAAACTGTCGGAGAAGATAGACTTTGAATGAACCCTGGTCGAAAACAATAAAAAAAACTAAGTTCGTTATATCTCAGAGACTATGAGTCAGATATACATGAAACTGGTATGGTAGGTTCATGGTATGTCCTAGTTATGTGTGAGAAAGAACCGTTGCTATGGACCCTCCGTTGCCTAGCAACGGCCGACTACCCATGTCGCCTACCGGCTTGTTATATAAAATTTGCTATGTAATTAACAGCGTTCCGTCCAAGTTTGGCATGAGTGTTCTCATCTCCCTTCACCAAAAAGTGAGACTTAAAAATAAACATTTCGCATCACTAAATACTTCTTGAATAAAAATCTCCGATTGTTTCACCACCAGTGATCACACGTGGTCGCCAAATTTGAGGCTGCGGAACTTCCCACAATAGACATGGAGGATTGAGGGGGGGAGAAAAATTTGGTGGGGGAGGGGGTGGGGGGGAAACCAGCAGTGTGTAAGCATGAAACTCGCTCGAGGGCTGATGTGCTGGGGCCTTCTTAAGGCCTGTGAAAGCCACCAAAGCTAGACAAATGTGGACTCGCGCTTGCTTTACAATGACGGGAAAACATGGGCAAGGCATGGTGATTACGAATATTGTACAACACTTACTGTAGCAGATGGCTTCGACTTCCCGCATCACGAAAATAGCGAACGTATGACTGTATTTAGTTAGGTTATAATTGTGGATGGAGTCAGGCTGGCTGCCAAGCCAATGGGTGGAAGACACGGTTCAGCTAATTAGATTTGCTGGTCTTCACCTGTGATATGTGTCACATGTTAGCTGTTAGCCAAACAGATTGTATACAAATAAGGAAAAGTGGCCTTTAAATTGAGGTGGTGGATGAAAACGCCCTTCGGACAATCCTCGGGTCGGACATGGTCTTTACGTCAAATGTGGTGGTTGTCGGCCCAGCGGTCTTTGCAAAAATTACGACTTTTATTTATTAGATGGTCTAAATGTGTAAATTGTGGAAGGTGTTGTAAAAATGTATGTTTTGAATTGTACATTAACACTGTCGTGCATTTTTAGGAAAGAAAAATTTAAATGAGTGTTCCTCCTCGTCTCCTATCGCAGCCTGCAAACGAGCACGACGACCACAGGTACAACATCCTTCTTGGTTTTAAAACGAAACGAGGAGCTGATGCTCTTGTTCCCCTGCTTTTTGGGTGGTATGAGGAATGTAATATACAGTGGCCTGCAAAAGTATTCGCCCCCTACCAATAATGCCACATTTAGATGAATTATTAATGATGTAGAAACAATTTTTCCATATGAACTTTTGTTTTATTAATTCATAACTGAAGAGATCAAACTAAAGATGTGTAATAGTTGCACGGGTGAAACTCTTCCGTATGTGTGTGGAAATCCATGTTTTTGTAACAACCCACATGG
Organism: Eptatretus atami; assembly: GCA_035128595.1. Lineage (NCBI taxonomy): Eukaryota > Metazoa > Chordata > Myxini > Myxiniformes > Myxinidae > Eptatretus > Eptatretus atami. The sequence continues at coordinate 76,722,756 of CM068960.1, read as the reverse complement.
ATGTTTTCCGATGTTCGTCATCAGAAAAAGCTTGCTGCTATTATAGGGAATTGAGGTGTTATTCTGATATGCTGATTTGTTTAACACATTTTATCCGGATGGGGTGCAATACTAACGCATCATGACCACAATTATGTGAGTTATTCCCATGGTATTTTTTTAAAAGGTATTTTTGTAGAAGTTAGCCAGGTACAAAAGCTTGCAAGCTCGTTATCGTGATCAGATGACTGCTAAGCAGGAGAATGTCTGTATGTTGGTAAATATGGAATCGGTGTCCATTATTGGACTTTCCCATCACGGTTCCCTCCTTTGTGAACTGCATGGAAAATACTGAAGTGCTGTCTTTACATTGCACAAAGTGAAGACATCTCTGCTGCACACAAATACAAAACGTGATAAAGTCTGTTGGTCGTGATGAGGTTTGTGACCAAATTGATAGGAGACCATTAAATCTGAACAAGGAACTTTGAGACCATTTGGCCCATCATGCCTGTGCTACACCACCACATGAAATAAATCCATCAAGCTCTCGACACATCAGGGGGAGTAGTGGGGATGAGAAAAGTGTGGCAGGCACAGGGACGACAGTGTTATAAATTCAAATACAATCAATATTTTAAAAACTCATTTGTTTATTACGACTTGCAACTTTCCCTTGCGCACGTCACACGTGGCATGGTGTGTTTTTACTGACCCCTGCTGGACCGGGTGGTTAGAATTGTTATTTCCATTGATCTCTTTATCTCTTTGTCAAGTTCATTACCAATTTTAACCTCACCTGTGGTGCCAAAAATGGTTTCTCATGTGCTAAGTCTGCAACGTTTATTATGAGACAACAGTTTATAAGAAGGCACAAGACGATGAAAACTGAGAACTGACGATGGAAAAAAAAAACTGAGATTAAAAAAAAACCCCACCCACCCTTCCCTTATAAAACACTGGTATCAAAAGTCATGCAAAGGTATGTGGTATTCAGTATTCATTTATTTTATGATAAAATGCTGTACTAACTAACTGAAAATAATCTTCCCAGTAATTGATGTTCAGGTGAAATAAATAACATTCTTCCCCAACTATCACTTTCATTTGCATAGTTTTTTTGGGGTTTTTTTTTTATAATTTGGACAGATCACTCCCAAAATGCACATTTTGACCTCTGTTTTTAAAAAAGATTTCCAGAGGCTAATGATTTGATTTTGATGATTAAATTAACTTTCCTATGATTAAAGAAAGCGAACCTCTAGCTCTGCAGAAACTGAAAAAAATCAGATATTGCTGCTCACAGTAGTCATCTTACCATTCTACAGGTGCAGTGTTTTAGGCACAAGAACATCATTACATTCTCGACCTTTACTGGCAAGCTCCCCTGATATTATGCAATAATCACACGGTCCTTAACCGTAAATCCCCTTGTGTTTACTTTGTATTATTGACTGTATGATATACCAACTGTTACCCCATTATGTTCTTTCATCTGCTGATGTGTGTTATCCCTTTCACCAATTTTTTTATATTTCTTTTAACTCATTAATTTACCCTTTTTTAAATCTCTTGAATTATTCACATTTGCTGACATTTTGATGTTTTAGCCCCCTCGTCGGTGAAATTTTAGGTGTTTGAACAAAATCCTGCTAGTCATTGTGGTTTCTGTTGCAGGTTTTGAATTCAGACACGGGCAGTGAAGATGAGGTGGTTGAGGTCACATCACCCAATATGAAGCACAGGAGGAGGGGTGGTATGTTTGGTGGGATTGTGTAATGGAATGCCTGCAGAAAATGGTTGCAAAATCATCTGACAAGTGTGGTTTGTACTGTGTGTGTAGGAATAGAACAGGTGGTTTTGGCTCAACGGGCAAGAGAGAAGCTGTCAAAATTTCACAACGGGTTTGCAAGCCCTTCTACCATGAATCGAGGCACTGGCAACTTTCAACGCCATCCTCAACCAACAGCTCCACCGACTAGCCCCACTTGGTTAACTGCTCACTCCGTACACAGCAGAAAATCCGTGCCCGACCCCAGCAGTGACTCGAGTGAGTCGAGTCCCCCTCCTCTCAAGAACTGGAAGGGTAGTTCCCGAAGTGTACGATTGAAGGTTGTAGAAACTGAGGTATGACGGTGGGCATCAACTTGCTTATTTTGTTAGCCATAATGCTTAAAAAAAAGTAAACATTTGTTTACTTGCAGTTGTTATCTGCAAGTAGAACCCCAAACTGCTTCACTTTCCATCCTTCACTATTTCACTACTACTTGCCCCATGTAATGTTTCACCTCTATCATATTGAGCTCTACTTTGTTGAGTTTGTGATTTTTTTTATTTTTTTTTTTTAGTCAGAGGAGGAAAACAAAGAAGAAAAAGAAGAAGAGAACATGACGAACGAAGAAAGGAAGGTTGTGTTGGAGGAGAAAGAAGAAGAAGATCAACAACAAGAAGACGAGGAAGACACAAACGAGGTTGAGGAAGATGGAATGGAAGATTATGATGAGGATTTGTGTGAATCTCCAGAACAGGAAACTCCAGCAAACACGTTGGATTTCATTGCCTCTGCTTCTTTGGAGGAGCTGTGTTTGCTGCCGCGTGTCACCATGGAAGTGGCTCGGAAGATAATTGCTCTTAAGCCATTTTCTCACCAAAAATACCTGGTAATACATCGCACAGATTTACCCGTGGCACAAAGCTTGTTTTTAATAACGCATTCCCTTACAAGGAACTTTGATGCAGGAGGAGGCTATTAGGCCCATCAAAACCTGTGCTATGGTTGTTTGATCATGCTGTATCATTTCAAGCAAGGAAGCAGCATGTACCATTTTTTAAGTCTTTGCTATGACTCAGCCGGTGTTAAAACGACCAACCAACAGTCGGGGACTCGGACTCTAGTCACAATTTTTTGTGACTCAACACGAACTTGACGTAATTGACATGAGACTTGGACTTGGGACTTGCTTACAACTTGCGTGTGAAGAGCATATAATGACTTGTTCACAATGTTTGGAAAATAATGGTTGAGTAAACATTGGATTAAAACCGGGTTTAAAAGAAATGGTAAATTTTCAGTCGTCAGCGTGCATGGTTTGGTCATTGATGACATATATGGTGTTGTGCACATGCGCAGCGTGCCAGAGTTTACGGCCGCCACCGCATACCGTTCTCCACTAAGGTTAAAGGGCGTGTCCACTCTCCAGATAGCACAGAGAACATCATGTTCAAGTAGCAAGCAGCAGACTTACCATTCTAGAAAGCACAACTTTATTCAAATGATGTCATCGACATTCGTGTCTAATCTGGGAGACTTGGAGACAGCAAATGTGCACGTCCTGACGTAATAAAATGATTTTGTGATTATTTAAATGCCATTTGACTTGGATTATTTGAACTTCGTCAATAATTGTGAATTGTATCGTGACTTCGGCAAGGCTGGCAGAATGGCCTAGAGGTATGCACACTCACCTCAAAGCTGTCTAACCTGGGTTCAATTCCCAACCCAGCTATAAACTGTCAGCCTGTTGTTTAACAGGCAGGGTGATTCATCGATGTGTGTGTGCCGTCCCTCGGATGGACATTAAATGGGAATCCCATCTGACAGCATTCATTGGTGGATGTTAAAGATCCTTGAGTGTTCTTCACAAAGAGTAGGTGAGCTACTACCGGCACCCATGGCCAAGTTATTGCCCTAACTATTCGACCGTCAAGCCTGGCCAGCCGGTTCGTGAAGACTCGGGCCAATTTTCCCCCTGCCGACCCCACAAGAAAAGATGGGTTAATAATGGCTGTCAGATGATGATCATGAACTCGTCAATAATTGTAAATTATATCACGACAACAATTGAAGTTTTTAATTTTTTATAAGTTTCATTTTCTCCATTGTCCCTCTCTACTTCTACAGCATCCTGCCCCCTTCCTAATTCCCTAGCGTCCCTCCCCCTTCCTAATCCATAGTATCCCGCCCCTTTAGTAGGGTTATTTACAGAATTCCTGACCGTGGAGAGCATGGTTCGTTCTCAGTGGATTTGTCTCTTATGAGGGTTAAATATAAAATTTAGCCTCCCATGCCCCTCGCAAAATGCGGGCTAACTCCGTGAGAGCCCCAAATCCAAGATGGCCACTGTCGGCCATGTTGGAAATTATCTTTCCAATGGTTTGGCCTACAATGCCACACAGTATATGTATTCTGGGACTTTTTGGGTCAAGGAATTCATATTTGATGTTGGTTTGATGATTTGACATACTTTTGACCTTCAAATCCAAGATGGCTGCTGATTTTCAGCTGGGAAAGGTCAATTTTTCAGTGTTGTCCTAGAGCCTTCATAATAGGCTCTAATGAAAGCTCTTTTCATGTTGAGTTGAGGTATGGACAGTAGAACTACAAGTAATGCACAGAGGTCATCTTGATGGTCAAAAAGGTAAACATTTGTGGTTGATAAGGAACAAACCTTTGCTCTCCATGGTCATGGAATTACTGGAGGTGGACCAACGAAATGTGTATATTCTAATACATTGGCATGCATTTGTACATCAATATCCCATTATCCCCCTATTTTAGGGAAGTACAAGTCTTTAACCTGAATTTACGACTTTCCAATGTAACTAATGGACCGCTAGTCTTCATCCGAATCTGTGGATTCTCCGGCGTCACTCCTCATCATTGCTAGTACTCTCATCACTATTGTCATCTGAACAAGTATGAGCTGCTGGGGTAAAGGGGGAGGGTGTGGCGCACTGGTCGGCACTTCCCATTCAGAATTTCCCAGCCATGGTCAATGGGGACGGATGCTCTAACAGGTTGTAATGGAGCTGGCAATATGTGATTAGTTCGTCTCTCTGACATGGAGATCCAACGAGTCATCATCAGGTGGGAGGCGGATCATACTACTCTTCTTCAGTTTGTGCCACTTAGCAGCTCTGGCCTGCCCACAAGTAACATCTGCACTCTCAGCATAAACTTTGGAGAGGACAAAAGCCTTAATATCAGCTCTGACTTCGTCCTCTAACTCCAGACTCTCACCCACTCGTCCTAGGAGCTCTCTCGCCTCAGGATCAGAGATCACCTTCTCCAACACTGGCTTTTCCCATGCCCATAGAACCCTGATGTGTGATCACTGCTAGTGATGACATGGAGAGGTATGATGATATCTGCAACCTGTTCTGAAAGCATGGACGGCAGTTGATTAACACATTCTTGGCGTTTAATCAACAGATCACCTCGGAGTTGTTGCGAGACATAAGCCGCCTTGACATACACGTTGTGTCCTCGCTGTCTAGTACAACTGCTCCAGTGAGTTTCTGGTCCTCAGCTTGGCATAGGCCGAGAGCAGCATTGTATCTGCCTCTGGATGCTTGAAGACATAGTCCCCATTTGCCACACCAGTGCTCAGGTTAGTTGACATCTCACCCTAACAGTATATGATGCTACTCTGCACCCGTTCAAATTGTTTTCAACTGTTCCTTCACAAGCTTTTGCAGTCTGACCTTGTTTCCTGAATTGACCATGAGTTTGTTGAACTCAGCGGCTCCTGGGAACATGTCTTCGGCTTAGGGAAAACATTTGGATGTGGAGATGTTTCCTGCCCGTCGATCATGCCATCATCCTTGATGCTAAAGGGAAGGTCATACTTGTCATATTGATGAGGCGTGCATCAGCATGGCGTGAGAGGATGATAGCGAAGATCTTATCCAGGTAGTCACTCCAGCAGTACTCTGAGCCATCCCGCTTCCTCGCCTCTGGTCCTCGGGCGTGGGGGTGGCAGCCGCCAGATCAGCCCCATGTCCATGAGGCTGATGTGGTCCGTGGTTTCTCAGCAACTGGGTCTAGGTTGAACAGTTGTAACAACTTGCTCTTCATAGTCTTGCGCATTGATCCATCTACATTGTAGAGTGAGAGGACTCCTCAGTCACTCTCCCTCAAGGGCTGACTCAAGCTGTATCATACCTGATCCCTCCACAAGTTCTACCAGGGCTGCCAGCCCTGACCTCTCCATCTGGGCCACCTTCATGGGCACACCAGATGGTGCCAAGATCTGTACACTAGCAAAATTCTCCTCTTATTCCTGTGGATGGTTGCAGTGAGAGGCTTCATCTTGGTGAACACTCGCTCTTGCAGGATTGTTTCAACCTGTGCTTGGCCATCTTGTAGTGCGTTCTTGAGGTCATGCACTAACTCCAGTGATGCGACCAGGCCAGACTGTAGTGACCTCAGTGTAGGTGAGGAGATGTCAAAGGGCTCAACATCAAAATCCTTCATGCATGCCTGCAGGTCGTGAACTGCCTGCTCATCCTTCTTCACCTTGCTGGCTGACACTCAACATGTTTCCCATGGGAACGCTGGCACTTGAGGTTCGATTCACAGTAGCCTTCACCCTCGCGACATTGTTGCATTCCTTGTTGTTGAGAACAGTTGCTTCTCATTCTGCAAAAGCTGAAGCCATCCTTGCTTCAGCTTCGAGTTAAAATTCATAGTCGTTTCTATCCAAAGGTCCAGTGGCTGGCAGGAGTAGGGTAGCCCTGTCATGGACTGGTGAAGTGATCGTTGAAGAAGGCCATTTGCTCATCTGACAGTGAGAGAGCATCGCCCAATAATCTGGCAACCACCTTCCATAGTCATGGTTGTCATATGCCATCAGCCCAGGCAACATGTTGTATGTTGATGATAGGTACTCTGAGCCATTTCTTGCATGACATGCATCAATACTTTGGACAAGAGGTCTGACATCTCTATGAATGAGACCCAGAAGTTGCCCATGTCTGTGCCAGGTTCTCATAAACTGTTGATCAGCTCCTTCATGTCGTCATCATCTCAAGATGACTGTGAGCTTCCTGTAGAGCCTCCTGTGTTGGGTGAGTGCATTGCGTAGAGTGTCAAGATTCTGCTTGATGTCCTCTGATCGTTCCTCATACTCAAGAATCTCTCTCAGTCATTTATGGATAAGAGCCTCTCTCCAGAGCAGGATGCAGCGCACACCCGCCTGTAGTGCTTCCCTCGTAGTGCTTGGTAACAGACCCCTCCACACTACACCTGCTGTAACCAGAGTGTCTGCCATGCCAGAGCCCTTGAATCTTTTATAGATGCATAGATGTAGGACATCTGCTGGTGGAAGGCACCAAGAACCGGGATGATGTCCTTGAACAGTTCTTGATTCTCCATCTTGAGCTGCACGATCAACTTGTGGTGGGCATGTCACCAATGAGAAAGAAAAATGGAATATTCTTCTTATGCATGGCCTCCACTAGTTTCACCATGATGTCATGCACCACTGACTTACTTGGAGGTTCTGGGTAGGTTGTGTGGTAGTAGGGCTTGCTCTTGCTGGGCGGTGGATGGCGGCAGGACTGGGCACCACTGTATCTGGAACCCGCTGCTTGTGAGGTGGTGGTCTTGTACCGTCATTGTCTGCGCGAGACAGTGCATGTATCACGAGCGAGCACGCTGTGGAGCTGTGCCATTCACTGTGGATGTACCATGGGACGAGCTGGTGGCTCACTCTTGCTGCCAGGGGGCATCTGTACTGCTGGACCTGCGTAAGCTCTGAACACTTTTGTTTCAGCTGTGCAGAGATTTCCTTCTTCTTGATGAGCCTTGCAGCAGGCTCTTCATCTGGTTTTTTTTCATAGCTCTCAGGCTGCACAAACATAACATTTGTTCGATGAGCTCCTGTTGCATTGCTGTCATAGTATCAATATTGAAGTCGTCGTCGACGATCACAATGGCTGGCTTGCTGTCAGTGATCTCCTGTGGACAGGATGCTGATGCCTCAACATCCATCGAGTCCAGTGGTCATAGAGGAGCAGCGTGTCTGCATAGCTGATGCAGATACATCTTGTGCAATGTTTCAACCAGATCTTTACTTCTAGTCATTCCATGGACATTTATTCCCAGGTTGATAACAGTGGTTGTGCGATGTCCAGTTATGTGGTAGGTGATCATGGAGGCCAGGCTCAGTGTGGTAGGCTTAGATCGGCAGTTTTTCTCTTAGGCTGTTTTAGCCAAGTCAACAGCTTCAACAGCAACTCACCCACCTCTTCCCTTCTTTGAGATGATCGTGTCAGGTGGCCATGGGACAGTAGATGTGTCTTTGATCTTCTTAGCCGTGGTGCCAGGTTCTGGAGGAGCTGCTCATCACTGATGCCAATGGATGACATGGCAGCCTCAATGTAGTCACCTCCCCAAACATCATAGACCCACTCGCTCTTGTTCATCTCACTTTGCTCTTTGAATCCAATTGCTCTTGATACTCATTAATAAGTAGGTCCTTGAGATATGATGATTTGACATTGCCCACTGCATAGCCATAGTCACCGATTATGCGTTTGTAGTCTGCTAAGAGGGACTGCAATGAACGGATCTCATGCTCAGTGAAGAGGACAGAATCCACATGTCTAAAGTACAAACTCCTTGCCTCTGAGAGACACACATTCTGAAGATGCATTGCATCATTTGGCTTTAATTTTGTGTTGTTGACATGCTTCAGCCAACAGGCATTGTGGTACATGATATCATTTGCGAAAGGATCTGACAGCGCTGATGTTGATCGACAAGCTGTGTGAGGCAATCCCTCAGCTGCATATCTTCTATGAGGACTGTGTGGCGCTTGAAAGCGCCATGCTGAATGTGTGTTGAGTCTGAACAGCTTACCCCGTGCTCTGTTTGGGTGCTTTGCATCCACACCTTCATGCACCATACACATTTTGTTTTGTCATGGAGAGGCCCACACACAGATGAACGCAGGCTTGGGTGGCAATGGTTCCTCTTCTCATCATCACACAGAGCATTATTAGCTTGCATTTCAGAAGTTGATGTTCGACTGGGACACTGAGCAATGTCGGTTTCTTTGTTTTTGCGCTGTCTGGCTTTTTCAAGCTTGTCTGAAGACGAGATTGATATATAACATGTCTGATGCATGAAATGATTCCTTGGCCCATCTTTCCATGAAGTGGTGATGTAAACATCACCAAATTTGTCATGTCCTGACCAGTTTTTGGCTTTTAATTGTAAACTCTCCCATTTACCTTGGCCGATAGTATCAGAGGATTTACATGGCTTGCCACATTGGAGTACACAGTCATAAGGCATTTTGCTTTAGGTAACAAACAAGCACTATTATAAGTGATCTATATACCACCACCAGTCTATACTTCTACTCTACACTATCTATTTCAAATGTCTTTCATGCTGCATTCATTCAACCTTGATCTTCAGTTCATGCCATCGAAGTATAGAGCAGCACACACGTAGGCCTGAAAAATATAGACAAAATAAAGTTAAAATATGTGAACATGAGTACCAGAATGAGGTTTCCAGGGCATGGATAAGTAATTACATCCCACATTACTGTGGGATGTCATTACTTATCCTTGCCCTAGCAGTTAGATCAATACAATGGAGAGCAATGGTTCGTTCCTCATAAACCACAAATGTTTACCTTTTTTACCATTGAGATGACCTCTGTGCATTTACTTATAGTTCTACTGTCCATACCTCAACTCAGCATGAAAAGAGCTTTCATTAGAGCCTATTATGAAGCGCTCTAGGACAACTTTGAAAAATTGACCTTCCCCAGCTGAAAATCAGCAGCCATCTTGGATTTGAAGGTCAAAAGTAGGTCAAATCATCAAACCAACATCAAATATGAATTCCTTGACCCAAAAAGTCCCAGAATACATATACTGTGTAGCATTGTAGGCCAAACCATTGGAAAGATAATTTCCAACATGGCCAACAGCGGCCATCTTGGATTTGGGGCTCTCACGGAGTTGGCCCGCATTTTTGCGAGGGGCATGGGGGCTAAATTTTTTATTTAACCCTCATAGAAGACAAATCCACTGAGAAACGAACCTATGCTCTCCACAGTCATGGAATTGCTGTAAATGACCCTACTACTTTCTGGTTATATGTTGAATTCCAACGAACGTACATAAATATACAAGTAGATTAATTATGAAAATCTCCTTTCCTGTTCCACAATGAATGCTTTGGTTCTTTCTATTTTTAAACACTTTAAACATAAGCTGAGGTTCCTGACTAGTTTCATGTACACATTTTCAAGTTGGTACTCTAGATATGAGAAGTAAATTTAACATAAATTTATTTTTGCTGGGAACAAAGCAAAACATGTCCACTGTATGAAGTTGACAAATATTGGAGTCAAACGGCTTTTCAGAACATGCATTACAATAAATGAAGCCCCTGTGTCTTAATTCCTTGATAGCTTGGACTCCAAAGTTCATAAGTAAATGTGGGACTTTACACAAGTTGAAGTAATACTATGGTGACTTGAGACTTGGCTAAAGTGACTTGTTGACATCTCTGCTGACCTCCCAGACTCGTAGTGGAATGCTCTGTAACCATTACGCCACCGAGTCTGGTTTTGTGTTCACCTTCATAATTGATCGATTCGTGTTGTTTACTTTCTTTCATTCTAGAAGGCTTTGATTCCACACATCATGAATATATATTTTTTCCTGATTTGCTTACTGTGTGGCAAGCAATATGGTAATACATACTTAAAATAGTTTATGGTTTTAACTTTGGCGTCTCTCTTGGTGCTTTTTAAGTGTTTCATTGAATTTCTTGATCAAAAGTTGGTTGTTATATTTTGGTCTGGGCATTGGTATGGTACATTTTGAAGTAATTCCATTGCTAACTAATGTTGTCTCCCTTTATCTCTCTCTCTCCCACCCTCCACTTCCATCATTATTCAGAAAAGTGCACTGGATAATCTCGGTTTGCCAGTAGTCACTGTGCTTAACGGCGTTTATCGGCTGCTTGCTGAGAGACAAGCCCTTAATGATGTTATGGCTAACTGCACTGCCATCGCGAGTACGACTCGAGGCCTGGTTACTCGGTTATTAAAAAATGACCAAACGCTGAGTCAAGATGTGGAATGCGATGGATTACTCCAACAGCCTAAATTGTTGAACACAAAGTGAGAATGAAGAGAATTTGAAGAATCATGTTTTCTCAAAAAGCTTGATGTTATTACAAATTTTATTTAATTAATATTATTATATTTTTAACCATTTAATCTACTTTAAAGGGGCAATGATGAAAAGGCAAATAGGTTTTGACTTTTTACCCTCGCCAAAGGAGAGGGTATTGCATTTGGGTCCGTTTGTCTCTGTCTTTGTCGGCACAGAACTTTAGTGTTTTTCTCCGCAACTGCTTGTCAGATTGAGACGAAATTTCACCCTTGGAGTAAATACTCATGTAGAATGTTTTGTTGATAATCATGACTCCATAGGCCACGTGGTGTGGCAGCCATGTTGGAAAAACGGAAAAACTTTGGACCTCTGCATCTCTGAAACAGCACAAAGGAAAAAACTGAAACTTGGCACATAGCAAGTACTCCTCATGGGGAATGGGATTTATTTATTTTTTAAATTTATTTTTTAAATACGTCACAAGTGCCTTTGTTATGACGTCAAAATTGAATTTGTAGAACACTACATCAGATCATTATGAAAATTTGAAGGTAATCTCGGGATAAAATGGTCCACAGAAAATTTTTTGATGATGTCATCGGTCATGTGATTCGGCAGCCAAATGTAAAAAAAAAACCTTCAAAAAACTCTGAAATAACTTTACAGATTGAGGTGAAACTTTACACGTATTGCTGCCCATCCATGAGGAACAAAAGGTTCACACATGACAGGTCACATGGTTTGGCAGCTATATTGGATTTACCCTAAAATCTGTAAAAAAAAAAAATCCTTTTCCAGAATGTCTGGACAGATAGAGGGAAAACTTCACACAAATGTTCCCCAAGCCTTGGGGATACCAGGGTATTCATGAATAATGAGGTCGCACGATCTGGCTGCCATATTGGATTGAGTGAAAATCTAGAAGAAAAAAAAATTATTTCTCGAATCGCTTAATCAATCGACATGAAACTTCACAATTATGATCTAGTAGTGATGGAAATATATGGTTAAAATTTCAACCTGATCGGATGCATGGTGTGGCAGCCAGAATTATTTAATATTTTGAATCCGAGTTATTTTTGGGGGGGTTTTGTTTTTGAATAAGACTCTCTTGGCTGTGCCTGGATGGGTTTGAGGGTGGAGGAGTAGCAGCTGAAATGTGAATCCTATCCAGGTTCCTCCTGATGACTCCAACTTTGCTTTTTGCTTCTTTGGGTTCCTTCTGATTACTTCAATGCAGTATTTGTACCTATTTGGTCTTCCATTTCTTTTGAATTGAATTTATTTTAATAATAATAAACGTCAGGGTCAGGTGTCCAATCAAAGCAGGACATCTTGGTAACTGGTCATCACTGCCAGCAGGTATAAAATGGCAGTTTTAGTTGTGTCTTATTAATCACGTAACACACCAGCACCAAACGCCACACAAAGCAACTCCTGGTGAGGGTCTGCGATCTCTGATTGCTCTTTTTCTTGTTCCTTTTGGTTTGTTGTAATATAATGTTGTCTTTGTGTTACATCTGGTCGTTGGTAATGGTATTGCACAGCATGTTGTAAGGCTGGTGTTGGTTTGATGGTTAAGATGGCTGGCTTAAGATTTTAATGGCTTGAGTTTGATCCCCCATCGTTCCGTTAAATAACACCAAGTGGGTTGACTCAGCCTGTCATCCTTCCGATGTCTGCAAAATGAGTACCAGCTTACTGGAACTGGGTCACGACATCAGCAGCACAACCGCGCTCACAGCAACGATGCAGCCACAGGCTGCATACGAAATAATTACAACAATAACAGCATGTTCTTTCCTTTGCAGGTTGCGGTTGAAGCCATACCAGTTGTTGGGATTGAACTGGCTTTCTTTACTTCATAAGCAAGACGTTAATGCCATTTTGGGTGATGAAATGGTGAGAGCAGGCAATGGGATGGTTTGGGGGTCGAGATCCAGTGAGAAATGATGAAACTTGCTTTTTTGAACTAACATGAGTGTCATAAACAAATTGATGTGTGGTGATGGTGGTGTTTATATTGGTATCGAAATTGGCAGATGATGTGGGAAGCCTTTAACAGTTTTGCCTTTGACCCTTGATGTGATACATGAGAAAATATTCATTGGAACCTTGGGAATAATACATTTTGAGTCATGCAATTGAGCCTCTGTCTATTTTCCAGTCTGTAAAGAGCAGATGTCAAGTTGGGAAGAAAAGGGTGAATGCGAGATTTTCATTTTTATATTTTGAGAGAAATTTGATAGGATGGAATTTTGTTGTTGTACATTTGTAGTCGTGTTGTGGTGTTGTGTGTTGCAGGGTCTCGGTAAAACTGTGCAGGCCATCGCATTCCTGGCACACCTGATTGAGGAGGGGGAGGAAGGTCCTCATTTGGTTGTAGTAACCGCATCAACACTTGGTATAGTTCCCTAATAGTCAACTGAAATGCAAACATGACTTCTCACAACATGATGAACAGTATTCATTGCCATAAGAATTTTTAGGGTACCGAGCCATTCTGCTTATTATTGTTGTTATTTGTTGCTGTTTGCATAACCCAAACAGAAGAAGAAGCCATTTGTTTACAGTGCCTAACGTGCATCCTTTTCTCATTTTGCTTCATTCTTAACATTAGTATTGCTGTTTTGAGCTTTGTGTTGATGTGCATGCACAGCTAAGATTAACATTCATTTTCATGTCGAAGATAATGTTGCAGGGTAATGGAACGCTTGTGGAGGATTCTCACTCGTGCTGTTTAAGGTAGAGATGAGTGAGCGCAGTCACAGGAAATGTTGCTTTTATTTTAGGAGTGACGGTACCCAGCAGACACCAAGTTGATGAAAAGATTGCTGGGGAGGGCTTATAGGTTACTTATAGGAGCTTGAACTCTGGATGTTAAGATCCCAAGCCGTATTATTAGAGGGGAAAAAAAATCAAAAAAAATTATTTCAACGAAGAAGACTTGGTTTTATTCTGCGAATTGATCATTTTAAATAGAAGAAAGCATCAGTAGTCTGGTCTGCCATATCTGCTAAAGCCAAGATTTTTCAAGCTTCACCTTTTTTTGTTTTGTTCCACTGCAAACCAAAGAAATACATGTGTGGATACCAAAAGATTTTATAATTTCAACAACTTTCTGGAAGAAATGGTTCATTGTTTGAAAAAAAAAAAGTGCAAGGGTGCCAATATATTTTTAGCCATTCTGCATTCCTGGAGTTTGAATCCTCGCTCCCAACGGCAAGTGTCAAGTGAGCACTTCAGAAATCCCATCAATGATGGGCTGTGCCCGGAACAGTCAAGAGGTAATTACCTCTGTTAACACGTCCAGAAATGTTTCCCATGCTCCCCTACATCCAATTAACCCTAATGGTGAGAAAGAATGCGTGTGCACGAACCAACCTAGACACAGGAATTTTGATGATGTATTTATAAATATATTAATAATTTTAGAGTTCAGAGAACACCTTACCCCACAGTCTTGAGAAGAAAAAATAGCTTATCTCACGCAGTCTGCACATACAAAATTGGGACGAATTCAGAGCCAAAGTACTGCTGAACTGCAGGTTCGGTTTCCGATTTGTGTTTAAAATATAACATTCAATTGAAATAAAGTTGTTTCTTGATCACAATCTGACATCTGTAGACACGCAGATGCTTTTTGCTTCGTACATGTGGGTAAGTATGAAATGCTAGCCACAACAATCGATAAATTCAGATTTTGATGTACCATACTTTGTTGCATAATGTCGGTGCTGCCGAAGCGGTTTCTTAGCAAGGGTTTTCCTGGGTGGTTAATTGCCATTGCCTTTCCAGCAGTAGTTAGGGCAGGAATATGGAGTTTGTTCAGGGTGCCGGTGATGGCTCGCCTACTTTTCAAGAAGGACACTGTGTGATCTTTAACATCCACCAACTAATGCCAGCAGATGGGACGCCCAGTATAACGTCCATCCGAGGGATGGCACACAAGGTGAATCACCAGCATATGACAGTTTATATCTGGGCCGAGATTCAAATCCAGGCTCGACTGCTTCGAGGCAAGTGTTAGTACCTCTCGGTCTAGGCCATCCTGCTAATTGACATAATACGCAACATTATAGCCCCAAGACAGTACAGCCTCTGACAGTCCCTTACAAGACACAAATATTATACATATTAAAGGCTGCAAACTTGGTTTGTGCAAAAATGGGCAGAGGACAGGGAAGATGATGTTCAAAAGATGGGACGGATGTTAAAAATAACAAAATAATTAATGAAGGAACAGGTAATCGAAGAAGAGGGTTGGGCAGGTTTTGGTTGGTTTGATGAGATGATGGGATCTGACGAGCACCACTGAGTCTTTCGGCTCCCCTGAATCCACAACAGCAGGTACATCGAGGGTCTTTAACAGGATGGAGTCTGGTGCAAATGGTGTATCATGTGGCAAAAATAAAATAGGGGGTTCCCTTTCAGTACTGCCAAACTACTCTGCTCTTTGCTGTATGCAGGACTTCGTCCTCTTTCTTTCTCTGCAGTTGACAAAAAATTGATATGCTGTTTCCCTGTCCTAGCCCACCAAACATGACTGCTGCAGGCTTGACACTTGGATATTAATTGCCTTTGAAAAAGCAAGGATTTTGATTATGTTGCTTTCGTGAGATGTTGCTTGCGACCACGTTCATAAAACCACCGTGGGTGCTGCTCGAATGTTCCTGTATTGACCCATATTTGTTTCATTATTTTGAGCAGATTCCATACAGGTGCGGTGCAGTCTATAGTAATGGGATGCACTGAAAGTGCAGAACACTGCATGACGAATCTTGGTCAATAGATAGGAAGCCAGTTTGGTGTAAGCTCCATCATGGAAATACTGTGTGGAGAGTTCTGTCGATTGTGATCCTCCATAGCAGCTTGATTGCTGCCTCCGTTTTTCGTTTCAATTTTCAAAATGTCAAAAAAAATTTTTTCTATCACTTCTGTTCTGATAAAACCTGAACCAAAATACGGCCACAGGTTATCGATATTTAACCGTTACTTGGAAATTGATCGAGCATGATATTAAAAAAAACAGTTGTGATTTGTATAGCTACCTTGGTAATAAAAATAAACGTAAAAGATATTTTAAATATTATATTATTAGAATTTTATGAAAATGAAAGGGAATGTTCTGGTGTCCTTCCTTTTATGGTTTGGTGACCGTGACACTGGTAGATAGATGACAACAGAAGCTGCAGGTCTGCGAGAACAACTGTGTCTGAAAGATTGCGGGAGTGAAGAGGGATGGATAGGATGGATGAACTGAGTGAGGAGATCGGTGTGTGGATGAGCTTAACTGAGAGATTGGTAAAAAAAAATCCAGCTGAAGTGGTTTGGGCACTTGGTCTGGATGGGGGAAGAGAGAATGGCAAAGAGAGTAGATAGGTTGAGGGAACAAGGTAGGAGACAAAGAGGTGGACCGTGGTTGAGATGGGAAGATTGTGTGAGGAGGGATAAGGTCGGGGTGGTTGGAGAGAGTTGACAGAGGGAAGTGAGTGAAGGAGTATCTTGGTCAAAGCAGGGCAGAAGATTGGTGCCATTGGACCTCACCCCTTATCAAGGGGAGAGAAGAAGATATTTACCTTGGTTTGATTTGTATCGGGAAGTGTTCTGAATTTCATTTATGTTTATGTATGTTAAATGTATTTCATTTAATGTGGCCTGCAAGGTCAAGATCAGAATCTCAAAAGTTTCACCTGCCCCACTCACCTTTTTGTTTTTTTTCATTTTATTTTTAAAGCCGACTCTCACCTTGCCTTTCTCAAACTACTTTCAATTTTACCCACCCTACCTTGCAGCCAACTGGCAGCGGGAATTTGATTCTTGGAGCACAGACTTGGAAGTACTTGTTTACTATGGTGAGTCAAATTCATGGATTCCTGTGAACATTTTGTGTGACTTGATGCTTTCATCTTCTCAGACATCAAGGTAAACAAACATTGCTCTTGTTCATCGGACAACAAATGTAACTTTTCTGGTTCTACAAGAGTTTTCTTTTGTTGTCATAGTTATTTTCAGTGTTTTTCAATTCTTGCATTGCCTCGTGCTTTGGAATCTTTGTTTCGTTTGCACAAAATAAACTTTCTTTGTAACTGATGATGTGACTGTTTTACAAATGCCCTTTTGTAACTTAAACTTTTAATTTTGTTCTGAAGGTTTGCGAGCATTTGTTGTACAGGTTGAATTTTTCCAACAGGGAACCAGCCCGAGCGGCGAATGCTGCGTTGTGAAATTCTTGACAAAATTGAAAGACCTAACGTCATCCTCACCACGTATGTCTTTTCACCTTTTGTCTCTTTCTCCACTAATGCCTTGGATATTTGGTGGCTTTGTTGTGGTTGTTGTCATTGCGGTTGCCAAAACTCTGCAATAATTTGGAAAAAACATTGCTCTTGTTCAATAAGTTTTTGCAAAGTATCTATTGCCAGGGTTGAGAAGAAAATGAAAGAAGAGGCACTTGTATGACTCCTTACAAGGAAATTTGATGTAGGAGGCCATTCAGCCCATCATCATGCCATTAGCCATCGCCCTAACAGCTACACACACCAGATTGAATAAATCTGTCAAGCTAACAACGATTTCATTTTAGGGAGGGGGTTGGGAAAGAGTGTGGATGAGAACAATGTGGCAGGATCGGGTACATCAGAATTTTTATTTATTTATTATTTTAAATGTGGGGGAGGGGTGGTGAGAGGCTTGTGAGCGCGTTTTTTTTTTTCGTCAAAAATGTACAACACTAACCACACGCTATCCCTTGATGAAACCTTCTCACAGTTATCACTCGGCACCATCCATCCATTGGGACCATACTCTGCACAGAGCATCGGTGCTGCCAAAGCAGTCTCCTGGGCTATTGGCCACAATCCTTGATGGGTCACCACTCCGACACAGGATGCTCAAATGGCTCAATCATCCCAGCAAGCTGGGACTCATTTTGCTGACCTAGGAAGGATGACAGGCTGAGTCAACCCCACCTGGTATTAATTCAATGGCTGAGCAGGATTTAGACTCGGGACCTTAGCATCCCAAGCCTGCCCCCCTAACCATTAAGCCAACATCAGGCATACACTCGGCACTGATGTACATAATCGCCCATCCATACTTAAGCTATTTACCATATCCTGCCAATATCCCTGTACCCATCTATCTCTAATGCTTGTAGCTACCTATCTAATTCCAATTTAAACGTATCTACTCTTTCTGATGAGAGTACCTTTCCAGGGAGACCATTCCATGCATTAACTACTCTGAGAATTTGATTTGGAGAATTTGCATTCAGTGAGGCTTGATCATTGTGGCACCCTAGCTGAATGCAGCTATCTGCACATGGACCAGCTTTACCAATCCAAGGGCATTCTGAATCATGTATATTCCAGGGTGTTTCTTCCGGTCTTAATGTAGTGCAGTGATCGTCATGATTGTTTTAGTGGGGGGGGGGGCACTTTTGCTGATAAGACATCAGTGTGAGAGCTGCCACTGCCTGCAGGAATCCATAATGGCTGCTATTAGGCCCTGCCTCCACATGCTCTTCTTTGTTGTGGTTAACTGGGCTGCAAGTGTAATTGTTTGTATAACTGCAACCATATACTGATGAAGTTATGTTACTTTTATGCTTCACATTGTAACACTCATTTAAAACCATTGGGTCAGTTTGATAGCATTTCTGGTGGATTATGGTGGGGTGTTTTCACTTTTGAGTATTTTATCGGTCGCACATCAGGGGCCGCACTTTAGGCCACCAGGGGCCGCCAGTGGCTTGCGGGCCGTGCAATGAAGAACAAGGATGTAGTGGATGCTGATCTACAGCATGACTTGTTTATTATTTCAACATTAAGCTGTTTGCCAAATTATTTGAACACCTTTTAAAAACGTGCATATGTCGTGGCCGTGTCATTCCGATGCAGTTTTCAAAAACATTCACTGTGTGCCTGTTTCGATCGACAGCGCATGAATATTTGCAGTTTGCAAAGTGTCCTTGTTATAGGCTACCTACCATGTGGCTTCTGTGCTTGGATTGCTATGCTCCATAGATGGACAATGCCTTGCACTCTGCAATCACTGCCTCACCACCCAACGTTCTTGTTTCTCTTTTGCTACTCTACAGAGTGACATGTTGAGTGCCTTTGCTATACGAAGCATGTCCGATTGCAGTGAATATTTCATTAATTGCTATGAAGGGTGATCTCTATTAATAGCTTGGTGGTCTGTCTCCGACCACTTCCTTTCTGGTCTCGCACCCTCTGCTCTTTCCGTACTTTGCCCCGTTCCCCCAGGTTTCTGCAGGGCTCACACGGTCCCACCATCAGCCCCCTTTTGGTGAAACTGCCTAAATCCAGGACCACTGCTCACCTCCACTCATTTGTTCCTCTTTTTTATTATCCCCCCCCACCTGTAGAATCGACTTTCACATCTTCTACAATCTCATTCTTCCCTCCAGGTCTTCTAAACAGCTGATCATCCCCAATCCTAAACCATGATCTTTTCTACCCTCGTTAACCCCACCCAAGTCCCCCTCCTAATTTTCCAGTTTTTCCTCCTTGGAGTTGCCTTCTGTATCCATTTTGTCCACCCCTTGTATGCATGTTTTGTGTCCTGTTTTTGTGTTACCTCCTGATCCATTCACTATACTACTTGCTCTTCCATGAGCTATAGCCTCGGACTATGTATGCAAAAAAGAAAAAAAAAACAACAATGGAGGGGAGGGGGGTGTTTTTATTTTATTTTTAAAGTGGAACTTCTATTTTTAGGTTATTTCTCTGAAATATGCTCGTTGAGTGGGTCCTGGTATAGGTATGTCTGTTAAAATTGACTAAAACATCTGCTCCTCACAAACTACCTGACCGATTATGACCATATTTGGTACGATAAGTCAGGACAGGAAGGTCTCATGTGGTTGTGCTCCTAACCAGATGTGCCCCCTGGAAAGGGAGTTTCATTCAAAAATCTTCTCAGAAACCACCAGAAAGATCCAGACCAAGCTCGCCACGAGGCATCGGAACCATGCCCTAATCTTAAGTTGTGCTCCTCATGCCCATATCTCCCCAGAAAGGGGGCCCACAGGCCCCCTCCCCAAATTCCTCATTTTCACTGAAACATCATCTCCACAACTGCCTGAGCAATACGGACCAAATTTGGTACAATGCATCAGGACAGTTAAGTCTCATGGGGTTGTGCTTCCCATCCAGATATGCCCAGTTAAAGGGGCTATAAGGCGGTGGGGTGGGGGGGGGGGGTGGGGGGGGGGTTGCCCCATATATTGGTATTTCATTAAAAAAATCTTCTTAGAAACCAACAACCGGATCTGCATTATCTGTGCCGTCTCCAGTCACTGCACCTTTTGGGAAGTAACTGTCAGTTCCCCACGGAGCTATTCATCTAGCACAATTTGTTCGCATTCTCTCCTCTTTTTCGATCATCTTCGTCTCTGCACATTTTTATATACAGAGACCATTTGTGTGATTAAATGTGAGAGGGAGAAGAAGATATGCTTTACATCTTTAAAAAATGATGTCTGTGATGTAGAAAGGATATATATATACACAGCTCTGGAAAAAATTAAGAGACCACTCCAAAAAAAATTTAAATCGGCATCTCTACATGTATGGCAGCCATTCCATTCCAGTGTCTGTTGAATTCCAACACAGGCACACCTCATTCTATTTAGTGAGTACTGATTCGGTGATCACCTGAACCGAATCTTATTAACAAGGAAAAGTATAAAAACCACTGCTGTGGTCATCACTATCCTCTTGCAATAGGACCAACTGGATGGCAAAAAACAGTGGCTAGTAGTACCTCAAAAGTAATTGGAATCAATAAAATAACTATTGACCATGCCAAAAGAGTTGAAAAGAAAGTTTTGAGTGAGGAAAGAAGGGTTCAATTGGCTTTACTGGCAGAGGGATACAGTGAGCGTCATGTTGCTTCCATCCTTACAATATCAAAGACGGCGGTTCATAAGAACAAGGTCAAGCAGCAGACATTGGGGACCAAAAAGCTACAGACTGGCAGAGGGCGAAAACGACTTTCCACTGACCGGGATGACCGCCAACTCATTCGAATGTCACTCAACAACCTTAGGATGACATCGAGTGATCTACAAAAAGAATGGCAAACGGCAGCTGGGGTGAAGTGCACGGCGAGGACGGTTCGAAACAGGCTCCTAGGGGCAGGCTGAAGTCGTGCAAAGCTAGAAAAAAGCCCTTCATCAATGAGAAGAAAGAAGAGCCAGGCTGAGGTTTGCAAAAGACCATAAGGATTGGACCGTAGAGGACTGGAGTAAGGTCATCTTCTCTGATGAGTCCAATTTCCAGCTTTGCCCAACACCTGGTCGTCTAATGGTTAGACGGAGACCTGGAGAGGCCTACAACCCACAGTGTCTCGCACCCACTGTGAAATTTTGTGGAGGATCGGTGATGATCTAGGGGTGCTTCGGCAAGGCTGGAATCAGGCAGATTTGTCTTTGTGAAGGACTCATGAATCAAGCCACGTACAAGGTTGTCCTGGAAGAACACTTGCTTCCTTCTGCTCTGACAATGTTCCCCAACTCTGAGGACTGGTTTTTCCAGCAGGACAATGCTCCATGCCACACAACCAGGTCAATCAAGGTGTGGATGGAGGACCATCAGATCAAGACCCTGTCATGGCCAGCCCAATCTCCAGACCTGAACCCCATTGAAAACCTCTGGAATGTGATCAAGAGGAAGATGGATGGTCACAAGCCATCAAACAAAGCTGAGTTGCTTGAATTTTTGTGCCAGGAGTGGCATAAAGTCACCCAACAGCAATGTGAAAGACTGGTGGAGAGCATGCCAAGACGATGAAAGCTGTGATTGAAAATCAGGGTTATTCCACAAAATATTGATTTCTGAACTCTTCCTAAGTTAAAACATTAGTATTGTGTTGTTTAAAAATGAATAAGAACTTGTTTTGTTTGTATTATTTGAGGTCTGAAAACACTATCTTTGTTGTTATTTTGAGCAGTTGTCATTTTCTGCAAATAAATGCTCTAAATGACAATATTTTTATTCGGAATTTGGGAGAAATGTTGTCAGTAGTTTATAGAATAAAACAAAAATGTTCATTTTACTCAAACACATACCTATAAATAGTAAAACCGGGGGGGGGGGGGGTGGGTGCCGCCAGATACATTACATTCGCCAAAGGCCAATCGAACCTATATGGCTGTTGTTACGGACTTAATATAATTATTTATATAATAGTTCACGCACATATCCTTAATATAATTCACGGACTGGTGTTTCTTTGTTTGTGGGTTTGTTTGTCGTTCTACTCCTCCTACAGTTCTGGGCTAATTACATCCAGACTTGCTACATAGGATCAGCATAACCCCAATTAATGCATAGGGTGTTTTTATCTTTGTTGGGGTGGGGGGGGGGGGGGGTGGGGAGAAATGCAAATTCTCTATGTAAATGTGTATCGTGTCACGCTACCTCAAGGTGCGGGAGGGTATTACTCTCACTCCCCCCCCCCCCCCCCCCACCCCCCCCCCCCCCCCCCCCCCGGTCGCCCCCCAGCCCCCCCCGCCCCCCCCCCCCCTCCAATCCTACATCCCCCCCCCCCCCCCCCCCCCCCCCCCCCCCCCCCACCCCTCCCCCACCCACCCCACCCCCCCACCCCCCCCCCCTACCCCCCCCCATTTCCAGTGCAGTGAGGTTTTTTGAATTATAAGCAGGGGGTATGTTCTTGCTTCATGCACATAACTGGGTTTTTTTTTTGTTGTGTATAGAGAGCTGTCAGTTCAACTGTAAGTTGCCCGCGTGAACTGGTAAGTGCTGTTATTGGCGGAAGTGGAACTGTCGAGGAGCCAACAACAGCTCAGCTGTGAAGTGGTAGGCCACACAAGCTCACAGAATGGGACCGCCGAGTGCTGAAGCGCATAGCGCGGAAAAATTGTCTGTCATCGGTTGCAACACTCACTGCTGAGTTCCAAACTGCCTCTGGAAGCAACGTCAACACAAGCACTGTTCGTCGAGAGCTTCATGAAATGGGTTTCCATGGCCGAGCAGCCGCCCACAAGCCTAAGATCGCCATGTGCAATGCTAATTGTCGGCTGGAGTGGTGTAAAGCTCACCGCTATTGGACTCTGGAGCAGTAGAAACTCTTCTCTGGAGTGATGAATCACGCTTCACCATCTGGCAGTCCAACAGACTAATGTGGGTTTGGCAGATGTCAGGAGAACACCACCAGCCCGAATGCATAGCGCCAACTGTGAAGTTTGGCCGAGGAGGAATAATGGTCCGGAGCTGTTTTTCATGGTTCGGGCTAGGCCCCTTAGTTCCAGTGAAGGGAAATATTAATGTGATAGCATACAATGACATTCTATACGATTCTGTGCTTCCAACTTTGTGGCATCAGTTTGGGGAAGGCCCTTTCCTGTTTAAGCATGACAATGCCCCCGTGCACAAAGCGAGGTCCATACAGAAATGGTTTGGCGAGATCGGTGTGGAAGAGAGCCTTACCTCAACCCCATTGAACACCTTTGGGATGGATTGGAACGCTTGTTGTGGGCCGGGTCGGGAAGGCGAGAATGACCGCTAAATGGAGCAGTTGAGCGCGTTCTCCCACCGAACACTGGAATTGAAGTCCGGATAACTCCGAAGGTCACGGGTCCCTTAGTGGACCGTGGACGCCAATATTTCGACGTCGTGGGGTAGGGTTAATTGTCTAATTCCAATTTACCTTCGTACCCACGCCGTCTAACTACCGGGGAAGCCACACCCTTGGCCGACTTTGTCTGAACCGAGTCGCTGTTACCGACTCGGATCCGGCGTTACCGACTCGGATCCGGCGTAACTGAGCGGGGATTACCAAAGCCTGCCGGACCAAATGAACAAGTTACGGCACAAACGGCCTCCCTATTTCTCAAGCCCGCACCGTGCTGGGTCATTGATAGAAACGACAGGCAACGAGCTGGTACATTTAACACGGGGTTTATTTATAATGGGGAGAGGGAGACAAAGAGCAGTTACACTGATATAATCAAATGTACAATGATGCAAGGCACTTATACCGTTTCTACTTGAAGACTGGGCACGCACACACACACACACACACACAACACACACACACACACACACACACACACACACACACACACACACCACACATCCAAAAGAAATGGACCCAACGGGTCCAAAATAAATGGTCCTCGGGCCGAGGAGGATAGCTCAGCTGGGGGACAGAGTTCTGTGGTGTACCTGGCCGCGTCATGCGGCTTGCCGACCTGCCCCTGTGGAGCCCGGGATTATTGGCGGGGAAGTCGGATGCTCCGACCACCAGCCCGCGCGCTCCAACACAAACCACCACAGGTGGGACTCAACCCACACGGTCAGCTTCGCACCAAGCGCCGAGGAGAAGACCAGGACGAAGACCGACGACCACGACAAGGAGCGCCCAGCAGGCAGAACACAGGGGGTGTCCGACCAACTTTTTCTCGCGCACCACTCGATTCTCTTCTCCCCTCCCCTGCGTGGGGTGGGGGGGGGGATTCCGCTCTCTGGAAACTCGCCTCTGGATCGGACAGGTGTTTGGGGTCTCGTGGTGACCAGCCGTGATTGGAGGAGGTCAGGGTAGGCGGGGAAAAACAGCCCCTTCTTGGGCGAAGTCTCTGTGGCTGTTTTGGCGCTTCTCTCTTTTCGCTTAGTCGAGACATTCTCTTTCCCTGGGCGTTCTGGCTTCCCATTGGCTGGGCGCGCGTGCGATGCTCGCCCTTCGCTCATTGGGCAGAGGAAACACTCCATGCCCTTTTTTGGAGCGGGGCTCCGATCTGAGCGATGGAAGCCCCACCCACGTCTGTGCTCGGCACGCATGCGCGTGAGGAAGGCCGATGGTGGCAGGAGCGAAGGAGGATGTTGTTGTTGTTGTTGTGGATATTAATTCGAACAAAAAAAAACTCCCAGCGCACATACACTTAATCACCCATTAAACATAGGGACGGGACCCTAACTATAAACACATACTTATCGAAATAACTGCATTGCGGGGATTCTGGCTATTGTGTGCAAATAGCTGCCAGATTCATAACACGCTGACTGCGAGCCAGACCTAATCGCCCAACATCAGTGCCCGACCACACTGATGCTCTTGTGGCTGAATGGAAGCAAATCCCTGCAGCAATGTTCCAACATCAGTAGAAAGCCTTCCCAGAAGAGTGGAGGCTGTTTCAGCACAAAGGGGATGGGGGGGGGGGATCAACTCCATATTAATGCTCATGATTTTGGAATGAGATGTTGGACGAGCAGGTGTCCACATACTTTGGCCATGTCGTTATGTATGTATATGTATGTGTGTGTGTGTTTTATGTATATATGTATATATATATATATATTATATATATATATTATAATATATATATATATATATGTATGTATGCATGTATATTTTGTTATAACTGTATATATATCTATAATTCCAGCAATGTGTGTGTGTGTCTGTGTCTGTGTCTGTGTCTGTGTGTCTGCGACCTCCGTTTCTCGACAACTACTTGTCCGATCTGATTGAAACTTGCAGGAATATTGCGGGGACACGCGGATGTGCCTTTTCAAGGTTTGATATTAATCGGACGAGCGGTTCCAAAGTTACGGCCATTTATCTGTCAACCAATGACAGGACACGGTCTATGATGTCACGAATGACGTCACAATGCTTTGTCTTTTTATTTTTTTTATATGATGTCACAATTGATGTGGACCTGAGTAGTGCCTTTTCAAAGTTTGATATCGTTCTTCATCCGTTTCAGCTGCTTCCCAAGTGTTTCCCAAGTTATGGCCATTTATGATACGGTTGGTCGATATAATTGAAACAATGCCCCAATCCAGTTTTTTTTTTTGCACGTACGGCCACGCACGTACGGGCATGTACCTACGGGCACGCCCTAGTATCTATAATTCCAGCAATCTCTGTGTGTGCACGTGTGTGTGTGTGTGTGTGTTGTGTGTGTGTGCGTGTGTGTGTGCGTGTGTGTGCGTGTGTGTGTGTGTGTGTGTGTGTGTGTTGTGTGTGTGTGTGTGTGTGACACCGCTGTTTCTCGACAACCACTGGTCCGATCTAATTGAAACTTGCCAGGTATATTGCTGGGGACCTGAGGATGTGCCTTTTCAAGGTTTGATATTAATCGGACAAGTGCTTCCCAAGTTATGGCCATTTATTTACCAACCAAGACAAGACACGTTACTGCGTGGCGTGGCCGATGGGAAGGGAACCTCAGCCGCGTTCCCCATTACGGGTTACAACGTACGGACTTCCGGAGAGTGATGACTTCGTGTATTCTAATAATTTCTCGATTTCTTATGTGCATTTATAGATAAACACAATGCCCCAAGTTATGATCGTTTTCATATAGACGGTGCATAAATTTCAGTAACATCAGTGAGCTGGTATGCTCTGAACCAGGAAGTAATTTTTTTTTTTTTGCACGAACTTTTTTCTCTTCTCTTTCTCTTTGTGTTTTTCCTTGCGACGACATTGCGAAAAGGCAAAATACGTTGGCGCTAATTGAATAATTGGCCATTAAAACTAAATTGCGAATAATCGTAACTGCGATATGCGAACTTCCGGACCACGCACGTACGGGCACGCGAGAGTGAAGAAACGGCCTGTGTGGTTGTTTCTTGCTCGCGGTTTGAAAGTTTTTTTTTCTTTGTTTTTTTTATGGGCACGTACTAGTATATATAAACGACTGATTCACTGACTCACTGATATTATAGTTCAGTACCTTCCAGGTAACGTAGAAAGCTGAAATTTTGTGTGCTGATGGATATCGACGCTGATACACCAGGAAAAATCACAACCATTGGACAACATCCCTAAATTAAAATATAAATAAATGGAAAAAAAATGCAGGTGAGTGACCTGAGAATGGGGAAGCACGATCCGTTAATGCTTACATTGTGCAAGCATACCCTGCTAGTATGTGTACTGTATATGAGCAGCTTTGCCTGGTGCTGTTCTCATCCTGTTGGCATTTTGAAGAAATCAATTATTTTCGTCTTTTTTTCCCCCTTTTTTTGTGGGTGCCAAAAACACTTCCCGACAGCCACTAAGGAATGGGGTTGGAGATCATTTAATGTTCCCTTTCACATAGCTACAAAGGCTAAGGCATTATTGAGTGATGAAAAAAAAGCCCCAAAAATCCCAACCGTTTTGTTTTGATTTGCCTAAGGCACTCCCGAGCATTTAATGATGAACTTCTGAAAATTTGACAAAGATCTGTTTTGCCATCTCTGAAAAAATGGACACGCACGCACGCACGCACGCACACACACACACACCTCCTTGGTGAGAATTGGTATTACAAGTCATCTTTCTTTATCTTGTTATATGTGATCAATAATATTTCTTTCAAAAATGACATTATATAGTGCATTTCCAAGAATGTGCCACAGCACATTGTCCACTAAAGGTGGGCCGGTAAGGGTACTCCCATCCATTAGTTAAAACGATTTAATTATGTCACTAGTTTTTAAATGATTTCTGAAATTGCTATTCAAGTATCCAATCGGCTACATCGCTTTTATTGTAAATAACCTGGGTACATGCCTTTCCACCATTAAAACAATTTGTCCCAAACCCTCCCTCACTACCCACTCACCTTGCCTCTCATCGGCACGTACAGTTTTCATACTAAAATTTCTCTCTCTTTCTCTCTATTTCTACTTCCCCCCCCCCCCCCCCCCCCCCCACAGATACCAATGTGTAATTGGGACAAAAGAAGATCGAGGCTTGTTTCGAAGGCTCCGTTTGGGTTGTGCGGTGTTTGATGAGGGCCATGTCCTGAAGAATATGGCCACGCAGCGCTACCGGAAGCTCACGGCTCTTCGGGTTTGTGTGGTGCATGTGGTATTGGAAACCATTTAATTCGGAAATGTTAGGATCTGTTTGACAGGCTGTACGAATGGTCTTTCTTCACACTCCAGTATAGAGATCAACTGTGTTGGTTAATTTCTTGCATTGGAACTTCATTGCATCTTCTTGTTAGACTATGTTCTGGAATTGAGTGCCCCTGTGTTGAATCATTGAGGTTTGACCACAGTGAAGATTAGGTACATATAGTTAAAAAAAACAAAAAAAACAGTGTAATGGTTACAGTGTTCGCTCATTCTGTGATGTTGGTGGTTCAACCCTGTCTGAGTCATACCAAAGAATAAAAATGGGACGGGCTGCTTCCTTGCTTCACGTTCAGCATTTAAATGGATAAGAGCAGCGACGCATCCATAGGGAGGAGGAAACTCCTCCTTTGGAAATACCCTGCTGAGTGAGGTGAGAAAGGTGGTACCATTGTTGTGCCGTTGCTGGTACCCAGAGTGCCCCGGGAAGTGATGGCACTTTCCCCAAATTTAATGCCTGTGTTGTTTCGTATATTCGTCAATGTCCATGTGTGTGGCAGCTCCACTACGAGCCTTTTTAATTTTATTTTAATTGTATGTGATCTGGGCCCGTGGAAGAGCAAGTGCAGTAACTGACAGATTGGACAGCAAAAGAGAGAGGGGGAAACGCCGACAGCAGAGCCGAAGGCCAAGACAGAAGGAAGCAGATGATGAATGGGGACAGGAGAGGATGCATGGGTGGACAAGATGATACAGAAGGGAACTCTCAGGAGGAAAACTGGAAATTTGGAAGGAAGAGGAAACGGGGTTGGGGGGGGTGGGGCTGTTAACAAGGGTAGAAATGATCAAGGTTTTGGATTGGGGTTATCTGACATGGTGGTGAACAGCTGTCTTGAAGACCCGGAGGGAAGAATGTGATTGAAGAGGATGTGGAAGTTTGTTCGACATGTCGGAAAAAAAAAGAAGAAAAGGAACAAGCATGGAAAGAGCAGAAGGTGCAAGACCAGAGAGGAGGTGGTAGAAGATTGAGACCACCAACTTGTTTTGATAGCAAAATGATAGGCCCATAGACTTGGTTTCATCAAGGAGATTCCAATAATCTTAAATTCCTTGCTTTCCATGGCATTAAGCTGAGTGAAATGTGAGGCAGGGGAGCCAGCCCAGAGCTGAGCAGTACTCCATCAAGTTGTGGATGAAGGCCTTGTAGGTGGATAGGGGTTCAGGTGTGCCAAGGAAGAACTCTGTACGATGGAGGATGTCCAGTCAATGGCTGGCTTTGATGGGCAACTTTGAAATGTGGTTTACCCAAGAAAGATTGTGGCAGATCGTGAGACCCAGAAGTGTGAATGACTGAACTTCTTGAAGAGGATTGTTAGGAAAGTAGATCGGAGAGTTTGCCTCAGTCTTTTTGGAGAGAGATAGTGAGATTTGTCAGGATTGAAAGACATATTTCCAAGTGTTTGACCAGCTTGTGAATTTTTTTTTTCTCAAGGTCTGAAGAGAGGGACTAGGATTCAGCATGCCTGCTTGAAGGATGATGGATGAGGGATGTTACGGCACAGTGTGGAGTCATCAGCAAATAGATAGAGGATTCTCCAGAGAGATCATTGATGAAGATCAAGAATAGGACTGGTCCCAGGACACCACCTTGGGGCACTCCAACCTTGACAGGGAGAGGAGATGAAAGGATTCCATTGGGTGACATACGTTGGCTACGAGAGTAGAGGAAGTCAATAAGCCACGTGTGCAGTTGGCCTTGGGTGTCATAGGCAGAGAGTTCGGAGATCAAGGCATGATGCCAGATTGTGTCAAAAGCATGAGATATGTCCAGAGAGATGGTCCTGCTCTCATGTCTGACATTGAGGCCCTTCGTCCATTGTTTGGTGAATAGAAGCAGCATGCCCAAGTTGGAGTGAGCTGGTCTGAAACCAAATTGGTGATCTGAGATGAGTTTGGGGAAAAGGAAAGATTTCATATCAACTGCAATGATTGGTTCCATGACCTTGCTAATGATTGGAAGTAAGCTGATATATCTGTTGAAAAGGGGACCAGTTTTTGCACCTTTTTATGTGATGCAGTGATGGCTGATTTCCCAGCAGATGGAAGACGAGCTAGCACAAATCACAGGCCGAAAAGGGGAGAGAGGATGTGTAATAGCAGCAGATCAGGTTTCTTGGACACGTGAGCTAATGCGTCCGGTCCTGTAGCAGTCAGAGCCCAGCACTGAAAGAAACTTCTCCAGCTTCTCAAGTGCAAAAGGCACGAAGTCCAGCAGCATTTGGGAATGACAGGGAAGGATTCACACAGAGAGTCTCAGATTCTGTTGTTGTTTTTTTTAAACATTCTCGCATCTAGCAACTATTGTGATTGGCTATTCAGCAAAACATGGTTATCTTGAGGCTATTAAAACGAGCTGCTCTATTTTCTGTGATCCTAGGTGAGATGGAGGTTGTTGCTTACAGGAACTCCAGTACAGAACAGCCTTCTGGAGCTTCTTTCTTTGTTGCGTTTCATCATGCCGACAGTCTTCAGTGGTCCAGATCTCACCCGAGTGTTTCAGCAGGTGATTATATAACGTAGAGTCAGCGGTGAATAAGTGAAGTATTATTGGAGGAAAGCTGTGCACATTATATAGAATTGAAAGGATTAAAGTGTGTTTGCAATCATATTATGAGACACATTATCCATTAGGAAATGGTTGCAACAGGTTTGTTATAAATTTAATTTAATTTTGTTTAATTATGGTTCAAATGCAATGCACTTGAGATTGTGATTAATTAAATGCTTTTTTAAACATTTGTTTATGTAGTTTTAATGTTTGTTGTGCTGTGTAATTTTAAGTGGAACATTTGTAGTTAATGTCCTCGTTACTTCCGCCACCGAAGGTGGACGGAAATTATATTTTCACCTCTGTCTGTCTGTTTGTCTGTCTGTGAGCAGGATATCTCAAAAATTGTGGATGGGTTTGGCGTATGACAAGGATAAATTATTTAGATTTTTGTCGGTTCTGGATCTTAATCTGAGAATTGTTTATTTTTTTTTTGTAAATGATTCTTCACCATTGAGAGATTAGAGCCAAAAACGATATATTGTATGGCACGATGTCTCAAACGGTTGTGGACAGATTCAGACACTTGCTGGTCAGGTTGGGTGCTTGACAAAGGAAGAATTGATTCGATTTTGGTCAAGATCCGGATCTGAGAAGTTTTTAATTTTTTTTAATGTTTCTTCACCATTGAGAGATGGGGCCTGAAATGATATATAGCATGACATTTCAAAAATCTGTATTCCAGTTTTGACAAAATGAGATGGATGAGTTGCTTAGGTGACGAGAACAAGACGATTCGATTTTGTTTAAGGTCCGGATCCAGATCCGGCTTATCAGTGTCATACAAAACGTAAATTGTTCAGCCCGACCGAGTGCCATTCTTGTTTATAATATTTTTGTTCTGTTCAGAAGTGTTTCACAGAAGAGATTCCATACAGCCTCGATTTAATGAATAGGATGATTGATGTCATGAAGATTTGACAACTGTGTTTATAATCTTAGCTTTTTGTTCCAACTGTCTTGTGATGTCATAATGGTCTTTAAGGATCATAAGTTGTCGGCAACTTTAATATTGTGCAGTGTAATGTTGGATGTATGTTATGTGTATTGCATCTCCATGAGCCTCAAGTCTGAGTCGCATGTACTCCCTCTTGTATCCCTGCTTGCTGAACACAAATTTTCGATGTTTTCTGTGGACTCGTTTGCATGTACGTGCATCCAAAGTGAACCTCAAACTAAACTCTGAGGGGATTTTGTTGATAAATATTTACCAGATTGTCTTGTCAAACCCTGTCCTGTGACTGCTACACCTCCCCCCCCCCTGTCAGATCTTTGTCAGAGTCCAAGTCTCACATCCGTGAAATGTACTATCCAGAAGAGGAAACTCCACCACCAAATGTTTTCAATACATCTGTGGATGCCCAGTGATTTGCTTTGATATTTGGTCTGGAAAGTCACAGAATGCATTAAAAATTATTTTGGTCGTTATTTGTTTTTTTCCTTTCATAATCCATCTTCAGCTTTATCTACCACCTCTTGCTTCTGGTTTTTTTTGTTTGTTTGCTTTTTGGACCTCTGAGCACGCATCAGCATTATTCAGGTTATTGGGTAATAAGATCCTTTCTTAGTGGTATTGAGGGTTTTGGAGGTCTTAAAAGCTGTAGGGGTTTTAAAGGGTCTGAAGGGTCTTTGGGGTTTTTAAAGGTGTTGGGGATCACAAGACCTTCGGGTTTTAAGGGTCTTGGGGGAGGGGGATTTTAGGAGGTCTTAAGTGGCCATTAAAAGTGGTCAAGGGTCTTGTGGGTCATAAGGTCTTTGGGGTCTTAAGTGTATTAGGGATCTTAAAGTCTTGTGGGTCTTAAGAGTCTTAGTGGTCTTAAACGGTCTCGGAGGAGGGGGGGATCTGAAAAGGTCTTTGCGGGGGTATTGCAAAGCTCATTGCGGTCGCATGACTAAGTAGGCCAAAATGGCCGACTTAGTAAATTTCTTCAAAAAATCTTCTCCAGACCCACCAGTCAGGATGCTACCTATTTGGGTTACAACATTAGGACAGGGTTCGGTCAGGTATGGGAGCATGTGCCAGAGCAGCGCGTCGCTGCATCCACTTTCTATCGGTACTCCAGGGGCCTCAGTCTGTCTATCCCCCAGACAGACGCCTGGCCCATCCCCATCTCCTTGAGTTGCTGATCAACCTGCTGCATCTGTGAGGCACGCGGTCGTCCCGTTGTCCTCCACTCACGAGGCTCCCTCACTGAGAGAATCTGGTGAGCAGGATCAGTGTCAGGAAATTGAGCCAGATGTCTATACAGCTGTAGCTGACGCTCTCAGACTATACAGGTAACAAATCTCATTTGAGTCTCAGCAACCGCTCGTTGGACACAGTCTAACCAGCGATAGCCAAGGATTCTCCGAAGAGACCTGGCACCGAAGGAGTTAAGTCTTCTCAGATGCTTTGTCAGAGTCCAAGTCTCACATCCGTGAAATGTACTATCCAGAAGAGGAAACCTACAGGAAGAGCTGATTTTATTCTGAAATAATCAGAATTGCTACAGTTTAACACAGGTGGAGTCCAATTAACGTGGTGTGTGATTTTGAAGGTGATTGGTTACATCTGAGTTAATATATTATTGCTATTACAAGGGGGGTGGACACTTATACAGCCAAGATATTCCAGTTTTGTATTTTTAATTAATTTTATCAAATTTCTCGAATTTGTTTTTCGTTTGGAAGTTGTGGGTTGCGATGTGTAAGTAGAGGTGGAAAAAGTCTGATTTAATTCAAGGCTATAGGGCAACAGTCTCCTGCACCCCTTGTACGTTCTGTGTGTTAACTCTCATACGAGCCTTGACATTGAATACAAAAATAAAAATAAATAAATAAAAAATTAAAATTAAGAAATGAGGTGTAGCCTTTCTATAGCCATTCTATAGACCAGAGAAATGACACCCAAGGAGTGATGAATCCTCAGTCTCATACGCTCGTTGATCGGTGTGACCTCAATGAGCATGGGAGTCAACTTATTGGACACAGCTGCAGCAACTCCTTGGGCATGGTAACTATCAGAGCGACCAAACCATTAGTAGGTGTAACCACCCACCATGATCTCGCCACCATCTGGTCTCCGAACCTCAGAGAGTGCTGCAATCGTGATGTTCAAGCACTGGAGCTCAAATGACAGCAGAGATGGGTGATCATCATCTCTTCGGGATGGGACACTCCAGGCACACACCCAAAGGGACAGCCTCAGGTTAACCCGAGGAAACCGCCGTCTGGTGGACAACACCTCAGCACCACCCCGCCACACGCTACCGCATTCCAACCTGGGAAGGTTACCCTGTGTTTTTCTTCCTATCATCAAAGAGTGGGCATCCCGAAGGCTTTGCCCCAATCCTGTCATCCGGTGAGTTGCCTTGTGAAGGGCAGCTGTACAAGAGGCACTCCCACGGAGTGTTTTCAGTTTTCTTTACGTTTTTAGTGTGTTTTGCGGAATGAAGTGTTTTACGGTGGCTGGAGTGCAAATCCTGCCACCAACCTCCGAGGAAAGGTTACCCACTGCAGGAGCACATCATCAGATATGGATGGCCGTTGGCTCACAATAATCTCTTCCATCCCTTGTTGGGTTTTGTTTTTAATCCTGTTGGGTGTCCATATCCAAACACCCTCCTCAGCAGAAAACCTGGTGGGGGAGACGGTTTGGTCACCGACAACCCGACCATGAAACAGGTTCTTTATTACATGTTTACATGGTACCTGTAGCAAGTCACAGATCTGATCTGGCCTGACCTGACAAAAGAGGGTCGTGATATTCAATTGTGGAGACCATGTCGATCATGTATGCCTGGTGTTGGTTTAATGGTTAGGGTGGTGGGCTTGGGATCCCAGGATCCTGAGTTCAAATCCCCCTCTGCTGTTGAATTAATACCAGGTGGGGTTGACTTAGTCTGTTCTCCTTCTGAGGTCGGCAAAATGAGTGCCAGCTTGCTGGGATGATTGAGCCATTCAAGTATCCTGTGTCGGAGTGGCGACCCATCCAGGATTGTACCCAATAGCCAAGGAGACTGCTTAGGCAACACCAACGCTCTGCACAGAGTATGGTCCCAATGGATGAATGGATGGATGTCGATCACATGATCGGGTGTGTCAAAATGAGGGTCGCATAAAATCCTTTCAAAAATCTTCTTCTCAGGTCCAGTGGTCCTGTTTTTAGCTCACCTGGAACGCCATTCCGGGGAACTTCTGGGATGGAGCATTGTCCATGTGTCCGTCCACAAATACTTACAACTTCTTCTCTGAAGCTACACATAGGAGTTTGATTAAACTTTACCACAACCTTTATGACCTTGAATGTGCCAAAGTTTGCTCATGGCATTAAATAAATCGGGCCCGAAAGGGGTCTGAAGGGGTTACCCCCCAAAAGAGGTATTTGCTTTCTTCTCAGAAACGACACAATTCCAATGGAACTTGACTAAAACCTTCATCATCCATGATGTACCAAAGTTTGTTCATGACATTTAAAAAATTCGTGATCTCAGGAGGTGTAACGGGGGTTGCTCCCAAAAATATGTATTTGTTTTCTTCTCAGAAACTACGCACACAATTTCAATGAAACTTAACCAAAACCTTCATCACCCATGATGTACCAAAGTTTGTTCACACCATTAAAAAAAATTGGGGTCGAAGGGGATCTACAGGGGGTTGCCCCCTAAAATATGTACAGTATTTGCTTTTTTCTCAGAAACTACACACACTTCCAATGAAACTTGACCACAACCTTCAACACCCGTCCGTGATGTACCAAAGTTTGTTCACACTATTTAAAATATAGGGGTCGAAGTGTTTTTACCGGGGGGGGAGGGGTTGACCCCCCAAAATAGGTATTTGCTACAACATTGTTACATTTTGCTGATTCCTCTAATGTTGACTTCATCCTTGGTATCATCATTCTACCAGGTGGGTGCCCAGGGTATTATCCCTATTTTTTTATCAATGACCCTAAGCATGCTGATATATTTGCTTCATTAACACATGGGCCACATCTGTGTGGAAGCTGTTGCTTTCAATAGTGTGTGCGTGTGCGTGTGCGTATTTTCCATGTGAAGATGAGGCTTAAGAGAAACAAGGATGAAAGGGTATTATTCTGACAACTGGGCAGTGGGAAATAAGTTGATATTGCATCCACGGAGAAACATTAAACCTGCACATGAAGTACGTTAATGGATGAAATCACAAGTGTGATGGAAGAAGACTTCAAATTGTTTTGGTCTGCCGTCTTGAAGTCAAGGAAGGATGAGCAGGATTGGACAAAGGGAGCATACTGTGCATTTATAAAAAGTTGATTAATGTGCCTGCGTGTGTAGAAATGTGATGCCAACTGGGAAAGGGCTCAGGTGGACAGAGCACGTCAACTTGTCCAGCCCTTCATCTTGCGTCGTCTTAAGACCGAGGTAATTCTGTTTTCGTCGGGTGTATTTGGGAGTAATGAGTGAGAAATTATTTCCATTCATCAGATGCCAAGAAGTTTCATACTGGTTAAGGGTAGAAAGCCCTGCTCAATCTTGGTTTGTTTATAGTTATTTTGCTGCTGTTGTTTGTAGGTTCTGGAGCAGCTTCCTGTAAAATTGGAAGAGGTGGAGTTCTGCACCATGACAAACAGTCAGAAGAATCTGTATCTTAAACTTTTGCAGAAACTTGCAGAAAAGCCTGCAGCAGGTATTGTATTTATTTTTTTGTTTGTTTAAACAGAAGTCTATGCTCAGTGGTGCAAACATTGTCAACACAGCAACAGCTTTAAAGACTTATGGGGGATAAAAGGGGAACAGGCAGACGTCGACGCATGGACCAGCTTCCAAAATGCATGGCGATGTGTGATTCACCCATAAATCTGGCAAAATCACTATTGGAAAAAAGGGGGGGAGGAAGGATGGGGAAACGTGACAAAATTGCCTGCCCTTTGTCATAGCTTTGAAAGGTTGCATTTTTGCAAGTAAGTTGCATAAATAAATGTCCCCCTCATCTTGCAATCTCACTCGATTCTCGTTGACAAATTAAACTTTGGTTCCAAGCTCGGTTTACGATGTCCAACTGTTATAAAATTATGACTGGGAGGTGCCATCTTCTTTATAAGTTTATTGTAAACATCGTGCACACGTACGAAGGCCAAGTCCTCTCTGTGCGGTGTGGCTCACTTGCTTTTGGGACTACACCAAGTAAATGTGACTGACGGCCTGGAAACGCGCCGACAGTGCGTGCATTCTGATGCGTGACTGATAAGATTTACCAGTTCGCTCGTGCATGCTGTGCATACAAACCGTGCACAGGCCGTTATTCATTGAGTACGTGGTCAAAGACGTGGACCGCTTTGTCACAAACGGTGCTAAGGCCTAGGTCACATTTGCCAGGGCAGCCGTGGGGTCTTCAAAATCTACGGCCACTAGCAATTATACGGCAGCCGCACTATTTCCACGGTCACACAATGTAGCAGTCACATATGTTTTTATTTTTCGGGGAGCCGCCGGCGTATTTAGGCTTAAGTCACATTTGCCACGGCGGCCGTGGGGTCTCCAAAATCTACGGCCACTAGCAATTATACGGCGGCCGCAGTATTTCCACGGTCACACAATGTAGCAGTCACATGTTTTTTTTTTTCGGGGAGCCGCACGGCGTATTTATAAATTGTGGAGACCGAAAACGTGGGGTTGCCGTACGGTCTTTGATTTTATGTCGCACGGTGACCTTAGGGCGTTCCTGCGGCGGCCATAGAATTTTCAAGGCGACCGCAGGGGGGCCTAAGGCGAACGTGCGCGCCAGACGGACGGTAACGATGGGTTAATTATTATTTTATTTTTTTTTACCAGTTTTTTTTTTCGGCTTGTCGAATTGCTACGGCGAACGTAGAAATGAAAAAAAGTTTTAACTCCGCGTTATAATTCCACGGCGACCTTACGGCCTGTAAAATATAGCCATACGGCGTAGGGCCACTCTGAGGCCACCGCAGAAACTCTTCGGCCGCCGCACGTTTTGTCAATTCAGAGGGCGTACGGCCGCCGTATCCTCGCCGTAGAGCAAATGTGACTTAGGCCTAAACAGCAATAAGCCAATTCCGTGCTTGGTGCATCAACAAGCGCTCGTAGTAAAACAAAGTCTGGGCATTATACATTGTAGGCAAGTGTCACAGGAAGTATTTAAATTGAAAATTATACTTTATAGAATTTGAATCAATTTTTTTACCCATTAGTCCTAAGAGATCTTGCTTATTAAAGGATGTATCTTTGAGTTGATTATATCAGGGATAGGGCTTGGAGAATGGCCTTCGAGGTACACGTACTCTAAGCTATCCAGCCTAGGTTCGAATCTCAGCCCAGTTTTACAATTCAATCCCCGTGTTTCACAGGCAGAGTGATTCATCAATGTGTGTGCCGTTCCTCCGATGGACGTTAAACTGGGCATCCCGTCTGCCAGCATTAAATGGTGGATGTTAAAGATCCTACAATGTCCTTCCTGAAGAGTAGGCGAGCTATCGCCGGCATCATGAACAAATTCCTCCCCTAACTTAGAGGACATCGCATGAGCAGCAAAACCACGCCCTCAGCTAATAATGCTATCCCCGCAGCCTTGTGCTGCATACCAAAGAAGATATCAGAAATGAAACTGTTAAGTATCAAAACGGAAGTGTCGGAATGTATGGACGGAAAAAATACGACAAGACTGGTCCATACATACATGTCTTCAACATGATTTTACAATCAGCTGTTGTCTCATTCCTCATGTGACTCAGTGTTTTTTTGACACGTTTTAAAATAAAAAGAGGAAATCCAAATCAAAATGCGAGTAAAACATGATTAATGTCTGATCATCCACCCTGGATACTGAGCCTTGAATGCATCTTTTCATCCCCAATTACAGAATTATTTCCTACATTACACCTTCATGTCTCAGGTTAAATAACCTGAAAGCATGGGCGTCGATCCCGCGATCCCGGGGGGGGGGGCGACGACATGTCCCTCCCACTTTTTTTTTACCAGGGGGGACAGAGTATATTCTGTCCCCCCCCCCCCCCCCCACATTTCGAGTCCCATGCCTATTTGAAAATGCAAAAAATAAAGCAAGAGCTGTTGGTACGCAGCGATAGCCTTCGTTGCTATTCTAGTCATTATACCATGCTGCCCAGCTGTAGATATACCTCATGTACTGTGCGGGGGCGACGGTAGTGTACATGATGTACACTACCGTCGCCCCCTATATGCACCGTCTCTTCTGCACACGGTGCTGGCTGGCTGCTCACACCCACTGACGGCAGCTCTGTCGCTCACACTCATACAGTGTACAGGGCTGAAGACGAAACTAGGAATTTCCAGTAGGTACCTACGTTGAGC
>CM068960.1:76656760-76677800 GCA_035128595.1 Eptatretus atami | reverse complement strand
GAGGTTTGACAGCAAGCTCTCCACTTTGTCAGAAGAAAAGGACACAGTCCCGGGACAGCTGGGTGTGACTGGGTAAGGTGGGTAGAGAAAGCGATGGGTTTCGGACACAAGATTTAGAAGCAAACACGGAGTTAAGGCATTCAGCCTTTTCACGTGCAGTGTCAGCAGTGCGGCCATTTGGCATAAGGGATTACCTCAAATGGCTGTGGGGATGGAGGGGGAACAACATGCACCACAAACAGATTTGATGAGATGCCACCAGGATTTGGAAGAGGGAGAGTAAGTTTGAGAGTTCAGACTTGAGATTAGAAAGATGTTGTGTTCTGGCTCTCCTCAGGGTAGACACACACTTGTTCTGAGCTTCATGGAAGGAACTGAGATTACCCTCAGTTGGGTTTGCTTTCCATGAGGCAAAGGCAAGTTGGTTGAGAACAACTGCCTCGCCACAAGCGTCAGTGAACCATGGGTGGGAGGAAGGGTAGGACAACTGAAGACGAGAGGGGATAAATGTGTGCATGAGAGAGAGCAAATTTTTTTGAAAGAATTTCCAGAATGAGTTGATGTTGGAGAAAGTAGCGATGGGAGACCAGTCTAGAAGTTTGATGGCTGCTTGGAGACCCTGCCAGTCAGCCTGAGTGAAATGCCAGACTCGACGGCGCTGAGGTGGTTCTCTAATAATAACAGCCAGAGAGATGTCCACTTTGACAAGCACGTGGTCAGAAGAACCGATTGGAGCAGAAGAAGAACAGAAGATATTTTTCAGGGAGATTTGTCAAAATCAGATCCAGAAGAGATGGAGTGCCGTTGGTTGAGATCCGGGTTTGGCAGTTGACCGATTGAGTCGCAGAAGTCTTTTACTGAAGTGTCAGGGCAGATGAGAGAGGTACCCACACCCAGCCAACTGGCATGATCACAATTGAAGTCACCACATATGAAGAAGAGAGAGTTTGGATGAGAGGATAGAAGTTGTTCCATGTTTCCAGATAGTGAGGTGTAAATGGAGGCATCACTGTTTGGTGGACGGTACAATACATATTATTGTTTGGTGGATGGTACAACACACATCACTGTTTGGTGGACGGTACAACACATATTACTGTTTGGTGGACGGACTTTTGAAATTTGAAGACCATTTGCATATCAGGTTGCTGAATTCAACCACCTATTAATTTTGAGATCAACATAGGCCAAAAGTCCAAATTGGGCCAAATTTTCTAAAATCCTCAATTTTCATCCAATTGACTTGAAATTTGAAGGCCATTTGCATATGAGGACGCTGATCTCAACCACTTATTAATTTTTAGGTCAACATAGACCAAAAGGTCAACATAGGCCGAATTTCTGAAATCCTCAATTTTAATCCAATTAACTTGAAATTTGAAGATCATTTGCCTATCAGGTCACTGAATACAACCACCTACTAATTTTGAGGTAAACTTAGGCCAAAAGGTCTACATAGGCCAATTTGGGCAAAATTTTCTCAAATCCTCAATTTTCATCCGAAATTTGAAGAGCATTTTCATGTCAGGTCGCTGAATTCAACTACTAATTAATTTTTAGGTCAAAAGGTCAACACAGACGTAATTTCTAAAATTGATAGGGCCAAAAACTAAATATATCACGATATCTTAAAATTGTGGACGAGTTATGACAAAACAAGGTGGATGAGTTGAATTAGGTGACGAGAACAAGCGGATTGGATTTTGGTTCGATCCAGCTCATCAGTGGGATACAAAACGTAAACTGTTCAGCCTGGCGAGGTATGCGTTCTACTGAATGCGTTCGACTTTGTTCTGTTATGCCAGTGTTGCTCTGTGAGTTTTTGTTTTTTTTCATTTAATTTTTAATGCTTTGTAATATTATATATATTGTTACGACCCGGGGTTTGGGTGCTCGCCACAGGGGATGCACTCGCGCTTCTCCCAAATGCCCAGTCCTGGAGCTGCGGCCACAGATAATTTTGTGTTCCAATGGCCTGTAGTTCTTACACAGCCTTAGCCACTTGACTTAGACTTCCGGCCTAGTAGGGTTAGACTTCATTGTTTCCGCGATACCTTTCTTTTGGCATGGTAACCTAACTAGAGGCCATGCCGCACCACACCTGGTGATCTTCTGCCGAGCAGAACAGATAGGTGCAGCACCAGCTAACAGAGCAAATCAGGTGGGATACAACTTCCCGTCTAACTATACTTGTACACTGTGTTGGACCAATTAAGGAAAGGACAACCGAGACAGATTGAAATAACAACAAACAATTATTTATTACACACAACACACACCACACACACACACACACACACACACACAAGCAATCATTTAAAAGCAAGTATTTATCAGCAAGAGAGCAAAAGGCACATAAGAGCAGATTTAACCATAACATATTTTTATAGTCTTATTTACACAAAGAACCCATGGCCATCATTCAAACAGGGGAGATTTAAAGAAGACAAGAAAAAGAACTTGAAAAGTAAAGTATGGAGCAAAGAGAAGTAGGGTCTTTTCTTTTCTCCTTCATGTCACACAGCCCAACAGCTGCATCAACCCAAATATATTGGAGAATGGGGAAGATGGGCAGTGGAGTGACGATGCAATGGGATGCGCAACCACATCTCTGAGGTGCCCAGACCCAGTAGGCAGGTCCTCTCCGGCATCCCAGATGTGCCAGCTGCAAGCAACTTCATTTCTGCTGGGCCCATGTGTCCAGCAGCTCCCCACAAACCAAATCGTGTTCTGGCCTTTCCACACTGCCCTCCTCCGCACTATGAGCTTTCTGCTCCTCACAGAACAAGCTCTGAAGTCAAGGACAAGCTCTGATGTGACTCTGTCCCCTTCCTCTTCATAATCGCTTTCTCCGTCTCGGCTTGTGCGAGCCTCCTTCTCATTGGTCCACATCCGACATGGGTGGGTCCACAATGCTGCTTGTGGGAAATGCTGCGTCATTGAGGGAACTTTCAATGCAGCCCCTACCCTCCCTTCATGCGCCAAAGGCCCCCGCTCCGTCTCTCGTGCACAAGCGTTCATTATACAGTCTTGCACTGTACCACACCTGTGAGATGTGCTGCACCCCACCATTCATGGGAAAAGTGCCGCACCTCGTGCCACGAACATGCATATGAGAATGGACACAGTCCCATGCGGTGAAGGTAATCCGATGGGCCTGAAGGATTAATGACCACAGTAGGCCCAAATGTGTCCAATTAAACGATGCACGAATGGGGTGAAAATGGAGAGGGACGACTGAACGGCCGTGGGGCCGAAGGTAGAACCGATGGGGTGAAGGAGGGATTGTCGAGATGAGGTTTGGTGAAGGGAATTATTGGTGGATTGAGAAAGGCAGATGGGGGAACTGACCAATGGGTGAAGGAGGGAAGATTGAAAGTAGCGGGGGGAGGAAGACATCACACCGGGGAAATGCAAGCGAACCAACGCATGCCACCGGAACAACCCTTAGACAGTGGGCGAAGTGATATCTACACAGACTAATGAAATAACTAATCATTGGGTCACATACATGGCAATGTAAGCTCTCACCTTGGGGTAAGTTTATAAAACTATATATACACACATATGTGTATGTTGTGTCAATGATCTCATGAATAACTGAAAGCTTTCTAACTAATCTGCGTTCAGAAATCACAACTTACCATTGCTCAAGGTCACCAAACTGAAAACCAAATTTGGTGGTGACACACAGAAAGTGGGGAAAATGTTCCTTATATCTTTATAAAGGTTCAATTTTATGAAAAGAAAAGAGAGATACAGGGAAAGAGGTGAATGCGATGTTTGA
Source organism: Eptatretus atami (assembly GCA_035128595.1). NCBI lineage: Eukaryota > Metazoa > Chordata > Myxini > Myxiniformes > Myxinidae > Eptatretus > Eptatretus atami. Next base: position 76,674,013 of record CM068960.1, on the reverse strand, counting down.
AACTGAACAAACCAAACGCCACGGCAGACATATCGGGAGAGTGGGTGGATATACAACTAGTATACAAGGAGAGAAAGAAATAATCCTATTTCCCGAGACGCCACAGAAACCAGATAGCCTCATGAGGTACAGTGGGGCAGGCGAGCCTTTGAGCGGGCATGGGCCGACGAGGTTCCACAACGACGAGCCGAAGCAACTCTGCTCTTGAAAGAGATGCAAGTGGCACAGATTCAAGCTCACAAGCACGGTGATCCCCAGAAGTCAAGGCTTGTGCATCCGTTCCCCTGCATGGCGTGGATCCCTCTCCTCTTCATGTGTTCCGCAGCAGTCTGACCCTCCCGGTCTTTGGGACCACCTCTCCAAGGATTCAATCATTGGTTGCCGTGGGCAGCACCTTACTCTTGCCATCCCACCGCACAGGGTTTACCCATAAAAAGTCTTCTACCCCTTCAGGCATTCCACAGCGCATCTCGCTGCCATGGCCTCCACACACGTGCCAACAGTTTGTAATTGTCCAAATCGCTTTGTTCGTGCCATTGTTTCACAAACCCTCCACCTGGTCTGCCTTTAAAACTGGTTTTACATTACATAACCTTTCCCTGACTATACTGTCTATAAATTACATATGTTTCCTCAGTGTCACGCTTTATGAGATGACTTACTGTGACATTTTTCCCTGTTTACAATCTGACAGGATAGCCTAGAGGTATGGACATTGGCCTCTCAGCTTTCTCTCCTAAGTTTGAATCTTGGCCCAGCTATAAACTGTCATCCAGGTATTTCACATGCAAGGCGATTCATCCATTGTGTGTTCCATCCATCAAATGGATGTTACACTGAGTGCCTTGTCTGCTGACATTAGTTGGTTGACATTAGATATCTCATGGTGTCCTTCATGAAGAGTAGGGTGAGCTATCACCGGCACCGTGGCTCAATTAAAAATTATTGCTGTAAACTACTTGGTCGAGTATCAGGCTGTGCCAGCGAGTTCGTTAAAGTCCCCTCCCCCCCCCCCCCCCCCCACCCCCCCCCCCCCCCCCCCCCCCCCCCCCCCCCCCCCCCCCCCCCCCCCCCCCCCCCCCCCCCCCCCCCCCCCCCCCCCCTCCCCCCCCCTCCCCCCCCCCCCCCCCACCAAGGTAGAGGCTTATGGGAGAGCGAGGAGACAGGTTAAAAGGTAACAAACTTGCAGTGAGGGCACATGGGAAACATTGGATACAATCAGCAAGGGAATGAATGAGTAGGAAAAGAGAGCGAGAGAGAGGGTAGTGGATGAAACTCTGAAACTGAAATGAAGAGGGTTAGTTTAGGAATGGATAATGGGGTGGATATAATGTCATTGGAAATAGCATTGCAATGCACCTAAGATCTATGTGTGGTGTCATCCATCAAAGTAGTCTGTTCTAGTTTTAAGCATTAAAATAAAGAAGTTGTCCTTGTTTATTTATTTATTTAATTTGTTCTATACTGTGTTTTTTTAATCACCTGAGTGATTTGCGAGTTGTTTTTGTGACTTGGCAAAAAATAAAATAAACGTATTGATGATTGAAGTATTGAGAGTGAATCAGCAATCAGAATGAGAGAGTGAATCAGGACTGACGGATCCACTTCCAGGTGGAAAAAGTCTGATTTAATGCAATTTAATTCCAGGCTACAAGGCAATAAAAGGTGAAAATTTTGAAAGGGGGTGTAGACTTTCTATAGGAACTGTATGTGGGAAAATTACATCCCCAGACCAGGAATCGAACTAATTCCTCTGGTGAACCATACCAGTGCTCTGTCATCTGGGTGACCCAAGGGCTGCACACGCAATTCTCCACATATTGATGCACACTCTCTTCCCCCCCCCCCCCCCACTGCTTCCAGGGCACTCACTGCCAACTATAGGAGCAGCGAGGCCTGTCCACGAGAGGTCTTCCCCCCCCCTCCACCGTGAGGGACAATTCCATGCCCACTATTCTTCACCACAAGGGGCAAAAACTATTTAATTTGTTTTTTGTGATCGAAGGCTCATGGAGGAGCTTGATGTACGATTGTATCTGTTTGGAGTCCATTGCCACTCTCTTCAGCCCAAATGTAAGCCTCATGTATTCCTGCAAAATCTTTTCACCTCTTCTTCACTCCCACCCCCCCCCCCTTTAGGACCAGACTACAGGCAACTCACAGGTGGAGATAGAAGAGTCTCTTTCGTTGATGAATGATTTTGAAATCCACTCATTGTGCATGGAGCACCCTGCACTCGTCAAACTGTCTCTACCCCCATCCCACCTCTTTGATTCGGGCAAATTCCAGTTCCTATACTCTTGCCTACCTGTCCTGCATGGCAAGGTACTTTGTCAACCACGGCTTATCCTTGATCTGAAGATACTGTGGGATCGTAAATGTTCATAAATTGGTGTAAGTTTATGGAACAGCCAACGTTAATGTCCCGTCAAATGACTATGGTACAATATCCTGCCTGGAAAGTTCCAGGATCCTATAACCCCGGCATCTCCTGCACTTAAACTTTCAGCTGAGCTGCACTGTCCTCTTAATTTGTGTTGCATTGAACTAATCACTAATAGATGGTGAAATGCGGCACCATGCAAATAACAGAGATAGTTCGTACAATTTCCGATGTAAATTTGCTGTCCTTGGCATTGTTGTGTGCATCAAACCTGACTCTTTAAATGGCATTTCAATTCTTGATTCTCTGAGTTGTGCGAGAGTATAAAACTGCCTTCAATTTGAAATGCGACTAACGTTCCATTCTAAATTCTAAAAGCATTCTGAAACTAAAACAAATTATTGACCCATTGTGCTATTAATATCAGCAGTTCATGGAAGGAGTTGCTTCATGTGGATGAGTCTCCTGATTGTTATTTGGCTCGGTGCTGCACGTTGTTACTGTATCATTTGTTCATTTGATAAACTCGGAACACACGCTCCCTACAGGAGCGGCCAGGGGGGGTCGTGCGCTTTCAGTCCTTTTACCTTGATTGTACATTTTCTCATACGATGATAGGTGAAGGTGATGCTTTCGACTCAGCTGGGGGGGGGGGTGTTATTATCCTTACCATTATTATTGCCGAGACTCCATTTTGAACAGAAAAAATATCCTCCGAAGATGAAATACTTGATGTCCTGCTTATTCTTCACGTGACGTACAGATGGGGAGTGTTAATATGATTATAATTATTATTATTATGCCATTATCGTTATTCATTTTATTATTGAATGCAACCTTGGAAAAACGTGACGATAATGTAAAAGGATGCTGAAGGTGGTGGTATTACCTCGGCCACCGAAGATAGAAAGAGGTTATATTTTCACTCGTGTCTGTCTGTGTGCAGGATATCCCAAAAAGTTGTGGACGGATTCAGATGAAATTTGGTGGGCAGGTTGCATGTGTGACAAGGATGAACTGATTAAAAATTCTAGTGTCCGGATCCGGATCTTCACAAAAATATAAAGTGATTCTTCACCATTGAGAGATAGGGCCAAAAACGACAGTCCTGTATAGCATGATATTTCAAAAAGTTAATGGGCCCGATATGTAGTCGTGGATCAGGCATTACGTGGCGGAGGAATGCGCTCTACCAAGTACCCTTCTCGTTACTTTTGTGATTGAAAGCGGCCTTGGGAGAATGCCACTATTAGCTATCTGATCATGGATATACGCCTTAATACGGAATTCCCCCAAAGCGGAAAACCCCCTTGGGAAGAGGGGCAAATGAAGTCACAACAACCTCCATCATGTGAGCCTGAGTGTTCCTGTCAACTTTGTTTGAGATTGAATAAGAAATGACCAAATGTATCTTGGTCAAAACTACAGATACCAACTTGTGTAATTTAGAATGACTGTTTGATGCCCTTTGGTGCTCCAGAGGTCATGTTCCAAATTTAAAGTGTCACATGAAGTCCATGACATGTTTAACCTCTTGTATAAGAAAAAGGAGAAAAGAAATGTTTTTCAACCATGGCACTGATTTGTTTTTTGGGGGGGTTTTTTGGCCCATTTATTTTATTTAATCTTTAATTACCAACAAATTATAAGAAACTTGCAGGGTTACCTGGTGTTGCCCACTGCTGTTCTGTCGTCATTTTGAAGAAACCAAAGTTTGTTTGTTTTTCTAATTTTTTTTTTGTGGGGGCCTAAAACACTTCCCTCCACCCATTAAGGAATAGGGTTGGGATCATTTAATATTAGCCTTCATGTAGCTATAAAGGCTTGGGCACTACAGGTCGATTTAAAAGGGGAAAAAAAATCCAACTTGTTTTTTCAAAATTTTCCAAACATTTTTTTTGCATAAACACTCAATGGCACTCACTGATGAACCTCCAAAAGTTTGACGAAGATCCGTTTGGCCATCTCAGAAAATTGACCACACACACACACACACACACACACACACACACACACACACACACCCTGGAAGCTGAAGAGCACCGATTATTGGAGCAACGGAATGATAAAAAAAGGAACCATGCAGAGATCTTCAAAAAGACATCCCTGGGAATATTACTACAAACAAACTGCAGTTGGAAGCCATCTGGGGCTCGGTGACGATCCTCAAAAGAACACTGGGAGCAAAACTTGGAGAACAAGAAAACAGCGAATTGGTCCATGAATTTGAACAGAAAAAAATCCTCCGAAGATGAAATACTTGATGTCCTGCTTATTCTTCACGTGACGTACAGGTGGGGAGTGTTAATTGTGCATGGAGGATATTTCTTACAGGCTAAAAATCCCTTATTGAAACGGATGTGGATACTTCAAGACCTGGGAGGACTCTGTTCCACATTCTGAAACCCGCAAGTGCAGATAAACACACACACACACACACACACACACACACACACACACACACACATACACACCTGTCTTTTCATTCTATATGGAGAAAAACCTGAAATTGCAAATGCTTGCTGTGCTTATTTTCCACATTAATTAATTAGTTAAAACCTCATGGTAACGCCATCGGAGTAGCGTTTACAAACTGGGCCAATACACTGTTTGCTATTGAAGGAAAAGTTGAGCAAAAATTGATTTGGTGGTTTAATGGTTCAAGCATCCACTCGGAGTCTGGGAGCTCGGCGGTTTGAACCCGAACCCCGCCGACTTGTTGCAAACACTTTAAAGATGGTATGTGTTCCTTCCTTGCTTGATGCTCATCATTTCAAAAAAGATAGAGCACAGGCAAACAACCATAGGTCGGTAACAATCTCGCATACTTTGATGGGCCTACTGGCCTTCTCATGCAATGAAGCTCCTTTTAAGGGAACGGTTTGTATTTATTTTAAATGTCCTTAACTTGTGGTGAGACAGCGGCACAAGAAGACATGTTCATGTTCGTACGTCTCACTTGTGCTGCGCGGTTTTGGTGCAGAGATCTCACTGGAGCAGTGAGGTTGCTCATCATATGATGTCTCTTCGTGCTACTTTCAAGCCGTGCTGAGCTCCATTGAATGTAGTACAGTACAGTTATCCGGTTGATTGCTCATCCTTAACCAAATTGATTAGCTGTCAGGTGGTGTGATTACGCTTTGTATAAACTCTTATTATGTTGCATTTAGGGGTTGTTGTTTCGTCCAGGGTTCTTTGTTATGACAAAATGGCTGCCAATGACTGGTTCAGTTGTTCATGAATAAGCAATGCCCGATATCTTTTGTGGTCTACATTTTTTCCTGAAGATTATTTTTGTGCACCTCTGCCCGACGTACTCCATTTCAAGCTCTGCGTGTTTGATACAGTTGCCTGGGTAAATGGATGGCGGCTTATCGTTGTTGCATCTTGCTCTGTGCAGGGAGACCGAGTGGCACTTTTCTCTCAGTTTACTTCAATGCTGAATCTTCTTGCCTGTTTGCTCTCTCATCTACATCTCCGCTTCTTACGCCTCGATGGCAGCACACCCGTTGCTGAAAGGTAATGATTAACACAATGGTCTGCCCACGTGAAAAGCAAAATGCTTTCAAACAGCGTGGGGGTAGCCCACAAGATAGCTTGGCTGTGCTCAAAGACTACATATACAGCCTTTGAGCTCTTTCGTCTGCTGTTCGATCTGAATTTTGGGTATATATATATAACCTAAGAACTGATAGTTTGATGTGCCAAAAGGGTGTGTTGCATCATGGAGCACATCATGCGCATGAGAAGAAAATACCACTCACTCTCTCTAAAATAAAGGAATAATGGAAGATGGATGTCATTGTGGTACCCTTGTCAAATGCCCTGCTTCAAATTGGCTTCATTAACACCACAGTCTATAATATGTGGGATTATTGAGTTGTGGATATGGCACAGGCATGATGGGCCAAATAGCCATGAATAAAGTACATCCTTTTGCGATGTACTTGGAATTGGAATAACTGCTTAATACATCTTAAACATGGACGTGTTCCTTATGCCTTTTTAGCCTTTATTATACCACTCATTTTGCTCCACAATTACTCTGCATGACTCAAAACATTTAATGGCAGTTTTCCAAGGACACTTGGAGATGTTGGCGTACCTTTTCATGATATTTGTTTATTGAAAAATAGTAAAATGTTGCTTTGTCTTGTATATCTGAGTATCTTTATTGTAGACGTTTATGAATGCCTATTGTAATATGGGTTTGAATCCTGGATCCAAGCTTTGCTTACCAATGCGCTCAGATGGGAATGCCAAACAGGTGAGCCCATGTTTTGCCAGGTGCAATTGTTAAAAAAAAAACCTCGTTTGGAAAATGCTGTAACGACTTCCAAAAAGTTTTTATTTTATTCACTCCATCCTACCCTTCCTCCACCACATTGCCAAAACGGTTAACCAGCTCAAGTGGCATTGGAAATGTCATTGCAATGGATCAGAAGTTGAGTTTTCAGTTCTCTCTACACAAGGGAATACATTTGAGATTGTGCAAAAGTTGCAAAATAATTGCCATGTTCCTTTATTCCTCCTCCATTCCACCTCCACTTCCTTTCAATTTATCGTCAATCTTCTGCATGCACACACTCTTTACCTTTGCCTTATCTGCTCCTATTTTTGTCTGCGCACATTGTACATGCATCTGTGTGACAAAAACAGTGAAAAACTGGATTTGATGGAGTTTGACAAAAAAAACTCCTTGCTCAAGTCAAGAAATCATGAAGATTAACTGGATTTGAACTACAATGGCACTCTGTGGAGTGCATACCTCCGCCAGGCTGAAAAGTTTATGTTTTGTGTCCCACTGATAGGCCGGATTTGGATCCAGAGCTGAACCAAAATCGATTTTGGTTTGTTATTGTCACCTACCGAACTCATCCATCAAGTTTTGTCATAACCCGTCCACAACGTTTTAAGATATCGTGCATAGATATATCGTTTTTGGCCCTATCTCTCAATGGTGAAAAATCACTTAAAATTCTAGTATCCGCATCTTCACCAAAATCTAATAAATTTGTCCTTGTCACACACCTAACCTGTCCTTGACTTTTGAGATCCTGTTCACAGACACAGACAGACAGATGGGGTGAAAACATAACCTCCATCCACCTTCAGTGGCAAGGTAAACATCCCTAAACGAGTCGTAGACAAGTCTGTCAATAAATGGAAAAAAATAATATTTTAATAATGGCATATTTCACGGAGTAGGAATAAATCTGGATTTGAAAACTCATTGTTGGTCAAGCATACTCTGACCACATTTTATAACTTGAATTATCTTATTCATTTTGAATAACCCATGCAATCAGTGTGTGCAGCTTTGCCATCGGAGATTATGCAGTAATAACCAATGACTTGCCGGCCACAAAGAAAAACAAAAAAAACACAATGACTAATGAAAGGGTGTCACTCAAAATGTGTCCTCTTGACACTGATGATTACAATGTACCCACATTTGTGTTTTAAAGTCAACGTTTTGTGTTTCAGGCAAGAACTATTAGATCAATTCATGGAGGATACTGATATATTTGCCTTCCTGCTATCAACCCGTGCTGGAGGCCTCGGGCTGAATCTCACAGCAGCAAGCACTGTGATCATCCATGACCCAGACCCCAATCCCCACAACGATGAACAGGCTGCTGCCAGAGTCCACAGGCTGGGCCAGACTCGGTTAGAAGCAACAAAATGCATCCACATTCTCTTGGTTTCTGCATGTCAAAATTAATAGCTACTGGTAACTGGTGACCAACCCAACTCCAGCTTTTAATTTTTTTCCACTTAAATTCCAGATAAGGTATTGTCATTGCGCACCGTCCGTCCGTCTCGTTTTTCGACTACTCCGGCCAAACTGCTGGACCGATCCGTCTGAAATTTGGCAGCAACGTTCCTCTCGTGACTGGTAATAGGAATTTCAAAGCTCATTCTGGTCACATGACTTCAAGTAAGTCAAAATGGCCAACTTAGTAAATTTCTTCAAAAATCTTCTCCAGACCCACCAGTCATAATGCTACCAAATTTGGGTTACAACATTAGGCCAGGGTAGGGATGTTAAATTGCGGTCATGCCGCTCACGTGACCAGAAGTGTCAAAATGGCGGTTGCGCAAATTACTTCCAAAATCTTCTTCTCTGGACCCACCAGTCAGAATGCTACCAAATTTGGGTCATAAGTTACAGGTCCAGTGGTCCAATTTTTAAAATTCCACTTTGGCATTCTTTCTTTCTTTTTTTGGATGTGGTTCCTGGATCCACCATGATTGAAGCCTTAATTTTCAAGTTAAACATTTCACCCACTTATAGGAGCCACGGGTGGAGGGTTTTTGTGGTCTTCTTCATTTGTTGGTTGCATACACTACAAGATTACTGTATTACAATTTGAACCACCAGTGGGAAGGTGTATTACAGTTAAATGAAATATCTTTTGAAACATGATTTTCCCGACTAATATTTGCACATATCTCATGCTTCTGAAGTATTCCATTTGTGAAGTAATGAAAACAACTTGTCATGTTCTGATGGCAGGAAGCCAGAGACCACTGTACCAGATGAGAAATGTAAATTTTTTTTTTAGAGTTGAGGCTCGTGGAGGAGCCAGAACATATAACGGATCAGAATGCAACAGAGCAAAGCCGGGGGGGGTGGGATACACAACAGCAGGGTTGAGGGACAAAATAGAGAGAGACTTAGAAGATGAGGGATGTGAGGAAAAATAAGGATTAGGGGAGGACACAGGGGGTGAACAAGATGGATACAGAAGCAAACTCTCAGGAAGGAAGAAAAGCAAAGTTGTAAAGGGCTGGGCATGGGGAGACTTAACAGGGGTGGAAAAGGTCATGGTTTTGAATGGTGGATAATCTGAGGTAGTGGTAAAATCTGTCTTGAAAACCTGGAGGGAAGAATGAGGTTGAAGAGAGTGGATGTTGTTCCACATGTGGGAGAAAAGAGTAATGAATTGGTGGAGGTGAACAGTGATTCTGGATTTAAGTAGCTTCACCAGAAGGGGGTGATGGTGGATCATGTGCTCCCTGCTGAAACCTGGAGGGGTGTGGGGGGGGGGGGGGGGGGGGGGGGGTTGGGTGGACAAAGCACAGAAATAGCAGAGGGTACAAGACCAGAAAAGACTTGGTAGAAGACCGAGCCCACAGCGCTAAGTTGAGCAAGGTGTGAGGCGTGGGCACTACCCCAAAGAGGAGAGCAGTACTCCATCAAGCCGTGGATGAATTTTATGCATAAATGAATGATTTTATGATGCACACAAATGGCACGCAAATCATTTAACTTCTCTCCATAGGCCGGTCAGGGTGCTGCGGCTCATCACCACTGAGACGGTGGAAGAGAACATAGAGACGCATGGGAGACAGAAGCTTAATCTCCAGCAAGAGCTTGACAATGGTAATAACGATGCCTTGCACATTGTCATGTATGTTTCAGCCTTTTCATCCTCTACAGTAACACTGCTCCCTCTGGTTTCATCCAGTTAGCCTTTCCATAGACATTTCTGGGATCATTTGTTGCTTCTGTTTTTGTTTTGTTTTTAACGAATTTTTGAGAAGATTTGAAAGTTAAGTTAATGAAACTTGGTCTTTTTATATGCTTTTTTTTTCATGGTATTCTCCGACTATAATGTCCCATCCATTTGTTTGCATCATTGCCAGATAGAAATGCCAGAATCATGAGGACAAGGTACACAGCCATTTAAGCACATTGGCTTCCACATAATTATCACTATAATTTGATTCCTGGTGTTGGTTTAATGGTTAGGGTGGTGGGCTTTGCATCCTAGGGTCCTGAGTTCAAATCCCGCTCAGCTATTGAATTAATATCAGGTGGGGTTAACTCGGCCTGTCATCTTTCCGAGGTCGGCAAAATGAGTGCCAGCATGCTGGTATCCTGTGTCGGAGTGGCGACCCGTCCAGGATTGTGTCCTATAGCCAAGGAGATTGCTTAGGCAGCACCAACGCTCTGCACAGATTATGGTCCCAATAGATGGATGGATGGATAATTTGATGCCACCTGGAGGCTGATGGATGGAGTCTAAAGCTGTGAAAGCTGTCGTTCTTTCAAAAATGGGAAAGCCACAAGATTACCTATCAGAGTGGACATCATACAACAGAACTGGATTTGGTGGTGGTAAAGAAGCGACAGTTGTGGAGAGTTCAGGATTGCAAGGCAGTGGTGGGAGAGCATATTACCACCCAGCACAAGCCTGTGGTGTTTGTGGTATGGATGAAGAAAAGGAGGGAGGTTAAGAGCAGGCGTCGGAAGATTATTAGGTGGGGGAAATGAAGGGGAAACATTGTCATAGAGTACAAGGAGAGGATGAGAGCCAGGTATGAGCAACTTGGTGAAGAAGCAGAAGATTTGGAAGAGGAGTGGAAGAAGTACGGAGAGGTGTTGTTTTTTTTTATGCAATGTCGAGGTTCGTGTAAGAGCTAACACACAGAATGTATAACAAAGGGAGCAGGCGACGAGAGGGGTGGGAGAGGGAAGCACAAAACAGTGGGGAACAGAGACAGGAGATCTGTGCAAGGGAGAGGGATGGGGTGGGGATCAATGAAGGGGTTTAGGGGAATTGCAGAAGTTTTGTGTGGAAGGACATCGGGAACGGGTGCATCGTCTGGGGATAGAAATCATGTATGGTGGACGGAGGAAGTAGCGAAGGCAGTTGGTGAAAAGGAGGTTTGGAAGAGTATGGAGAAGATCAGGGATAGGGGAAGGCAGCCAGATGAAGGGTTGTTGCACCTGTATTGGCAAAATAAGAAAGCAGCAAGGAGAGTGGTAGATAAGGTGAGGAATTAGATGGAAGAGGAGGTGTACAATAAGTTGGAAGAGGGTGGTGGGAGGAAGTTCTATAAATTGGCTCATGATAGGGATGTGGATAGTAATGACATGAATGGTTGGAGTGGTGATTAAGGATGGTAGTGGAAGGCTAGTAACAGAGAAGTGGCAGTATTGAAGGTGTGGGAAGGATATTTCAAGGAGATGTTGAACCAGGGATGAAGCAACGGCAAGCTGGACCTACTGTGTTATGTGGAGGGGAAAGTGGAGTTGGTGGATATCTGTGAAGAGGATGAAGAAGGGAAAAGTGCCAGACATTAATGAGGTATGTACAGAGATTATTGCAGCGGGGGAAGTTGGAGTCAGTTGGAATAAGAGGCTTTTGAATATACTGTATGTATTCAATTTGTTCAATTCTGGAGGATTGGAGGACAGGGTTAATTGTGCTGATATGGAAGGGGAATGGTGATGTTCAAGATCTGGTGAAGTACAGGGGCATATAACGCTCCTTAGTCATGCCATGAAGGTGCTGGAGAGGATTCTGGATGGAATGATGAGGAAGAGTGTGGAGATGGAGTTCGGAGAACAGCAGGGGTTTAGGAACGGTAGGGAGATGACGGATGGGGTGTTCATGCTGAGACAGCTGGTAGAGAAGAGTTTGGAGTTGCAAAGTGAAATGGCATTAGGATTTGTGAACCTGGAGAAGGCTAAGGACACTGTCCCGAAAGAGATGGTGATTGCAACACTGAGATGGATGGGAGTGCTGGAAGCAAAAGTTAGGTTGGTGGAAGGGATGTACAAAGGAATTAAGGGAAGAGTTTTGGTTGGTCTTAGGATGTCTGAGGAGTTCAGTGTGAACATCGGTTTGAGGCAGGGAAGCGCTCTCACCCCACTCATGTTCATCATTGTGATGGAGCTGGTAGGCAGGAAGGTAAACATGAGTGGTAGTATCGGGAGGATGTTGTATGTAGATTCTCTGGTTGTTGTGGTTGAGAGTATGTGGGAGATGCAGGAAACACTGGGGGAGTGGGAGGAGGCATTTGGGAAGCATACACTGAAGATGAGTATGGAGAAGACTGAGCTGATGTGGGTCGGGCAGCAGAGAAAATAAATGAATATCAGGTTAGAGGGGAAGGAGATCAGATGGGGAAATAGGTTTGAGTATCTGGGAGGAACAGTGACCGAGTATGGTAAGTCCGACGCAGAGGTGCAGAGGAAGATTCAGGTGGGTGTGAATGTGTGGAGGAGGGTGGAGGGATTAATGGCAGACAGAAAGATATCAAGGAAATTGAAAGGGAAGGTTCTCGTGTGTGTCATGCCAGCCTTCCTTTAGGGTCTGGAAACTAGCACTGACAGAGACAACAACAGGGGCTGCAGGTTTGCGATAACAACTGGGTCAGGAGGATTGTGGGAGTGAAGAGGGTGGATAGAAGGAGGATGGATGAACTGAGGGAGGAGATTGGTGTGCAGATGAGCTTGACAGGAGATTGGTGAAATGCCGGCTGAGATGGGCTGGACACTTGGTGTGTATGAGGGAAGAGAAAATGGCAAAGAGAGCGGATAGATTGAGGGAGCAAGGTAGGAAGAAAAGAGGGAGACTGTGGTTGAGATTGATTATGTGGGGAGGGATATTAGTCAGGTGGGGTGGTTAAAGAGTGGAGAGATTTGGCAGAGGACAGAGGGAAGTGGAGGAGTGTTGTGGTCAAGGCAGAAGCTTGGTGCCATTGGACCTCATCTATTGTAAAGGGAAGACTAGGAGAATAAGAAGAATGTCTCTGCGACAGTTTCCGGAGGCATTATGTTTTTGGGTTATCCATCCGTCAGTGATAGGTTTTCGTTAAGTTAAGAATGGCTGAAGGGTTCCAAGTCAAACTTGGTCGAGTTGTGTATAATGATGTGAAGATGAACTGCTAAGATTTTGGGGTGAAGAGGTCAAAAGTTAGAGGTTCCGTTCGGTAACAATTCTGTTACCGTCCTAACTTGTGAACCAGTGATGGGATTTTGACCAAACTTGGTACAAGTATATATTATGATGCAAAGATGAACTGATTCGATTTCGGCATCAAGAGGTCATGTCAAGTGGATGGCTGAAGGGGTCCAAGTCAAACTTGGTACAAGTATATATCCATCCATTGGGACCAACTCCTCAATGACAAAGCGGGATTTGAATTCGGGACCCTCGGATCCCAAGCGTTTAAGCTCCTGAGTTTGAGCCCTTGTTTCCTCACAAATTCATACCAGGTGGGTTTGACTCACCCTGTCATCCTTCTGAGGTTGGCAAAATGAGTATTAGTGTACTGGGGTAATAACCATTCAGGGTAACCTGCGTCGGAGTGGCGACCCATCCAGGACTGTACTCCTTGCCAATGAAACTGTCTCAGCAGCCAAATGTGTCTTTACAGCACGAAAGGAATGGTATTATTATGAATGTGAGCAGAGGCATATCAGTTGAAGTTGCAGTGTTTAATTATGTCCAGTTGTGATTCTTCATCATTGAGAGAGAGGGCCATAAAGGATATATAGCACAGTAATTCAAAAAATTGTTGACAGGTTGTTATGACAAAATTTGGTGGAAGAGCTGGGTAGGTGACAAGAACAACCCGATTAGATTTTGGCTCAGGTCTAAATGCAGATCTGGCCCATCAGTGGGATACAAAATGTAAACTGTTCGGCTTGGCGGAGGTATGCGCTCTACCGAGTGCCATTCTAGTTATATAATTGTCAAACCGCCCAGCACAGAGTGCCAGCCACTGCTTGCTTGTTCCTTGGGGTTTGTAAAGACTGTGCAGTAAAGCACATTTCTTAACGTGTTCATGACTTCCAGGGCTGTGCGACTTCCTTGGTAGGTTTCAGGAGTAATAAGCTTACCTCATCATTTACTTTGTCTTTCCTACTCATCCCTACCTCTGCATTGCTGTTTGTTTTCCCCCTTCTCCAGATGACATTTCCTTGGAAGTCATATCCATGCTGAAACGAACGCTGCAATCTTGACGTCTAACCTCCAGATCCACTGCGTTCTCCTCTGTGAAGATTAAAAAACAAACATCTTTGCGCTGTCATTTCCAAAAATGAATGGATGCCAGCCTTAACTTTGTATCTTGTATCCTCTTTCTCCATCTTTTAACCCTTGTGCTTCCCTTTTTCCAAAAGTTTTCTTAATTTACACCCCCAATCCCACCCCTTCCCCCTTACATTGTATGATATTTGTAATTGCAAAGCGAATTCATTGGAGCATGAGTTCCAAAATGCTTCACCCACTGTCTTGTAGTTTACACTGACTTTGCTTGAAACGTGCGGTGTAAGTGGACACTTCGGACCAGCGGTTATTATAATAATCATTATTATTATTATTATTTTTGTTTGTTTTTTTGTTGTTTTATTTTAGCCTTGCAGTTACACGTGCTCACGGTGTGAATGCAATGGAATCTTCTTTTCCTTCTCTGACCATTGAGCCCGTTTTGTTGCATTCGTGATGTTTCATTGCGAACTCGAGCAAATTTTCAGTTTGCTTGTGGGTTCATGTTCCACACTACGTTAAAATGCAATTCCTTGTCGAGAGATTTTGATTTATCTGTTTCTTATTTCTGCACCCTCTTCCGTCTAGTGAAATCTTGCTGGAAGTGGTTGGTGATGTACCTGGTGTAAATTATTTCGGCCTTTGCTCAATCGTGCTCAGGAATGTAAAAAAAAAAGACCATCCTGGTGAGATCTGAGCAAATCGGTCAGTTAAATCCCATAGTTTCTTTCTAAATCGAGTTACCTTCCAATGTTGTGGATTGACGGTTTGACTGGTCTACGCACTTCTTCCCATCCCTCCTACTTGTGAATAAACTTTTCATTTTCAGGTTGTTTTTTTCAGCTTTTCTGGATCTCTTTCTTGTGTCGTAGTTTCCCATAACTCCTGTGGCATAATCTTGATTACCCTCTGCAAGCTGCTGATGTTTTCCATCAGCGGTGTAGATATTGCTTCATTCCTGACCATCAGTTTGGTTTCTGTACTGGTCACTCAAATTTCAACATACTATTAGTGTGAGGCCTGAAATCTCAAAGAAGAGGTGACTATTGATTCGCTGCACATCTCGGTGATTTTACAGTCTGGCTTCCGGCACTGCTTGCCGAGGTCGCTGCTTCATCCTCGGCTTTAGAACTTCCTCCACTTGCAGTCACGATGCTGCTATCGAGGAATCTGTTCCCCTCCCAACAGAGAGGAGTGCACGAAAGCAGTGTTGTCCACTTCCTTCTAGATGATTCCACATGATGCTCCACAGTACCCTCATCCCATTGACAGACACGGTGGTATTTTTGTATGCCTCTGTTGACAAAATCGGTAGAAGCATTGTCTTTTAGGTTGTCTGTCCGTCCTTCCATCCGTGTGCCTGTGATAGGTTTTCGTTACAGCGATAACTTAAGAACGGCTGAAGGTATCCAAATCAAACTTGGTACAAGCATGTATAATGATTTAAAGATGAACAAATTGGATTTTTAGGTTAAAGGTCAGAGGTCATGTCTGGTGAAAGTTGTTGAGGTGGGGGGTTTGAACTCTACTAAGTAGACATACCATGATACATATGTACAGATTATATATCGAGGTCAAATGGTTGTGAGGCTTTCGATCAAAGTAAGTGTAAGCAAAGGCAAATTGGGCGGTGGCATATCGGTGGACGTTGCGATTTTGAATTGTCCAATTTTTTAGTCCGTGGGCCAGGAGGACCTACCATGCACTCCCCTCATCATTCATTGGGACTACTATTTTCTTACTTATTATGTAGCTGGTGAAATTTTAAAACATGTACCCAAAGAATAAAGTGTCACGATCAACGTTTTTTGGGGGAAAACAATACCGGCTTTAAAGCAGTAGAAATTGCATTAGATTGGGGGTGGGAAATTGGAAAATGAAAACGCATCACTTTTTCCCCTCCAGGGTGTCTTCTTTGTCAATATTTTAAATGAACAAGTTGATTTACTCATGATTTCAGCCTTTACAAGAGATTTACTGTGTAAGCACCTGTTTATTATTTTAGTCTCACTCGGAACAAATATCATGGGGACTCTCTAACACCTAAGATAACACTTATTTACACAATCCAATCTGCTAATAATGTCCTTTCCCTGCATGCCCACAGAAAAATATTAATGTCCCAGTACTCTTATCACAAATTTCACTTTTACTGTTTTAGTCCTCAGAGGAGCTATCTGTATCACTATCTGCAGCATATTCCTGTTCTCCTGTTTCATCATCAGATTCCTCCAGTTCTGTTGCATCTCTCTCCAGCACATCAATTAGTTTTGTGGTAAGATCATTTCATCTGCACACCAGAGTGGTTCTCCATCCATGTCCTTCCCAGGGTTTGGGGATCTCATATATGGCAACATTTGCCATTTTCCATATTCTTGTCTGATAATTTGCTTGAGCAACATGTTCTCTCGAGCATGCCCTGCCCTACAGGCAATCTAGCCAGGTCAATGGTACTGGATGTTAGACTGTCAGCTAAAATATCCCCATCACACTTTGGCTTGAGCATCAAGTGCCGCACTTCATCTTACCGCTCTCCGATTTGGATTTCCCATACAGTGCACAGGTGAACTTTTCACACCTGATCAGAAGATAATCATCAACATTCCAGTCATCTCCCAAATGCTTCAGGACATCACAGTGTGCAGAAGATTTCGGGAACAACTTGAGAGGTTTAATCTTTCCAATACCCCTGAAAGAGCTGACTGAATCACAACCGGTGAAGGCATGTAGCGCCAGCATCGCTTCACATTTGCTGTGTCGTGTTTAGAGATATTTGTAATGTTAAGGCGCTTCTTGTTGCCATGACCTGTATCGAAGAGGATAGAAATGTCTATTTTCCTGGCATGATACAGCAAGATCCAGAATATGTCACTGTCTGGACTCCTGACCCTTGCACACTGGTATCCCTGTTCTGCAGCATAGATGCAGTCGAGAACAACCCTACTGTCTGTTCCTTCTTGGTTTGACCTCAAATCAGGAATGTGTTCTTCCTTGGCAATATCGAAGGCTTCTCTATTCTTCATCAAAAGTACTCTCCGATCATCTTGTACTAATTCTGACCAACAGGTGTGCATTAGC
>CM068960.1:76599433-76609433 GCA_035128595.1 Eptatretus atami | reverse complement strand
CAGCATAATTGTAGTAAACGTGGGCAGATTTTGACCAAACTCGGGTGGTAGGTACATCTTATGACCTAGTGCTTTGAAAATTGTGATGGTTGCTATGGACGCTTTGGTTCCCTAGCAACAACCGAAAAACCTTCAAAATCTGGTACCGTTCACAGCGAAATCAATTCCGAAAGCCATTATCCCACGTAGCGTTATGAAATTTGGCACGAATGATCTTCAGGTGATGCTCTCCAAACATATTCCGGTTTTTGTGATATATGGAATACTTTACCTGCAGCGCCCCCTACAATTAGGGTATGCGCGAAAATTGGCGAAAATTGAAGGTGCCCTAGCGACCAGGTGAGTGCATCGATACGAATGAAACTTTGCAGGTTCATGGTACTCAATGAGTACTACAACTTGCCTCAGGACATATTGACCGATTTCGCTTAGGTCAGGGTCAAAGGTCAAATCGTGCAAAAATCGATAATATGCGAGAGCTGGAGGTGCCTTCGCGCCAAATGCTACTCCTCCTAGGGTTATGATCGGTATGGTCATGAAAATTCACACTAATCATCAGGAATGCATTGTGCACAAATGATCGAGCCGGATTTTCGATTTATATCTTTGCTCACCCACAGACCCCCTCGAACTTTGGGAATTTCCGATATCAAACTGCATTTTGCGGTACTTTTCATTCAAATTGATACCGAGTAGTTATCAGGAGATGGAACTCGATGAGATTTGGTATGCATAATCTTAAGGTGATTCTCTATCCACTATATGACATATCGATATTTTTCTATATCTTATAGTTTCCAAATGGTAACCCTCTCAACTTGGGTGTCCGAGGGCCATTGAGCATTCCCGCTGAAAATTCAAAGTACACTAGCTCCAAGACGGTTTAACTAAATCGAATGAATCTTTACACGCTTATAGACCGTAATGAGTACTACAACTTTGCTCATTTGCATAATGACCTATCTCGAGTAGGTCAGGGGTCAAAGGTCAATAAGTGCATTTTTCGGGCGAAATTACCATTCAAGGCACCCTTGCTCCTACACGGATTAACCGATACGAATGAAAGTTCATAGGTACAGAGTACTCAATGAGTACTACAACTTTGCTTCAGGACATATTGACCTATCTCGGCTAGGTCAGGGGTCAAAGGTCAATGGGTGCATTTTTCGGGCAAAATGACCATTCAAATCCCCCTTGCTCCTACACGGGTTAACCGATATGAATGAAAGTTCATAGTACAGAGTACTCCATGGGTACTACAACTTTGCTTCAGGACATATTGACCTATCTGCGCTAAGTCAGGGGTCAAAGGTCAATGAGTGCATTGTTCGGGCAAAATGACCATTCAAAGCCCCCTTGCTCATACACGGGTTAACCAATTCGATTGCAATTTCGTAAGTACTTAGTACTAGATTAACTCAGATCAGGGGTCAAAGGTCATCGGATGCTCGGCGACCCATGGCCGCCTACCAGCTTTGTATGTATATATGTATGTATATATGTTTATATATGTATGTATATATATATATATATATATATGTATATGATATATATATATGTTATGTATATATATATATAGAATCTGTATATGTATATATATATATATGTATATAGTATGTATATATGTACTGTATGTATATATAATATTTATATATATTTATGTATATATATATACATACATATATACATGTATACATATATATATGTATATATATAGTGTATATTATGTATATTTATTTATATATATGTATATTTATATATATATATAATATATTATATGTATATATATTATGTATATATATCTTATATATATATATATGTATATATATATATATATATATATATATATATATATATATATATTATATATGTATATTTTTGTATATATTGTTACGGTTGTGGAAATTCGCATTACACCATAAAGAGTCCTCAGGTGAGATATCTCGATAAGTCCATGTGTAGTTAGCCCAACCCGTTGTATAGAGGGAATTTATGTGATCCATCCGGGCTGCGACGCTTTGAGTTAGCCATTTTTCTTGTCTATCTTTTATTTCAACAAACAGCATCTCAGCAACCACGCCATCCCCACCACAGCGCCAACCACACTACAACCACGCCACCTCCACCACCTTCGCCTTTCTCCTTTACAACCAAAAACCGCACCACCTGTGAACACTGAATGTCGGGCTGTCTTGGGGCCGTTCGGCGATTGGTGCCAAACGCACCGAGCCGCGAGCGCGAATGGCGGCCTTTCCGAGGGAAAAATTCGGATCCAAAATGCTTCACGCCCACTTCCCCTCTGTCCAATGGGCGAACGCGAGGCGGCTTGGCGCCGCCTCCAAGCGCATGTATGTGAAGTCCGTTTATGCAAATATGCAGATCAAGGGAGGTTCACGCCCCTTTTTGCCCGACCAATGGCTGAACAGAGGGTGGCGTGGACCCGCCTCCAATCGCGTTTTGATCCGCATATTTGCATATCGGCTCCTCCTGAGACCTATAAAGATACGAGCGCAAGGCGACTCGGGCGCGTGAGTTGAGGGCGTGAGTTGAGCGGCGGAGAGTGGAACTGGGAGAGAGAGTGGAACTGGTGGAGCGTGAGTTGGGGGTGGGAGTGTGGAACTGGTGGAGCTGAGCGTGAGTTGGGGGCGGGAGTGTGGAACTAAGGAGAGGTGAGTTGAGCTTGGAGAGAAGTTGTGGAGGAGTTACAGGGAAGACGGCGGACGGCGGCGAGGTTGCGGTTGGGGGTCGCATGACTCGTCGCGAGAGCCAGGCCAGCCAGCCAACCCTCTCCCTGAGCATCAACGATTTCCCCCCCCCCCACTCGCGCTGAGATAGTGCCGAGGGGCCCCCGTTCCCCCCCTCCCACCCTAAACGTGGTGCCAACAAGACCGCTTGCGCGGAGCACGCCGGAGAGGACTCGCCGACCACGCCAGGGCTCGGAGTCGGGGCGCAGCGGCGCGAACATTGCGGCTTGCCCGCCATCGCGTCACGAGGACGCGGGTAAGACCTCCCCGGTCTCGTGGACCTGGCCGATCCTCCAGGATTCACGTACATTTGGTCTACGGGCCTGTCTGCCTCCTCGCCTATGAGGGTGGCTTTCTTTTTCCTTTGCTTTTTGTGTAAATGCTTGTGGTGGGCCGTCTGTTAAGTAAAACTGCGTAAGTGTTGCCGTGTGTCGTCGTAGTCGGTAGTACCTCTCTTTTACTGTTTCTTCTGTGCTTGAATATACGTGCTGCTTGCTTTGTGTCGTGTGTCGTGCAATAAAATGCTTGCTTGTTGAACTGTTCCCGCTCTGCTTCGTCTCCTTTCTTTTTATTGACTCTCCATCCTGCATCGCGTAAGAGATTGGTAGTGGGTGTAAGTTCCCGGTAACTAATCTGAACCGTCGAGGTCGACGATAACTCGCTCGTTTATCTCTGCAGTACGGAACGAACCGCTTAAGCGGTTCGTGGAAGTCGACCTGCGGCGAGGTACGATCGCCCGATTAACCATCCGCGAGGTACTTAGGAGGTCGAGTTTGGCGACAACCCTATCCTACGCGGTGGCGATTGGCCACATTCCTGGTGAGGTCGAAGACCCACCCGTGACTACTCCCGTGCCCGCTTCTTCCGAGAGGGTCACGACTGAATTGGCCATCCGGTGGGACGACGTGCACGATTCGAGTTACGTGGCCGTTCGCACGCCGGCGGTGCGAATTCGCAACACTGGTGTCAGCGAGCGGGAACAAACTCTCCCGTCTCCAACTAAATTCACGGGAATCGGTTCAGGGGTGAGAGAGCGACCCCGATTCCCTCCAAATTACGAGCAGGCCAAAATTAATCTCTTACGTGAAATAAGATGGCGTTCAAGGCGAGCGGGTGCGGGGTAGAATGTATATGTCTTTTAATTGTAGGATCCATGGCCCAGGACGGTACTTGTAATTACAATCCGTGGGGAAGCTCAACCCATTTACTGAGCACGGACTTTAGTCGCAAACCGAGTCGCATAATGGCGCGCGCTATCGCACCTCAGCGCAGCACGGAGCGAGCGGCTATTTTATGGCGCTGCGAATGGCGCAACACGAGGAGAGCGTTCCCAACAACCGTTTCAAACCACGTGGAAATGGCAACAAGGCTGCAGAAATAAAAAAAAAATGCGCGCGATTTGATGGATTGCATGGACGCGCACACGAAGGCATTCAGGAGCGATATGCAAAGCCTGCAGATGGGCATAATGGCATTTTCGTGCAACGAAGCGTGGAAAATGGGTGTGCAAAATGGCGGCGCCACGTGTTGGAACGAACGAGCTGGGGGGGAGTGAAACGGCTGTCAGGCCGCAATGAGAGCGGGTGAGGACGCAAGTTCGGGGAACGTGTTGGGCGAGAAGTGTAAGTGACGGAGAAAGTGACGGTGACACAGAGGGACAAACTAAGTGGGGTGACTCGCGCTGTGTGAGACGAGACACGGATGACGAGACGCAGGAGTTGAAAGATAATGGAGACGAATAAGAGAGGTAGAGGTCGAGACAGAGATAATAAGAAATAAAATAGTGGGAGACAGGAGGAGGTATATGAGGTAGTAAGGGCTGAGTTGGACGGGAAGAGACACGGGAATAGAGGTGAATTGGACAGGGGTTGAAGACGAGCACACACACACAGTGAGTCAGTAGGAGGACATGGGTGAGCTCGACTGTTAGGAGGGCAGAGGTGTGGGACAGGGGGATGAAGAGAGTGCAACTACAACATTCAGGAGAGACCGAAGGGCGAGACAGCTGTTCGTCGCTCAGCCTTGAAGCGAGTCACGACCAGGTGGGTTCGGGATCGTGTCGTAGTCGCGAGTTACGAGGGGGCGACTGCTGCGACGCGTGTGCACGAGGAGCTTGGGGGTATAGAGGGCCGGGAACCCTTTGTGGGGAACGACAGCCAGGTGGTGTGCGAGTGTGCGGAGATGCGTGCTTTCCGCAGCACGCATGGTGGAGGAGACCCCCTGTGGCAAGTGAAAGGTTGGGTTGTGAGTGAGAGGGTCCGTGTGAGAGAGACAGTGTGTGTAAGAGCGAGCGTTACAGAAGGAGATGACGGTGAGCATGTGGAACATTGCAGCGCGTCTCCGGGGTGAATGTCATGTCGTGGAGTCTGAGCGTTGTAAACACGCAGTGTGTGCGGAGGTTGAATGGAGAACGACAACGGCGACAGAGGGACAAAAGCCGAGTAGCGGCCGTAGATGTATTGGGGACCGCCGCGCGGGTTTCGCCCAGCACGAGCGCGAGGTCCGTGCTGTGGTACGCAACGAGGCCCCACGTGCTCGCGGCTGCGGGAGTGAAGCCCGGTCCGGGAAACGCCAGCGGTGGATGTTTGCCGATCCGCGGACGGACAAAAGTTAGGCAGGATGAACGGATTCGGACCGGATGGGTTCTCCACGCGAGCTTGTGTTAAGCTCCAAACGGCAGAGCACATGTGTGTTCGCGTGGGAACCCCTCGAGACGCGAGGGCTTGTGTTTTTTTTATGCGCAGGGTGACGTCATGGCTGCGTCGTGTGTTGGAATATCCGGCAGGAGGGTGAATCCCTGCTGGATGGTACGTCCAAGAGGGACGAGGGACTGACGCGAACGAGCTGCCATGACGTCACGCCAAAGGTGCGCGGCTGTGAATTGCCGCGCGCGTGGTGCACGCGCATTTAAAAAAAAAAAAAGCGCAAGCCTCGCTTTTCGGTGAAACAGGATTCCCGGAAAGGGGTGGAAGACCCCCTGACTTGGGGACAGGAATACAACGAGTTAGGGGAAGGGTTATGTTGGTAGCAAGCCGGACTTTCGACAGGGGTAAGTCCTCATGGGGCCCGTGGAAGCATGGAGTTAGGTAGAGGGGAATCAGTTGAGATGTTAGGAGGGAATTTATTGAGGATTATTAGAACAGTGACGACTTGTGGATGTGTAGAGGGACGTGTCTTAGTGTACGTAGTGGTTAAAAGGAACGTAGCGTTAATCGGTAAGGGACGACGTGGGAGCACGAGTTAGTTAGGGATGTAGTGAACGAGGATGGCAGAGTTCAGTGGCTGTGAGTGAGAAGTGTGGATAGAGGTGTCAATGGCGACATGTGAGTGATCAGGCCAGTGACGCTGTGTGTATTGGACGTGAAGGGGAATTGCAGGTGCGATGCGTGTATTGGGGGGATGTTCGCCCCTCAAGAGACCCCGGGTCAAAGTGTGCGAGTGAGTTAGCTGCGGTTATTTAATATTGACAAAATGGAGAGTTCGTTCTTGTTGTTGTTGGTGGGAAAGGTAGTGACTCGAGACACCCGTTTGAGGGGTGCAGGATGCCCTGTTATACCGGCTGGAAGCGTGGCTGCGAAAGGTCGACGCTATCGTCGAGTGGGTACCCGCGGGCACCCGGGCTAGTCGGGCCGCGGCAGGCAGGCCATGGGGGGCCGGGATAGCGTAGTGGGA
The DNA here is from genome assembly GCA_035128595.1 of Eptatretus atami. NCBI lineage: Eukaryota > Metazoa > Chordata > Myxini > Myxiniformes > Myxinidae > Eptatretus > Eptatretus atami. The sequence continues at coordinate 76,603,017 of CM068960.1, read as the reverse complement.
CTACGGGTGCGCCCGCATGATGCGGCGGGGCCGGGCCGCCGTTAGCCGCGTGTCAGTGCATGGTCGCTTACGGCACTGCCATGTGGAAGGGGCCCGGGGCGCCAGCCTGCACGTGAGCATCTTCAGGGGAGCTGCGCCATGAGGGGCACTCCTTCCGAGTGTTTAGGGAGCTGGTAGGCTCGGAGGACATTGGTTCTTTGTTTGTTTTCGGGCTGCTTGGCTGTGCTTTTGGCCTGTGTAGTTGGTTACTGTTTCATGGGGGCTGTTTGTTCTTCTCGATGTTGCGGTTGGGCTGGTTATGTTCCCTGCACTTGCTGTCTTTATTCTTTCCTATCCTGCAGTGTCCTCTCTCGCTCGGCCGCCGTGGGGTCGCGTCGTCTCTTTGGTGGTACGTTGCGGTTGGGGCCTTTTGGTCTTTCGCGGATTTCTGCGGTTTGGCTACCGGCCGTTTATTTTTTCTTGTGTAGTGCCGCCGGGGTCCATTTGTTAGAGATCGCAGAGGGTAGTGCCTGGCAAGGGAGCCAACGCGTCCGCAGCCATGAGACGCATGTGAGGGCACGGAGAGAACAATTGAGGGGCGAGGCCCGAAATTGTAAGGAACCAACACAGGCGAGGGATCATCCTCGGTTGCTAAGACAATAGTGGTTAGGCGATGAGCGGCGGCTTGGCTGTGAAAGCCTGTGTGGTTAGTTCAGAGAGTCTCAAATGGACAGGGTAGATAGCAAGTGTACCTCCGACATCCATCCTTGCTTCGTTGTGGGATCCGCGCACTTTGGGTTAAAGATCGCGGGACTTACCCCAAGAGGTCCATCTGAGGCTTTTTGGCTCTCGACACATGGACGCTGAGCCCCCCTCATTTCTCCGGGAAGAAGATAGGTTGGGAGTAAGGCTAGGAGAGCGTATTGTGTTAGCCTTGAACAAGGTGACGTAAAGGGGGTTAGGAGACGAATCTATAGTTGGATGAATATATTAAGTACGAAATACTACCCAATTACAACCAAAAAATAGTATGGGGCGCTAATATTGTGTTTTTTTCAAAATTATCCCTAAGAGGAGGTGTGGTGAGTGCGACAGTGCACAGCGCCCAAGTGGAATTGCGTGAGGCGAGACACAGTAGGATTTATATGGGTGCGCGCGCGTTGGGTGCCCTTGACTTATAGATATTAGGGAGGGGTGGTGGGGGGGGGGGGAGGTCCGAGCCCGCCTTCTGAGTGCCAGCACGACCGCACTCACTCCACAACTCCACTGAAAGGCAAAGCTGGCGCAACTTCATCGGCTGGCTGTTTTTGGCTTCAAGGCCTGTGCCAGGTCAGCTTCACTGCGGCTGTTTTGCTCAAGGCCTGTGCCGGTCAGCTTCACTGGCCGGCTGTTTTTGCTGGGGCATAGCCCTGTGCCGTCGATCGTCTGCGAGCTGTTTTTACTGCAAGGCCTGTGGCCGGCCAGTTCATCTGCCGCTGTGTTTGCTACAGCGGCCTGTTTCATGCCTTGCTGCCTGCTTTTGCCATCCATGCCGGCACTGCCCATGTTCACCAAGCCGTTCTGTTTTGCATTTGCCCCAGCCCCCCCCTGTTCATTTCCATGCGCGCACGGGATCATCGTGAAAGGCAACAGTTTGGCTAAGCTGCAAAACTGTCCTGTTGGCAGCTACAACACGTGGCCTGCAGTGGCGGCCCGTGCACCGGTTTTCTTTGACTTTTGTTTTTTCTCTGCAACGAGTCCATAGATTCCTGGGCATGGGTTAGTGTAGAATTTGTAAGTCCAGGTTAAGATGTACTGTAAATATGCAGTGCGCCCCCGCATGTATGTGTTAGCGCCGGCATTTTATTTAAGTCGTCTGTATGAGTGGGTTTGTTTAGTTTACTCAGCCGTCAGGGTTATTTATTTGGGGAGCACGAATACATGAATGGTTCGCACTCAGGGATCCGAAGGTAAAACGTCGCTAGGGGAGTAAACTAACATGTTGGCACAAAAGAATTTTGATCGACGACGGGAGCGAGTCTGTAAAAAGGGGAGGGGGTAGTGTTACGGTTGTGGAAATTCGCATTAACACTCATAAAGGTCCTCAAGGTGAAGAATATATAATAGTCCATGTGTAGTTAGGCCAAACCCGTTGGGTATAGAGGGAATTTATGTGATCCAATCCGGGGCTGCGACGCTTTGAGTTGGTCATTTTTCTGTTCTATCTTTTTATTTCAACAAACAGACATCTCGGCAAGCACGCCTCCCACCACAGCGCCAACCACACTACAATCACGCCACTGCCACCACCTTGCCTTTTTCCTTCACAACCAACCACCGCACACCTGTGAAAAGAACATGAACGTCGGGCTGTCTTGGCCCATTTGTTCGTTCGGCGATTGGTGTCCAAACGCACCGAGCCGCGAGCGCGAATGGCGGCCTTTCCGAGGGGAAAATTCGGATCCAAAATGCTTCACGGCGCCCTTCCCCTCCGTAATGGGGACGCCGAGGGCGGCTTGGCCCCCCTCCAGCGCGTGTATGTGTAGTCGTTTAATGAAACAAATGCGGACAAGGGAGTTCACGCCCTATTTTTGCCCGACCAATGGCTGAAGGCAGAGGGTGGCGTGGCCCCGCCTCAATGCGCGTTTTGATCGCGCATTTTGCATAATCGCTCCTCCTGAGACCTATAAAGATACGAGCAAAGGCGACTCGGGCGCGTGATGTTGAGGCGTTAGTTGAGCGTCGGAGAAGTGGAACTGTGGAGAGAGAGTGGGGGGTGTTATCGCGAGCCCCGTTGGACCCAATCACTTTACCGGCTATTTAAAAACCAACTATATTCCGAGCGCAATATGGCAGTTCAATTGGGGAAAGGACGCAACGAACAGGTCAACATTCAAACAAGCACATTTATTTGTACAGCACATATGCAGGCATGCACGTATGCAATCAATACAAAACACACATGCAATGCAAAGGCCAGCTCACGCCGTCTATCTATTATGTACAGTCACTCATCGACAGTTCTACTTAACGGACTTGGTGCCACAACGTTCAACAAAGAAAAGCAAGGAAAAACCCCAGGACAGATAAGGGGTAGACGGGACCTCTTGGTTCTTTATAACCCGGAGCCGTGTCGACCGCAAAGGCTCCGGGAGACCGTGCTGGCTACCTGGTCCCTCGTGGTGACTCGCTAGGGCGAGCCTCGATGTTCCCTCTCCAGCGACCCACGGTTAGGCACAGTCCGACAGGCCGCGTGCCTTGGCTCCGCTCCGATCGCTCCACTCGTCCCCGACTGCAGAGACTCCCGACTCCAGGCTCCAGCTCACAGCGTGGCTCCACACGACTGCCCACAACTCCGACATGACACTCTTTTTTCTCCTCCACGCACCTCAACAACCCCGAGAGACAGACCGCGACCCTCTCCTCAGCCCGCACTTTATACCCACGGCGCCTCGCCCCTCCCTACTTCCAGCACACGCGGGAAACTTCCAGAAGTTCATGGTTGTTGCCCCCAAGGGGGTGTGTCGCTGGGGGCATTGTCCGCCCAAAATCAGGCCCCTCCTTTACATCAACTTTGAACCCTGGCTCGATCCACCCCTCCCCCATCCCGGCGCGCGGGAAAGCAA
>CM068960.1:76587436-76599423 GCA_035128595.1 Eptatretus atami | reverse complement strand
GAGGGGAAATCCCAGGCGTTATCGGAACTTCTCTCTTCGGAGCTGTGGTTCTGCCCGCACTCCGCGGGGCAAACGGGTTTTCCTACCGTTGCCTTTGTTTCCTTTCTTGACGAGTATCCATGGCAGAGCCGTTATTCGATGTGGAGAGGTTGGTGGTGTGGTTGTTGAAACGCGATTGTGGGGAAGGTGGTTGTGGTTGTTGTTGTGGAGATGGTTGATGCTGGCGTTTGTGGTGGTCGTGAGGGTGGTGTGGTTGGGCGGTGGTGGTTAAGGTGGTTGTTGTGAAGGTGGCTGTTCGTTGTCTGTGGGGATGTCGGCGGTTGACGAGACGGTGGTGGTGTTGATCGTGGTTGTTGTGGTTGGTGGCGCTTTGTGGTGGTAGTAATGGCGGTTGGTCCAAAATAACGATAGCGAAAGAAAAACGGCTAACTCAAAGATCACAGCCCTGTCACACGAATAATTCCCTTTAAACATCGGTGGGGAAATCTATCTGAACACGGACTTATCGACATAATTGATATAAGGACCTATATGGTGCTCTGTGAATTTCCACAGCCGTAACAATATATACACACACATATGCTGCCTAATATATAGTCTTGTATATCTATATATCTCTCTATGTATATATATATATATATATATATATATATATATATATATATATATATATATATATATATATATATATATATATATATAGTCTTGTCCAGGGGGTTTAAACCCTACCTGGACGGATGGTAAAGCTTCTCCCTTGAAGGCTACAACCGAGACTCGGGGATAAATGTGCGCGCGTTAATGGAGCATCATGGCGGAGAGGCGATCCACCCAGGAGGAGCACTGCGCAGGGGCGCTGCACCAGGACAGCTCAAAGGGGGGTTTATTCCCGAACCCCACCACAGATACATGAGTACAGTTTCTTAAAAGGAAGACATTTAATGAAAATGAATGAATATTTACAATGGACAAAAGGTAATTATAATAATAATGAAGTAAATAAATCCTGCAGTCGAGGCACCACTCACACAGACTCAAATACAGATAAAGGGAACACAAAATATGAAGAAAAACCTTCCCTTATAACTCTTCCTGTTCTTAGCTTGGCCCAGAGCTGATCCTTGTTGAACTGGAATTGAGGCGCTTCTATCCGCATGTGCAGACGCACGCAAATGGCGCTTCTCTCATTGTGGGACAAACACACACCAAGCAATCCGTGAGCGGCACTCCTCATCAAGGCTCAAAGCCTCAGTGTAACGGCTTTGTGTGCTCCAATTGTCCTCACCGACCCGAACAAGAGCAAAAGGCCAGCGTCTTACTTCACCGCGCGAGCAAAATCACCTCAACACAAATTCAATGGCCGTGTCGTCCTCCTCGGCGTGCGCTCAACCTGCGCTCTCGCCTCTCCAAACAATGCGACTCGTGCCTCCACTCTGATCACGGCTCTCCACAAAATGCTCAAGCCGACTGAGTCCGATGCCTCTCAAAATGTTCAGCCGACTGATCATGGCTCGCTACCAAAAGCACGCAAGCCACCCTTCTGTCACGACTCTCCCAAAATGCACAAGCCAACTCAGAACTCCACTCTCCTCTGTCCCATTTATCTTCCACCTCCGGGTCGAGGCACGCTCACACACAACCCGGGAAGGCGGGCTTCTGCCTGCTCGGCCAGCTTCTGACGTCACGCATATCAATCGTCCCTCGGGGGTGTGACTTCGCTTGTTGTCAACTTTTGCAGGTGGGGCTTTCTGCCCGTTTGTAGTGGTTTTAGGGACGTGTTCTCCACCTTTATTGCCGATCATGAAATATATAAACATAGGGAAAAATCACAGAGGGCAATTACATACTGGGGAACTTATTCTTACTCCCGAGGCAAATTAACACCGCACTACCTCTCGTGTGGTGACAAATAACACTTAAGCTCACAGGTTCCCTACTTACTCACATTTATATACCTCCTACACATCCACGGACCAAGCAACTCAACACAATGCTATATCCCCTATTCAATTCTTTCATCTACCCCCACAATCGTAACACAGCCCCCTCCCAGGAACCGTAGCTCCTGCAAGGTTCGATGCAGGCGTTAACATTCCGGCCTTACCACTTACCGACACACCTAATTAGCTAATGAAATAAATTAGTAGGAGCTGTGGGAAGCGAGCCGTAGCTAACTTACCTATTTTCCTTAATGTTTTACACCCCTTAAACACAACAATTCAAATATTTGCAAAACTCTTGGTTCTTCACTCCTAACTCCTGGGACGGTTAGAAAACGTCAGCAAACACACACAAAAACCTACAATACCAGACAAAACCTTAACCAAAAAATTAATTTTAACGTTTGTACAACCCCCTTCTAAAGACTGCGTTCCTCGGTGGATGCCACTCTACCCGACGTGACCTGCAGAGCCATCCCAATTTACCTAATCCAAATTTCCGCGAGCCCTGTCTCCCCGGTACACGTTAGTGACATGTATTCAGTGAACCTTCCTCACACACTCATATAAAAACCCAATATCAATCATTCATTCCAACCCTGCAAGACCACGGCTTAAATGTTATTAAGCACATGTGTGATCCTCAATTGGGCAGCGGGGAAGTACCGAACAAAATGGTGGGGGCTCTTCCAGTTGTGGTACTCGCAGTACAAAAACAAGTTGCTCGACTTACGACTTTTCCGCCCCCCCCCCTCAACTATCGGTCCCTGACAGCCAAACAGCTATTTTGCTGTTTGCCCTGTCGGGGACGGTCTCCACACATCCAGGCTCTCACGGCCTCATTCGGGTTGCCGGGGGTCTCTTTACCGCTGGTCGCCCAACCAGACCTCCCATCCAACAGATCTCCATTTCCAGACACCACCGGCTGCCAGGGACAAATTACCTCCGGGAGGGGGGGGGGGGCGCAGTCACCGCTCCTCCAGAGCTTGATCCATTCCTGTGGTCCCACATATCTTCCCCACCCACACAGTCCAACATCTAATTTCCTCCCCTGCTGTCATTCAATTAATGTATATATATATATATATATATATATATATATATATATATATATATATAATATATATATGCAATGTAAAATGGGGATCGTGTTCCTATACTGCAATGGCTTGCTTACATGTTATAATTCGCATTCATTCTGGAACACAATCCAATTCATTACACATTATAGACATCAACACAAGACAATTTTGGTTTCCAAACCAATCCCTTTACTGCCCAGTGAGTCACTCTCGCTCGCTCTCCTCCAAATTACTCATGTCCCAATTTCTAGCAAAACTGAACCCTTGGGACAGTAAGCATTAAGGCACCTTACCCGAAGTGCAAGTCGTTGCAGGTTCGTCGGGTTTAAGCGTGCCATCTACCCCTTCTAAATTTTCTTCACACCTTTTCAATCCACCCTGTGGATTTGTTGCTTTCAATCTCCCTGGGTTCCAAACTTTATTTATTTATTTATGTATTTATTCTAAATTTGTCTATCACTCTAAAATCTTGTAGATCACCCTGGCTAATGTTTGGGTGCAATCATAGACTTTAAGCACACCCTCAATGAAAAGATGTCAGACAATGAAATCAGCCACAAGAACTGTCTACAAAGTTTCTTGAGAGAGGCAGCAGCATCTCTGCCTGCTTCCCCCTCCAGGATCTGGTAGACCAAAGTTCAAGTTCAGATCGCGTGCCCACGAAACCCATGCACCCACTCACTTAACCAAGAACAGGCAAACACATACCCCACAGAATCATTTGCTTCTATTTCTACCACATTCACGTGTGCTGTCAACATACCTCTTCACTTGCAGAAACTATAGACTATTAATATATTGCAGTAACTATTTGTATATTTCCATTAATATTTTGGAATGAAAGCACACACAAAACAGTGAAAAGCAAAAAATAAAGAAATAAAAAAGCCTCTTCACTTGCAGCAACAACAAAAAAATTTCTTTGCTTGCAGAAACTACCAACTATTAATATATTGGCAGAACTACAATAGTATATTTATATTTTGTAATGTTAACAAATCGCCCAAAACAGTAACAGCAAACTGTGTATGTAATTGCCGAAAAAAGGACTCCCTGTGGACTGTGCCGTCATGGATTGCAGAAGCAGGTTATGAAGCATGGCGTTTCACTCAATGAATTTACACTTTCTGCACATTCCATAATTTTTTTTCTTCACTCAATATAATTGTCCGAACAGGAGAAAAAGTTAAGTTGAATGCTTTGCTTAAATAAATACACTGTTATAAAAATATTGAATTTGTTAAAATTTTCGGATTTCACTCCAGATTTCGGCACATGATGAGCTATGCATTAAACATACACCTCCTGGTGACGTCCCAAATGTCAAACCACAAACGCTGACATCTCTGGATGTTTATAAGCATTGCAATGCAATTTACCCAGCGATTCGTTGCTATGAACAGGCATTCAATAACATGAGTGAGGAAGCACTCCATCGAAACGGTTGTTAAGAAACGGCTAGTTTGTTACGTGTTGAGCCACGCATTAAGCATACACCTCCTGGAGACGCCAGAAATGTCAAGCCATGAACGCTGACGTCTCCGGATGTTTATAAGCATTGCAATATACCCAGCAATTCGTAGCTATGATGAACAGGCATTCGATAATATGAGTGAGGAAAGTGAAAACAACAACTTTATCGTTAAGAAATCATTGTGGCCTGTTCCAAGTCAAAGTAAGGTTGAGCAGGCCAAAAACATGGCGGCTTCAGACCCCAGCAAGGTTACCCAGGAAACGCCTTAAGACCAACCAGACAGCGAGGTGGCCGAATCGTCTGATGAAGGATATAATTAAATAAGGCTGTTAATTATTTCAAAAGGGGTGTTTTAATTAACCCAAACACCCAATTTTCACTCGTGCACTTCCTTGGTGTTTCTTAGTATGCATGTAAAGTTTCAGGCTGCTAGGTTTTGGTTTTGGAGTTATGGAGGAGACACACACACACATACAACACACACACACACACACACACACACACACACACACACACAGCCTTTTATTAGTATAGACTAGCAAAGTACCCACCCATGGGCGGGTACAGTTATCTGTTGAATGGCATTGGTCCCGTCTCGATCGGATGAAATTGAGAAATTGAAGTTACCCGGTGACCTTGACCCTTGACCTTTGACCTTGAACTTGACCCCATGTCCGTTCTCATGTCCCAAGGATCACTCCTGCCAAGTTTCATCTCATTCCATCCAACGGTTCGGCCGCCTATAAAGGACGAACAAACAAACAAACAAACAAACAAACACACATAGCATACAAACATATTCTATTTTTTTAGTATAGTAGATAAAGTGGTGTATGGTGAAAGTTATTCATCGGCAGTAATACTTTAAATAAAAGTAATAATTAAATACGTTTGAATAAAGATATTGCATTGCTGTGTTGACCGAATGTCTGGACACAACTTTGAGGTTTTGGGTCCATTTATGTTGAGTAATCTACTGATATGGACCTGCGACCGGGGTTGTGGATCTGCCGGTTGGGGAGGTTCTGGGCTGAAGGGATTGAAGCCTCGATTTAAAAACAGTGCCCAGCTTATGATCCGGGCAGTTGGGAAATCAGTCATTTGCCTCTCAGTTAAGATATAACGTCAATAAATATTTTTTTTTGTAAGTCTTTTGTAAGTACATACATTTTTGTAAATACTTACCTGTACATAATATATGTGTTTGTACGTGTGTGTGTGTGTTGTGTGTGTGTGTGTGTGTGTGTGTGTGTGTGTGTGTGTGTGTGTGTGTGTGGTGTGTGTGTTGTTCTGTCTGGCTTACTTCTTGGGACCATGGTGCAGTTGCTGGTCTTTATTTTGATGACCAAGATGGCAGGGCGCCATTTTGGTCAACCCTCTGTCACATCGCTGGGTTCTTACGCTGCCATTTTGTTCGGCCTGCTCAAAAAATTCCTTGACTTGCAACAGGCCACAGCAGTTTCTTTACGATAAAGTGCTCAATTTTTTTTTCACTTTCCTCACCCATATCATCGAATGTCTGACTTTCATACCTACGAATTGCTGTATACATCACTTTTGTCAGTGCTATATTTTTCAAATTAGGAGCTTGGAGCGATTTTATGCATTACATGATGTCATTTTTCACGATGACCTCTCACGGACAAATTAAAGTACATTATGGAAATATGATTTTGGCTTTGAGGATCGGATCTTGTGGACTAAATAAGTGTCGAGTGAAATCTGAAAACCTGGAGTGAAATCTGAAAATATTAAGAAATTAGTGACGTTTTTGTTTTTGCGGGTGTGTCCCATGATCCAATTGGCTTGTTATCCCTTACCAAGCCAGCATTCCTGATCAACCATTTTGTTTGAGTGCTTAAGCCACTTGACGAGCACTCTACAAGATGTTTGGTTGTTCGTTTGCAAGCCATGGAGATACACGGCAAAAGTACCCGCATTGTCACTCTGCAAAATACAACCAAAAATACATAGCCCGACGGACAAAGTTCAGACACCACTTGCCTGCGTTGGGCCCCATGGTGTTGTTGTGTGGTGCATCGGGCAGTGCTTCACCCGCTCAAAATGATGTGATTTTTTTTTTTACACGACTTCTACAAGCTGCTTGGTTGTTCATTTGCAAGCCATGGTATAGATTACTTAAAGGCTCCTTCGTTCCCACTGATATATCTGGGTGCCTCACAGCTCTGAAAAACGCCATAAAACAAGAAAATAATAATAATAAAAAGAATATTCCTCCTTCTCCATATTCAGCGAAACAATGGGTGGTACTTTGAGAGACCTCCAGTGCACATCTTCACAGTTCACACGTCTTTTTACGATGTGGTAAGGTGAAGTGAGTAACGTGGTAAGGTCCAAGTGAGTGATGTGGTAATGTCCGAGTGAGCGGTGTCCGAGTAAACGGCGTGGTAAGGTGAAGTGGATGACGAGGTATTACGTACGCAGTTCAGTCACCTGTGGTATGTTAGTGTTAATTCACAGGCAAAAAAAAAAGTGTTAAATAATTGCGCTATTTTGAGGTTTCCTGGTGGAGGTTGTATGGATATGGACACCCAGCAGGATTAAAAACAAAACCTGTCAAAGGGCGCAGCTCCTTGTGAGCCAACGGCGATCCATATCTGGTGCCCAACTGTGTTTGTGGATGTCCTGCAGTTGGGTACCTCTTTTCTAGGAGGTTGGTGGCAGGATTTGCACTCCGGCCACCGTAAAACAGTGTATTCCGCAAAACACATTGAAAAAAAAAAAGCAAAGAAAACTGAAAACACACTCCTTGGGAGTACCTCCTGTGCAGCTGCCCTTCACAGGGCAGCTCAACGGATGATGGGATTGGGGCAAAGCCTTCGGGACCTCCACTCTTTGATAGGAGGATGGTTGCCTCCGTGCAATGTATGTCACCTAATGTGAAAAATCATAAAAAATATGTGGTGTGAAGTAATTTTCTAAAATGTGTCGCTGTGTATGAAGTCATTGACTTTATTTGAATACTGCTATTCCAATGAGTGGTGAAACATAATTTTATTTGTGGGTGTCCGGAGGGAGGGGAAGGAGTGGGAGTCCAGAGAGAGGGTGGTGGGGTGGGAGTCCAGAGAGAGGGTGGTGGGGTGGGAGTCCAGAGAGAGGGCGGGTGGGGTGGGAGTTCAGAGGGAGGGGGACAGAGTGGGGTAGGAGGAAGCAGGGGAATGGGAATAGGTGGGATGAGGGAGGGGAATGGGTGGGAGGATGGACCCAGCGTTCCCCGACAACACCGGGTACCTTTGCTAGTTCTCATAATAAAAGTTTGTTGAAGATTTGATGACAAAAGCTCAATTGGTAAAAATGGTATGGCCTGGAGAGACACACAAAAGGTCAATGTTAAATAAATAAAGAAAGCGATTAAAAAAAACGGGGTGTCTCGTGCTTGAGGCGCTGTGGTGGGGTTAATTCGGGATATTTATAGACACTAGGACTTTGCCCTTTCACATTTTGATCCGATTTTAAATTTTGTCCATATCCTCATAATAAAGGTTTATTGAAAATTTCATGAAAAAGCTGACAAAAATACACAGACAGATACACACACAGAAGCGATTGCAAAACCCTGTCTCCTGCTGCACATACAAAATACGTATGTGTTGAATGTATTACAGTAGACAGTAATGTGTTGAATTAGAAAGGGACATGGGGGAAAGGGGGTTGGTGTGAAGGTAGATGTGGTTAAGCATTAACTATTTATGGCATTGATGGTAAAAAACATTATGAATCCAAGAAGTTGGATGAAAAAACCTCCTGAGAAAAACCAAAGAAAAGGAAGATACCTGTGTCTGTTCAAAATACCGTGACTTCTTCAGTTGAAACACTCGATGTGTTTAAATTGTAAACAATTCTTCTTTCAACGAAAAAGAAACAAAGGATTGAGACTTGCACAGTGTATAACTACAATAATGGAATTACAAACAGCCAATTGTGGCAAAATTACCTTTGAGGTGTCTAGCGTGGGTTTGATTTTTGGCCGGACGATTAACTGTCGGATCGGTGCTTCATAAACAGGGCATCAAAAAGTGTGCCGTCTTTCAGATGGAAGTTTAGGTGGGTGTCCCATCCGATAGCATTATCTGGTAGATGGTAAGAATCCATTGTTGGCTCTCGTGAAGAGTAGGTGAGTTATTGCCGACACACTGAACAAATTACATATTTTTGCCCAAATTAGCTCCAGGCCAGACCAACCAGTTCATAACAGACTTGAGCAAATTTCCCTCTTGGTCAACCCCACATGAAGGTGGTATTTAATTGTGGCTGTTAAAGAAGTAGTACTTGTAGAAATAGAGATTTGGTACTGCGCTTTCTCTTGTCATTGAATTTACACATTCTCTTGAATTCAAGTGAATACTCAAATGCGTCCACAGACAGCTACAGATCATCAATAGTCACAGCACGATAAACCCTCACCTGATGTGTGTGAGGCATGTTATACACCTCCGTGTCCAGCAGCATGGTGCAGGCACTGAAGGGCAATGCTTGGTTGGCGAGGGTCCGTGCCGCACGACAGTGAACCCGTAATATCTCCTGCTCACATGACAGGATCAACTTCTCCTGCAGGTACATTCAGAAGAGAAATGGGGAGTTGAGGTGAGGTTAGATGTACAGTTTACTGTGTTGTGGTTAAGCCAGGATATTGCAATGGGAAAGATGATATTGAGAAGGGAAGTGAAATGAAAGAAGCTTGGAAATGAAAGATCTTGCAGACAAATGATCTTTGCAGCCAAAGATGTTGTCTTTGCAGACAAAGATCTTGTCTATGAATGAGGTGGTGGCAAGAAGTGGAAGAAATGGGAAAGCAGGGGTGGGTAGGAGAGAGGCATATGAAGGGAAGCATACACGCTCAATGCTGTGCTGTAGTCTTAATTTTCCCCTCACAGCCTCCTGTTGACGGAAGAGATCTTTCAGTGGCTCAGAGAGTGAAGGCGGAGGGGTGATCTGAAAGGAAAGCAACATAGGAATCTCAATATGCTTTTGGCCAAGCTTCTGATTAAAAGTTTATTGCACGACAGGTGTTATCAGGGACAAAAATGCATATTTTTTGAATAATGAAGGAGCTGAATTGCTCAGAGAAATACCCTCAATCGGCTTGCATCACCACATTGATGACTGAGGACTTGAACTGTTCTGCCAAAACATTCTTAAACAACTTTTTTACTTTGTCTTTAATTATTTTCGTATGATAAGCTTGTCACAACAACTGAAGGTTACTCATTCGAAAAACAGCAAGTGGGTGAACTCTAAACTTGAGTTTGTTTCAAAATCAAAGCACTCCGGCATGGCATGTCATGGTACACAACAAAGCAACTCTTGACTGACTGTTCTTATTTTTTTTTCTGAGAAAGAGAGAGAGAGGAGAGAGAAGAGAGAGAGAGAGAGAGAGAGGAAGAGAGAGGAGAGAGAAGAGAGAGAGAGAGAGAGAGAGAGATAGATAGAGAGAGAGAGAAGAGAGAGAGAGAGAGAGAGAGAGAGAGAGAGAGAGAGAGAGAAGAGAGAGAGAGAGAGAGAGAGAAGAGGAAGAAGAGAGAGAGAGAGAGAGAGAGAAGAACACTCATGAGAGTCCCTTTCTCTACAAACTGCTCGCAATTGCAAGATTATATACTCAGAAGTAACCAGATATATATTGTACCATGTGACCCTGGTGACCTTTCTACACAGGTTGAAGTCTTACTACATACAACATTATGAGTTTTTGAATAAACATCTCACATTCATATATAACAAACAATTTGTTGTCCGCCACCGAAGGTGGACGGAGGATATGTTTTTAATCCTGTCTGTGTGTTTGTTTGTCTATGAACAGGATATCTCAAAAGATTGTGGATGGATTCGGAGAAATTTGGTGGAGAGGTTGGGTGTGTGACAAGGACGAATTCATCAGAGATGGGACCAAAAATGAGATATTGGATGATATTTCAAAAAGTTATGGACAAGCTAAGACAAAATGAGGTGGATGAGTTGGTCAGGTGAAAAGAACAAGCCAATTAGATTTTGGTTCAGGTCCGAATCCAGATCCGGCCTATCAGTGGGATACAAAACGTAAACTGTTCAGCCTGGTGGAGGCATGCTATCTCCCGAGTGCCATTCTAGATCCACAATGAATCATAAGATTTCAACCATTGACCACTGTACCAAAACACTGACTAATAGACAGTCGTAAATAATGTGACAAAGCCTTATTTAAACAATAATGAAAATGAATGTTTTAGACCTGTATGGAAAAATTCTGGATTTTGAATCTGACATTAAAACTTGAGGGGGAAATTGGCTATACAAAACTCTCTCACAGGATTTACTTCCAGTTCATGTTTTGTTTGCTGATTCTCTTTTGTTTTCCTCATGCTTTGACGATGTATCTGAAAGCATGGCCTTGCATCACTCTACAGCATACTAATCGAGAAACGCAATATTTGGAAATATCTATTTCCAAATTTTTTAACACAGAACCATAGCAACTGACTTTTGCAATTAGCCAGAAAAAGATGACTGCAGTTTCACAATGTTGGGAATTTTTTTACTTGGTGCAAAGAATGGGTAATGCATTCGATGTGTGATAAACCACCTGAAGTTCCAACACGAAGATATAAAAGAGGAGTTTTGCACTTTCACAAATTAAAAGATTACCAGGAGGCAACCGACAAATCATCACAACACAGTACAGTATACAGATTTGAACCTCAACTGCCAGTATTACAGCAAGAGTCCAATAAGAATATCAAAGTTATGGGTTTGTGTGGGATCAACAAACATTCTCAAGCCAGTCCATAGTAAAAGGTGAAAATATAAATTAATGGAGTTATATTAAAAGTTACATTTAACGCATTGTTGTTAGTCACTCATACTCTGTATATCTAGAATGGAGCAGATGTGAATATGGCTATATATATATATATATATATATATATATATATATATATATATATATATACAAGAGAGAGATCGCCTGCGCGCGCCGTTCTTGGCTCCACCCCCCTTCGAGGCGCTTCTCTAGAAAAGGGGCCGTTCCCTCTCGTTCCCCCTCCCCGCGCCATGTGGGGGGCGAGGAAAATCCGTCCTGGCGCCGGGCGCAGGGAAGAAACAGGCGGGAAAACCGCGCGGCGCCATCTCTGTGGTGACTTCTTCTTTCCCTTCTCGCGTTCGACGGTTTCGCAACGCGGAAACGTCGTAGTGTGGACCGTGGAGGATGGCGTTCGTCAGCGGGGGAGTGGCGAAGATCAGTGGTGGTGGTTGTGAGGTGGCGGTGCTGGCGGCTGTTTTGAGTGTGCGTGGTTGAGGTGAAATGTGGTTGGTTTCGAAATAATGAAACGACAGAAAAACGACTAACTCAAAGTGTCGCAGCCGAATGAATCACATTAATTCCCTCTAAACAATGGGTTTGGGGCTAATAATAACGTACTTTCAAAATCCATCCCTACGGACCTGAATGGTGTTTGCGAATTTCCACAGCCGTAACAATATAATATAATATTATAGTATAAT
>CM068960.1:76550542-76565542 GCA_035128595.1 Eptatretus atami | reverse complement strand
TTCAACTACTAAAGCATGACGAAACACTTGTTTATGGCTAATATTAAAGAGAATGATGCGACAGAAGAACTTACCTGGAATCCTCGTGCATAACACCGCCCACACAACACACTGGTGTCCTTTGACCAATCAGGAGCAGTGCAGTTACAGTATCGTTTCCTTCAGCTCGATTGGTCTTGTCCTGCACGTGATGTTTTTGTTTTTTTTTTCGTTCTTGTTGAATCTAGGAGATTATTTTTTCGTTCTTTTGTAAGTAAATTTCAACTACTAATGCCATGACGAACACTTGTTTATGGCTAATATTAAAGAGAATGATGGCAGAGAGAACTTAGCTTTCTGCGTTTGGCGCGAAATGCCATGGTGGACGGAAATGACGTCTTTCGTTCGTTCGTTCGTACATGAGGGGAACGTTTCTTCGTTTTTTTCCGTCAAGCACATAAATTAAATGGTTTTCACATAAACACATTGTTTCACAAATTTCCATTGAAATACTCGGGTATTTCCGTCAATTGTCGCCATTCCGTCGAGGTTACGCACTGCATCTACCGGATGCCGCCATTGGCTGTCTTGAGGCACGTGGGGGGGGGGGGGGACACCGGACCCACCGGAGACGTGGTAGACGACGCGGGGACATTTAAACTCGTGCAATTGTATACAGCGCATGCGCTGTAATAAATTACGAAAATTAATAATCTGCAAGACAATTATTAACAACATGACTTCCCAGAAATAACTGACAGCCGAAAAAACAGAAATTGGGTGCTACTTTTGACTCACCCTGTATGTATATATAATTTTATATAATAAAATATATATATATATATATAATATAATAATATATATGTATATAGTATGTCCACACACACACACACACACACACACACACACACACACACACACACACACAACACACACACACGTACTGTATGCAGACATATATGGTGGAAATAACGCCACCTTTGGTGGTAGCCGGTATTACAAGCAATTTTCCTATTATTAGGTGGAGCATGATATGTTGTTATCAATAAAATTTGTTTCGAAAATGTCAAAAATTTCAAATGCATTTCCAAGAATTTAGTCACAGCGGGAGTGGCCGCTGATTTTAATCAAACCCTACCATTTGAAGTGTGGGTGGTGAAAACAGTCATAAATACACTATTTGAATGGTGTTTCAAATAAGTATTTTGAGGGTATTAAATTGTTAGAGATATTAATGGAGTGTATATATTATCTATTTGCAGGGAATTGGAAAATAATTGATCTTTGTTTTTGGACAAAATATTCAAACATCGAGACATGTGACTACTTTAATTGCTCCAAAAACATGCATAAAATATTTTGAAACCATTTTAATATTAATAAGCGACAAATAAAACCTTCTACCAAACAACGCTCCCAATCCCCTACACAACAGCAAAATAAGAAACAAGACAAAAGAATGGCCTGTAGCCAACATCATGCTCACCGTTGGTACGTGCAGACGACTGGCCGGCTTGCCATCCAGAAGATACGAGCCAGTAAATGTTACAAACTCATCATAGCACTGTGGGGCTTGGGGTATCACAGCACACAACACGCGCCGCCGCTCTTCGATGCACTTTCGCATCTGCAGGAACTCAAAGTATGGGTTTGGACGTGCAGTCTGGTATGGTTTTATTTCCTCAAGTTTTAAAGAGTCCACTAATGCTGCCAGTGACTGCTGAGCTGGCTCCTTGCTCTGTCGCTGTGCAGCTGCCCCAAGTGCTGCTGGGGTACTGGCTCCACCACGTGCTGGCGTTGTCAGTTTCCTCTTCTGCATGGTATGTTGAGCCACAGCTGGCCGATCATCTTCAACAAGCTTCCCACGTGTTTTTCCTCCCGTTGCTGATGCTTCAATTGGGGAGCTTGACTGCCTGCCAGCAGCTTGGTTGGCTCGGCTCCTGGTCATTACTCTTGAAGGTGCAGTGACTGGTGTAACCCCTGCTGGCTCCTCCACCTTCACCAGAACCTCAACCTTTGCCCGCTCTATTGTCAAATCTGGGTTGCTTGGTGCACTTAACTGTTCAGAATAAGCCTCAGATTCCTTGTTTGTGACCTTCCCACCAAAATTAATATTTTCCTGTCCCTCCAAAGGCTTTTCTTCCTGTCTTTCCATTGCTTCGATTGTCGACGGCTGAGCAACATCTGTATAGGAGTGTGGTGGCACATGTCCTTCCATTGCCGGATGTGGAGACAAGGCCTGGTCTCCAGTTGCTCTGGAAAGGGAGCCAAGACGCTCGTCTCCTGTCAAAGGAGTCTCAACATCCGCAACAGAAACCGCACCTGTTTCTACATTAGTAGGAGCAATGGATGTACACTCCTCCTTCCCATTACCAACCTCACCGACAATGCTGCAACCAGAAATAGCTATATGCAGCTCAGCAATGGCTTCAAGGCAGGCGGCTGTAGATGGCATCTCAGAATCAGTTCCCTCAGTTTCCAAAGCAGTGCTAAGACCCAAATACATTCCTATTGAAGCTGGCACTTCTCTGGTGGGAAATGTCTGCAAGGAAACAGATCTGGCCTCCAGCTCTTTGGCCTGTGCCTCTTCAACTGCATTAATTTCTGCTACCTTCTCTATCTCTTCATCTTCCTCTCCTTCTTCCTCCTCTTCCTCCTGCTCCTGCTTTTCCACCCCTTCTACCTCCTCCAGCCCCTTCTGTTTCTTTTCACTCTCTTCTGGCATTTCCGCCATCACGTCTTCAGTTTCTTCTGCACCTGTTATAGCTGCTTCATCCTCATTGCTTTCTTCAGCCTCGCCATCATGCCGATATTCATTTTGTTGTCCACAAATTTGCACTATGCTTTGAGGCTGATGTGATCGCAATGGTGACTCCATCTGTGGCTGATTACTTCCCCGTTCATCATCCATTATAAAGTCCAATTCATCCAATAAAGGTGTATGCGCAGGTGCTGGGATCCGTGAGGCCACAAGACCCATACTTTCCTGCTGCACAACTGCATCCCCAGTTGGAAGGGAAACAGAGACATTCTCTTCAGGCATGTTTCCCAAAAGTCGTTCGAGCTCTCCAGCAGCAGGCTCAGGTCCACCATCAAGCACAGAGCGTGAGTAGCGAAATGGTGAGCAGGAAGAGGATGATGAGGACGAGGAAGAAAAAGAAACTGACAGCACATTTTCTGCACTCTCTCCCACAACACCCAATGCTGGGCGATTCAATGGCTCACTCATGTGTCGGCGTGGTGGTGAAGCCTTGCAGCGTGGCAACGCGTTCTCCACCAATGGGAAGTTGTCTGCAAAAATGCTACTTGTGGCAGGAGTAGAAAACGCACGATCTAAGTGGCGAACGGGTGAAGAAAGAATGTCTCCAGCATAGCCCAAATATACAGGTGGTGTTGCAGGCATCATTTGAGACTGCGACCGAGACTGTTGCTGCAAACAAACAGCCTTCGGCGTCACACCATCAGCAGCCTCATCCCAGGCTTTCCCAGTGTTTGAAAACAACTCAAGTTGTGCTGGTTGTGATGATACAGGGCTTCGAGATGGCATTGGAAGAACTGGTGATGGTGTTGGAAGTGGTTGCTGCAGCTGAGGCACTGTTGCTACATCAGAAGGCATAAAGGGTAGGCCATCCTTTGCCAGGTTAGGATGCTGTGTGGCAAGACCATGAGTCATAGAAACAGCTTGACGCGAGATGTGTGTGGGGTACAAGCATGTCGATCCAAGTCCCACCGCTACTGAAGGGATTTCCAGTGACTCGGGTGCAACATGTGCAACGGGGTCAAAACCATGTGCAATTGATAATGGTGGTGCTACTGTTGAAACTGATGATTCAGAAAGCATGTTTCTTGTCTCTGAAAGAATGTCTGTTGTTTCAGAGAGGAAGTGACGCTTTTCTGACAAGAAGTTAGTTGTTTCTGAGAGGAAATGATGAGTGTCAGTGACTGGTGTTATTGGGTCATAGGAAGGGGCAACGGATGCAAAGGTTGTGACTGTCTGCAAAAAATCAGTATGTGAAGAAGCCTTTGGCCCGAGTTCTGCTGTGCAGGTATCAGGAAGATAGTGCTGTGGCACTGTGAATGGTACGGTTGCTGTTGCATACTCCACCCGTTCTGTAGCTACCAACTTTTCTTTTGGTGGCACTGCAATACCCAAAGGTGGCGTTTGGTTCTCAATTATTTCAACAGGTAATGATGGCTCTCTCCCAATGGAAATCTCTCTCCCATCTTGGCTAGGTGACTCGATGCCATATTGGGATTGGTGAGGCAGGGTATTATCAGTTACCACAGGTGATTTCTCACTGACATGATATACAATGGGGTTTACAGGTGGTGGAGCTGAGTTGTATTTAGGTGAGCGCAGGCAGCTAGACTCTAACAAGAAGTCCTGTGTGTTGGGACTGATTCTTGATGGAGAGGGGAAACTCTTCACAAGAAATCGTGTCTTATCCAGCACAAATTCCTGCATTGTACTATGGCCTGTGTCAGAAGAAAATGCTGACAGAAAAGTTTGTGGCGGAGGCTGCTGCATTACCTCAAGCTCAGATGGTGTCTGAGGTTTCAGTGAGATCTTTGACTCTGGTGTAGTATCATGTGGTAGGTTATAGCTGGTACAGTCAAAAGTCTCAGAGTCATCCTGCTTTTCCATTGTAATGGCTTGTGGTTTTGATATAGGTGACAAAGATGGCATAACTGCTGTGTCAGGTGGTGAGACTGCACAATTACTCGAAAACGTCCTGTCTTTTGTCTCTGCCATGGAGTGGAAGTCAAATTGTGATGAGGAGTCATAAGCACCTGGTTTGGAAGTTTCTATTGCATTAATTGACACTGATGCCTGGCAAGGTTCGGTGTTCGGTGGCACTGAGCAATAAGATGGTGAGGTGTATGGTTTTTGGAATGTTTCTAGTATCTCTACTGGTGCTGTCTGTGTTGTGCAACCACTAGGAAGAGAAGGAAGATCGGTGTGCTCTGATTTCCATGTACTTTCAGTGTTCAATGGTGTGGATGTTCCAATTGCCGTAGGCATTTCAGTCTCTGCATTCTCCACGGTGAATCCTGTTAAGGGAATTGCTGGTGGAGGTTGTGGTGGTGGAGAAACTATAACATCTGTGCATGCAGAAGCTCCAGAGCCTGATGTCAGCAGTGATGGTAAATCAATGCTATCAAAGGTCTGCTCTGTACCAATAGAAAAGGGAGAGTGTGGAATTGGCAAAGCATCTTCTTCTGAAATTGGAACTGAAACAATGGCCAAAGGGCAGCTCGACCCAAGAGTAGCTTGGTCTGGTTCAGGAGCAAAAACCTTGCTCTCAGCATCATCCGCTGGCCTAAGGTCTTTTTCATCGGAACAAACTATTGACGATTGTTGACCATCAGTAGCAGACTCACTAGTGTCCTGCAAAGTATTTTCTTTCGATGGTAAACCAAGTGGTATATCCAGCATGTTGTGTTTCATGGCTTCCTTCTGTTCTCCTGGCCGAACTGTTGCAGGTTTTTCTTTGTCCTTAGAGCGATCTCCTGCATCTACAGATGCCTGCCGGATTCGATCCTTTTCTCTCAACCTCTTCTTTTCCTTATGGCGCTTATGCCGTTCTTCCATTTCACGATCCTTCTGGCTCAGCATCAATTCAAAACTTGTCATCATGAGATCCCCAGCGCCTAACACTTTGTCTTTTGGTCTTGCCCCAGCATCCTTTGGTTTTACCAACTTTTCTCCTTCACAATCTGCCTTGGATTTAGATTTTACCGGAGAATATTTCTTCTCCTTGTCCAGTTGATCTTTCTCACGTACTTCTAACCGTTCCACATCATGACGAGAGGCATCCTTTGATGTAACATTCTTTACAGACACATCCCTGCTACTACTCTCCAGACCTGCAGTTTCCTTAGATGCCCGTCTTTCATCTTTTTGATTTTTCCCAAATGCAACTGGGATTTTCTCCCTCACTCGTTCTTTATCCTTCTCCTTCTTTCGTTTTTCTTTATGGACATCCCTTTCTTGGCTTTTAACCCGTTCCAAGCGCTTTGTCTCAGATGTATCCAGCCGAATTTCTTCACATCGTTGTGCCAAAATGGAAGCCTCTCGTTGCTCTCTCTCATAGTCAGCTTGAGTTCGCTCAATGAAGTCTTTATTTAACCGTTCTTTGCGGAAGAATTCCCTTTCTTCTGTTAGTGGTGCTCCAAGAAATGCCCTGTCAGGTTCATTTTCCACACCAAAGTCCCATTCTTGGTAGGACAAGTTTTCTGCAGCGATGAGCTCTTTGCTTGCCTCTGCTGCCTCATCATACTCCATCTCAGGACACTCCTCAGGCTTTTGGTGATTTCGGTTAAACAGCTTCTCAAACATTTCTTCGACCTCAGCACTGTGGTCTTCCAGTACTGTTTGAGGTTGAAGCTGAGGTTCAGTCTTACAAACAATCTTTTCTCTCTCCCTGCTGTCCATAGGCTTATTTTCAATACATTCCCTGTCCTTATTTCGCGAATGATCTTTATCCTGAAGTTTTCTGTCAAGCCTATCTCCACCTATCCATTCCCTGTCTTTCTTCTCTCGCTCCCCATGTTCAGTCTTTACCTTCTTTTCTGTGTGTGCCACTGTATGACTACTACCATCTCTACCTGCCTGGCTGCCACGGCGGTCGTCACCTGCAAGTTTATGTGGGATTGACAAAGAGTGACTTCGTTTGTCTCCATGGGATTCCGTCGTTCTTGGCTCATTGGAACCAGAGTTTCTGCGCTCTTCACTGGGTCGTGCAACACTAACTTCTTTCACCCGCAGCACCCCTGATGAAAAACTTGATCGCCGCTCATCTCCAGAGGTCCGATGCTTTTCCCGCCTTACATCCCCACCCCTGTGCTTGTTTGGTGCTTCTTGTTCTCCACTTTCCTTTCTTACCCTCTTTTCCTTTTTCTCACCTTCACGTCGGTCACCAATCTCTCTGTCCCTGTCCTTATCTCTACGGTCAGATGGCAAGTTGGAGCGCCTCTCATCTCCACTCTGCATCCTGCTCTTTTTATCCAAGTTTTCACGACGTTCCTCTACACCATGCTTTGAGTGTCCAGTTTTCTTTTCATCACTAGTGATCCAATGATATGCAGTCAAGTTTGGTGGATCATCACGCTTACTCCGTTCTGGGGTCAAGCCTTGTCTGCGCTCATCAACCAATGGTCGAATTGCCACCGCAATACATGCGGTGTCATCATTTGGCTTGCGCTCAGATTTGCTGCCTCGCCTCTCTTCACCACATTTTCTTTGAGGTGAAGGCATTGATGGCTCCATCAAAAATTCCTTGAGTTTCCGCTCACTCATTGCCCCCTCTTTCCTATCCCTCTTTTCTGCATGATGAGTAGCTCGGCGCTCTTCACTTGTGTGTGGCAGCTTGACTTCAGTTCCTTCTGTTGCTTCCTCCCGGACTCGCCTTTCTTCCTTCTTTCTCTCTTTTCTGTCTGCACTTGGTGCAAGATTGTTGCTTATGCGTTGTGCTGCTTTGCTTTCTTGACCACTCACACTACTTGACCGTTGTATAAAGCCTGTTGCTTGTATTCGTTCATCCCTCCAATCACCCAACTTATTTTCCCGCCGATCATCATGCCGGTTACGGCTAGGCAACCAATCTTCTACTACGACACCAGGTTCTGCACGTTCAATTGATTGGCCATCCCTTCGTTCTCTGTGCTCTCCTGGAACACCGCGTTTGTCTTTACGCTCTGTAACTGGTGCACTGTTTCGTCTTTCACCACTGCCTTGACCACTTTGGACACGTGGCTCATCCAGTGATGTCCACAATCGTCTCTCAGGTCCAGTGAGTGGAAGAACACACTGAGGCTGAGGCAGAGCACGAGTTGTACTGACACAACTTTTTTCCTCATCGTCCTCATCCTCTTCATCACTGGGTCGTTTGCTTTTCTTCTTCTTTTTCTTCTTCTTCATTTTGTCACGCTCACGATCATCTTTTGACTGTTTATCCTTATCCTCTTTGCGCCGCAGCTCACCAAAATCCCGCCCATCGTCCCAATGTTTCTCTGTCAGTGGGCCTTGTGATAGTCGCAGTGAAGCTGCAAAACTACCATCTGAACTTTTCATCCCAGGTGTTGCATGTGAGCCAACTGTCTCACAGCCTCTCCCAACAACTCCTTCACTCTTTTCCCGTTCCTTCTTCTTGTGCTTCAGCTTCCGCTTCTTGAGAACCTTGCCATCAGTGTCCAATGTTCTTGCTACTCTGGAGGCCTCTTCAGAAAGATGGCTCCGTGCATTACTAATACCATCCATACCACCCCAGCGATCCAATGATTTATCCCTGTGCCGATGTTTACTTTTCTTCTTTTTCTTTGACGACTTGCTGCTACAGGTCTCAGAAGTGCGATCCGAGTCAGAATGAGTTTCCTGACGCATGGAGCCAGACTGGAAGCTTACATCTGACCTTGCTGGTGACAGACGAGCTCGCAGTGCTTCAGTGCGACCTGCCTTCACATGCTTCTCTGTCAAATATTGCACAGATTTTAATTGTGCTGTTGTACCAGGTGGTGCAGGTTTTGCACCACTGTATGTACGCACCACTTCCCGCACCTTAGGCCTCTCAAATATCTCACTGTCCGATGAATCAACAGAGAAAAGAGAGTTGTTCCTCACTTTTGAGGCAGTGGTGCTGTCATCTTTAACCAGTTGCTTTCCACCATTTTTACCTTGACTGTCTCCTTTAAGCCTTTGAACTGGTGGTGTTGACAACATCCCCTTTCTTTTTTCCTTAATTCTTTTTTTTGATTTATTACTCTCTGCTTTGTTGTGAGGTTTACAAGCTGAATCTGCCTTATTATAAGACAGAGGACCTTTCAATAAGTCCACAGACAGCTCTTCCTCAGATGATGAGTCAGAGTCAGAAGTGATACGGCGTACAGGCCGCTTGCGTGCTTTGGTGTTAGCCCCTGATCCTTTTCTGCTAGCTGCTGGTCGTTGTTTAGCAGGACTTGGAGTAAAGTCAGGATCATCATTCCTTTCCTTTCGTGAGCCCTTAGTCTTAAGCAGGTGCTTATCATCAGCTGGCTTGAAAGTTTCTTGCTCATCATCTTCATCAAACTCGTACTCATCCTTGAGGGGCCTTGCTGGGGTTGTTGTTGACATAGAGACGGAACCCGAACTTGAGTTCTTACCCGGTGTGTCTAGCGATTTGCCACGTGATCTGGCTCTCGCTTCAGATTCAGAACAAGAAAACTCTTCATCCATTCCTGATGGGGCCACCGAAGGAGCTTCTTCCTCAGAATCTATAGATAAGGCAAAGAATAAATGTATTAGTAACTTAACATATCCTTGCATCTCTTGCACAAATCAAGTGAATATGTAATTGAAAATTGATAAGCATAGAACAGCACATATATCAAGATAAATAAAACCATTAATATATGTGGAAGTCCTGCACGTGAAAAGAAGAATGATTAATTGGTTATATTTGACTTGATTGGGCACTTACATAACTCAGTGCACAAGAACTGATTGACATGCACGTATTTTAGTGATATTCTGTTGCAGAGTTCAGAACAAATAGGAAAAACTAGAATGGCACTCGGTAGAGTGCATACCTACATCAGGCTGAACAGTTTACATTTTGTATCCCACTGATAGGCCGGATCTGCATCCTGACCTTAACCAAAATCGAATTAGCTTGTTCTTGTCACGTACCCAACTCATTCACGAAGATTTGTCCGGATTTGTCCATAATTTTGAAATATCGTGCCATATATAGTTTTGGCCCCATTTCTCAATGGTGAAGAATCACTGAAAAAAAATCAAAACAATTCTCATATCTGGATCCGGATCTTCACCAAAATTGAATCAATTAATCCTTGGCACACAAACAGCATGTCCGCCAAGTTTTGTCCAAATCAGTCAATAACTTTTTGAGATATTCTGCTTGCAGACAGACAGACAGATAGACAGACAGGGGTGAAAACATAGCCTCCATTTACCTTTGGTGGCGGAGGTAAAAATAGCCTAAATAGTGATTGATCCGCCGTGGAGAGAAGAAAAGCTGACATTTCGGGCCTTACCCTTCGGTGGAGCAAAGGAGCTTTTGTTAAGGCCTCTTTTCTCTTTTGCTCAAAAAGAGCATCTTTTGCTGTGACAAAGGGTAAGGCCTGAAAGGTCAGCTTTTCTTCTCTGCATGAGGAATCAATCACCATTTAAGGCATTATATTTCCTATTTGATTCGATCGGTATTTTGCCGCCCACACATATCGCTAATTTTGTGATGAGATTAGCGATTATATTATTTCTTGCAGAGTTCAGAGGCTGCCAAAACAGTTTTAGGTACGACACAGGCTGGTGATTTGCTGCTGTTGCCTTCCCAGAGGTGGTTCTGGCAGAAAATGGGATTTTTAATGGGCTGGCCTGCATGTTACATTACGTACTGTAACAATATGTATGCAATCTCGAAATCTGGAGTTAAATCTGCAAATGTTAAGAAATCAGTGATGTTTAGTTTTTTGCTGGTATGTGCCATTACCAATCAGCTTGCAATCGCTTGCCAAGCCAGCCGTCCCTTAACACCCATATAATTGGAGTGCTTGATTGAGTGCTTAAGGCACTTGCCGAGCACCCAACAGTAGATAAAGGTACAGTTCGTGTCCCAATGGAGATGCACAGTCGGCAGTTGGTGCAAGTTAGAGGTACACATGGGTAGATTTGGAACTGTAAAGGGACCCTCCGTGGGTGTGTGTGCATGCCTGCTTTCTTGGTTATGGTGGTCGGGGTAGCAAAGTTTAGTCCCGTATCTTATGGTGATGATGATGGATAGTGCCCAACTGTGTCTGCAGACATCCAACTGCAGTTGGATTACTTGCCACTGTAAAACCCTTCATTCCACAAAACATACCACAAAGAAATCTGAAAACCCACTCCATGGGAGTTCCTCCTATGCAGCTACTCTCCACAGGGCAGCTCACCTAATGACGGGATTAGGGCAAAGCCTTTGAGACCCCCACTCTTTGACGATAGGAGGGAAACCACGGGGTAACAACCTTTCCGGGTCAGATTGCGGTAGTGCGTGTTGGGTTTGTGCTGAGGTGTCGTCCACCAGACGGCGGTCTCCTTGGGTTAACCTGAGGCAGTCCCTCCGGGTGGGTGCCTGGAATATCCTATCCCTAAGAGAGGATGATCACCTGTCTCTGTTATCATCTGAGCTCATCGCTAGACTTTGTATTCCAACGCTGGTGGTGTGGCAAAGGAAATTGACCATGTGCTCGTTGATGGTCGCTGGAAGGTGATCCAGAACAGCAGGGTCGACCAGATTGCTCAGTTCCTCAATACTGACCACAGGTTTGTTGTAGCAACTCTGAAGTTACAGCTTAAATCTGGGAGAATGGTACCATCCCAGCCGAGGCTGGATGTTGACAAGCTCAAAATGACAGGGAAGCTGAGGAGTTTGCGATCAGGCTGAGTGGAGATTTGGGGGTCTGGGTGCTTTGGGGAATCCTGAAGAGTTGTGGAGTGCCTTCAAGACCACCATTCTTGACGTTGCCGGTGAATGTCTTGGAACATAGGGCGAAGAAAAATTTTGTCTCGCAAGGGACACTGGATACCATTGACCAGTCGCAGGGCCAGGCTGAATGGCAGAGCTGAGCTGTTCTGTGAGCTGAGGCGTAAAACTGTACGTGCGCTCAGGGTAGACAAGGAGGCGTGTGTGCAAGGAATCCGTGAGGGGTTTGAGCAGCACCTGTGGTCAAGTGATTCTTGTCCTGCTTAGAGGGGTATTCACGCAATGCGTTCACCCAAGCCCGTCCCTCGGTGTACTGCAGTTAGGGCGAAGGGTGGTGGGTTCTTGACAGAAGAGTCCGAAGTGAAGGCCCGCTGGGCCGGTGACATTGAGAGGCTGCATCAGGCTGATCCACCAGCTGTCGAGTTGGATGTCCGTGGTGATACTATCCCTATTGCTGACCCTCCAATCAACTGTGATCCACCATCGTTTGTGGAAACACAGGCTGCGATGAACTGGTTGAAATGGGGTGAAGCTCCTGGGATCTGTGGCATCCATGCTGAACTTCTCAACGGTGGTGGAAATGCTGTACTCGTGTCATTGCATGCAGTTTTTTGCTCTGCCTGGAACACAGGCATCATCCCAACTGACTGGAAGAGGGGCCTTCCTCTCTGGAAAGGAAGGGTGATCGCCAGGATGCGAACAACTACTGAGGGGTGACGCTGCTCTCAGTGCCAGGCAAGGTCTTTGCTCGGATAATTCTTAATAGTTCGCCCACCGTCTAGCTTGAGCACCAGTGCCCAGAGCAGTCAGGCTTTACACCAAAGAAGTCAACGATTGATCGTATCCTTGCTCTTCGGGTCCTCACGGAACGCTGGCGAGAGTTTCGGCAGGGGCTGCTTGCAGCCTATGTTGATCTCTGTAAAGTGTTTGATTCAGTGAATTGGGATGCCCTCTGGAGGATTCTTAGTCTTCGTGGGGTGCCACCAAAACAGATCAATCTGATGTCTTAACTATACTCTGGTACTGAGAGGACTGTGAGATGTGGTGATACAATCTCTGACTTATTTCCAGTTGTTGCTGGAGTTCATCAGGGGTGTGTACAGGCCCCCACACTTTTCATCACTTGTATAGACTGGATTCTGGGGAGGATGTCGGAGAGATCAAGCTGCGGTGCATCGTTTGGGAATGGCAAGATCTCTGACCTTGATTTCACAGATGATGCAGTCATCTTTACGGAGACTCTGGATATCCTTTTGGGGGCCCTCAGGGTGCTGAATGAGGAGTCGGAGCCACTGGGATTACGGGTTTCCTGGGTCAAAACTAAGATCCAAGCTTTCAATGACATCTTGGAGGCTGCTATCTTGTCTGTACCTGTTTGTGGTGAGGATGTTGAGGTCACGGAGAGATTCTCATACCTTGGTAGTGATATTCATGTCTCTGCTGGCTGTGAGCCAGCGGTAAACAGACATCTGGGTTGGGCCTGGGGAATCATGGATTCAATGGATCATGGGGTGTGGCACTGCCGGTATCTGTGCAGGATGACGAAAGTCCGAGTCTTCAGGTCCTTCGTGCTTTCAGTCTTGCTCTGCAGATGTGAGACTTGGACTTTGACCAGGGATCTTGAGAAGGCGACTGAATTCCTTTGGTACCAGGTCTCTTCGGAGAATCCTTGGCTATCACTGGTTGGACTTTGTGTCCAACGAGTGGTTGCTGAGAGAGACTCAGATGATATTTGTGACCTGCATAGTCTGTGAACATCAGATACGGCTGTATGGACATGTGGTTCATTTTCCTGACGCTGATCCTGCTCACCAGATTCTCTCAGTGAGGGAGTCTCATGAGTGGAGAAGGCCAACAGGCCGACCACGTGCCTCGTGGATGCAGCAGGTTGATCAGCATCTCAAGGAGATGGGGATGGGCCAGGCATCTGCCTGGGGGATGGCCAGATAGAGGCCCCAGGAGTAACGGCGGAAAGTGTACGCAGCAACGCGCTGCTCTAGCGCATGCTCCCATACCTGACCTGACCTGATGGATAGTGGAGGTTTTAACTTTTAACCTCAGCAGCATCCGAGCGATCACGTTTTTCTTTGTTCTTGTGACTGTTTTTAAAGCAATTGGTAATTTTATATGACTTGGGTATGCTTTACAAAGGTCACATGGTTTCTCTTTGTGAGTTTCAAAGCAGAATATATTTGACTAGCAAATACAACCCGTCACTTAGCTGACGGTGGTTTTAAGGGGGAGGTGGAGAAAGAGAGGGAGTGAGAGAGGATGGAGGGAAGGGGAAAGGTCAGAGTTAGGGAAGCTAGGAGTGGGTGAAGAAGGGGGAGCAAGGAAGGGGGTGGAGAAGGAGCAAGGGCGTGGAGGGGATGTGGGGAAAGCGAGGTCTCACCAAACGTTGCTCTTAGTATGTGGAGGAGGGTGCAAGGGTGGAGAGCGAGAGAGAGGCGAGCAAGAGACGAGAGAGAGGGAGAGAAGAAGGGAGAGAGAGGGAGAGAGAGGGAGAGAGAGCGAGAGAGCGAGGGAAAGAGGAGGAGAGAGGCGAGAGAGAGGAAGAGGGAGAGAGAGGGAGAAGAGAGGGAGAGAGAGAGGAGAGAGAGGGGAGAGGAGGGGAGAGACGAGAGGAGAAGGAGAGAGGGAGAGAGAGGGGAGAGAGGAAGAGGAGAGAGAGGAGGGAGAGAGAGGAGAGAGAGGGAAGAGAGAGGGAGAGAGAGGGGAGAAGAGAGGGAGAGAAGGAAGGGAGAGAGAAGGAGAGAGAGAGAGGAGAGAGAGAGGGAGAGAGAAGGGGATGAGAGAGGGAAAAGAAGAAGAGGAAGAAGAAGAGAGAAAGAGAAAGGGAAGAAAAAGAGAGAAAAGGAAAAAATGGACGAATGAGAAGGAGAGAGAGGGAGATGATGAAGATAAAAAACAGAGAGGAGGGAGAGAGGGGGAGAGAGGAGGAAAGAGCGAGGAGAATCGAGGAAGAAAAAAAACAGGATGAGAGGGGAGAGAGAGGGATGAGAGAAGGGAGAGAGGAGGGAAGAGAGAGGAAGAAAAGAAAGAAAATAAGAAACTTTAAGAGAGAGAAGAAAAAAACGCGCAGATGGGAAAAGAAAGAAGATATGATGACTGAAAGGAGATGGAAGATAAGAGGAGAAAAGAGAGGGAGGAAGCAGAGGGAGAGGGAGAGGGGAGAGAGAGGGGAAAAGGGAGGCACAGAGCAGAGAGAGAGGGAGAGAACAGAAGAGAAAGAGACAGAAGGAGAAGAGAAGACGAGGAAAGAGAGACAGAAAGAGCAGAGGAGAGGAAGAACAAGAAAGAGAGAAGAGAGAGCAGAAGAAAGAATAGAGAGAGACAGAAGAGAGGAAGTACCGAGAGAAGAGAGAAGAAAGAAATAAAAGATAACCATACAGAGATAATCCCCCACCATTGAAAAATAACTGAAATCAGATAAGCGTTTTTCCATTTATTACAAAAAACATTTTTTTCAAGATGGCCGCCATAGTCGGCCATTTGGATCCGGCCACGCCCAAAATCAATAGGGTTCTTCCTTTTCAGGTGGTACATGTGTGACACAAATTTC
>CM068960.1:76534511-76550517 GCA_035128595.1 Eptatretus atami | reverse complement strand
AGAAATGCTGACAGAAAAAGCTTTGTGGCGGAGGCTAGCTGCATTACCTCAGCTCAAGATGGTGTCTGAGGTTTCAGTGTGAGATCTTTGACTCTGTGTAGTATCATGTGGTAGTTTATAAGCTGGTACAGTCAAAAGTCTCAGAGTCATCCTTGCTTTTCCATTGTAATGGCTTTGGTTTTGATATAGGTGACAAAGATGTCATAAACTGCTTGTCAGGTGGTGAGACTAGCACAATTACTCGGAAAACGTCCTGTCTTTGTCTCTGCCATGGAGTGGAAGTTCAAATTTGTGATGAGAGTCATAACACCTGGTTTGGAAGTTTCTATTGCATTAATTTGACACTGATGCCTGCAAGGTTCGGTGTTCGTGGCACTGAGCAATAAGATGGTGAGGGTGTATGGTTTTTGGAATGTTTCTAGTATCTCTACTGGTGCTGTCTGGTTGTGCATACCACTAGGAAAAGAGGAAACTCAGGTGTGCTCTGATTTCCATGTACTACCTTCAGTGTTCAATGGTGGCATTCACAATTGCCGTCAGGCATTCAGTCTCTGTCATTCCTCCACGGTGAATCCCTGATCTAAGCGGAATTGCTGGTGGAAGTTGTTACGGTGGTGGAGAAAACAATAACATCTGATGATGCAGACAGTCTCCAGAGCTGCATGGTCACGCAGTGATCGGTCAAATCAATGCTATCAAAGGTCTGCTCTGATTACCATAGAAAAAGGAGACGTGTTGGAATATGGCAAAGCATTTCTTCTTCTGAAATTGGAACTTGAACAATGGCCAAGCACGGGACCAGCTCGACCCAAGAGTAAGCTCTTCGGTCTGGTTTAGACAAAAAACCTTGACTCTCAGCATCATCCGCTGGCCTAAAGGTCTTTTTCATCGGCAACACAAAACTCATTTGACGATTGCCTTGACCATCAAGTGTAGCAGAACCAACCTAGTCTTCCTGAGTATTTCTTCGAATGGACTAACTATCCAAGGTATATCCAAGATGTTGTGTCAGGTTCCTTCTGCATTTCTCATGGCCCCGAACCTGTTGCAGGTCTTTTTCTCCTGTCCTAGTTTGAGCTCTTCTCTGGCATCTACAGCAGCGACGCGATGTCGATCCTTTTCTCTCTAACCTCTGCCTTTTCCGTTTATGGCGCTTATTGCCGTTCTTCCATTTTCACGATTCCTCTCTGGGTCCATGCATCAACTTCAAAAACTTGTCACATCATGAAGATTCCCAGCACCTAACACTTTGTCTTTTGGTCCTGACCCCCACAATCCTCTTTGGTTTTTACCCAAACTTTTTCTCCTTCACAATCTGCCTCTGGGATTTAGGACTTTTACCGAGAGAATTATTTTCTCCCTGTGTCAGTAGATTCTTTGCTCACGTACTTCTAACCGCTCACATCCATGACGAGAGGGCATCCTTTGAATCTGTACACACATTCTGTAAGGACACAATCCCCTTGCTACTACCTCTCCAGACCTGCAGTTCTCCTTTAGATGCGCCGTCTTTCATCTTTTTGATTCTTTCTCCCAAATGCAACTGGATGTTTCTCTCCCTCACTCATCCCGTTGTTTATCCGTTCTCCTTTCTTTCGTCCTTGTTCTTTGGCTGAACATCCCTTTCTTTGGCTTTTAACCCGTCCAACCGTTATGTCTGCAGACGTACCAGCCGAATTTTGTCACCATCGTCATGTGCACAAAATGCGGAAAGCCTCTCGTATGTAGCTCTTCTCTCATAGTCAGCTTGACGTTCGCCCACATGAAGTCTTTATTAATCCGTTCTTTGCGGAAAGACATTCCACTTTCTGTCGTGTTTATGGCTGCCTCCAAACGCAAATCAGTCCGGTCATTCCCCTACAACGTTCCAAATTCGGTAGGACGAAGTTTTTCTGCAAGCAATGAGCTCTTGCTTGCTCTGCTGTCATCATTCACTCCATCTCAGGGACACTCCTTCAGCTGTTTGTGATTCGGATTAAACAGCTTCATCACAACATTTCTTCGTGAACCTCAGCATTGTGGTCGTTCCGAAGTTACTGTGAGTGAACCTGAGGTTCCAGTCTTACAAATAACAATCGATTTCTCTCTCCCTGCTGTCCATAGGCTTATTTTACTAAATACCATTCACCCTGTCCCTTATTCGCAAATGATCTTATCCTGAAGTTTTTCGTCAAGCCTATCTCCACCTACCATTCTCCCTGTCTTGTTCTCTCGCTCCCCCTGTTCAGTCTTACCTTCTTTTCTGTGTGTTGCCACTGATCATGACTACTACCATCTCTACCTGCCTGCTTGCCACGAGCGGTCGTCACCTGCAGTTTATATGGGATTGAACAACAGGTGACTTCGTTTGTTCTCCATGGGATCCGTCGTTCTTGTCTACCATTGGAAACCCAGAGTATTCTGCGCTCCTTATGGGGTGCCGTGGCAACACTGAATTTCTTTCACCCGCAGCACCCCTCAGATGGAAAAATTGATCGCCCGCGCTCATCTCCAGAGGTCCGGATTGCTTTTCCCGCCTATTGCCATTCCCCACCCCTGTCGCTGTTCGTGCTGCTTCTTGTCTCCTCACACTTTCTTCTTACCCATCTTTTCTTTCTCTTCCCTCCCTTCTCACGTCGGTCTAATCCACATTCGTCCTGTCCCTGTCTCGACTATCTCTACGGTCAAAGATGCAATTGGAGCGCCTTCTCATCTCCACTCCTGATCCTGCTCTTATCCAAGATTCACCGACGATTCCTCTACACATGCTTTGAGTGTCAGTTTTTCTTCTTCATCACAAGTGAATCCAATGATATGCAGTCAAGTTTGGTGGATCATCACGCTTACTCCGTTCTGGGGTCAAGCCTTGTCTGCGCTCATCAACTAATGTGTCGATGTGCCACCGCAATACATGCGGTGTCAATCATTTGCTTGCGCTCCGATTTGCTGACTCGCCTCTCACACCACATTTTTTGAGGGAAGGCATTGATGGCTCCATCAAAAAATTCCTTGAGTTTCCCGCTCACATCATTGCCCCCTCTTTGCCTATCCCTCTTTTCTGCATATGAAGTAGCTCGCGCTCTTCACTGTGTGTGGCAGCTTGACTCAGTCTCTCTGTTGCTCCCTCCCGACTCGCCTTCTTCCTTCTTCTCTCTCTGTCTCACTTGGTGCAAGATGTTGCTTATGCGTGTCTGCTTTGCTTTCTTGAACCACTCACACTACTTGACCCGTGTATAAAGCCTGTTGCTTGTATTCGTTATCCCTCCAATCACCCAACCTTATTTCTCCCGCCGACATCATGCCGGTTACGGCTAGGCAACCAAATCTTCTACCTACGACACCAGGTTCTGTACGTTCAATTGATTGGCCATCCTTCGTTCTCTGTGCTCTCCTGGAACACCGCGTTTGTCTTAACGCTCTGTAACTGGTGCACTGTTTCATCTTTCACCACGCCTTGACCACTTTGGACACGTGGCTCATCCAGTGATGTCCACAATACGTCTCTCAGGTCCGTGAGTGGAAGAACACACTTGAGGCTGAGCAGAGCACGAGTTGTACTGACACAACTTTTTCCTCACGTCCTCATCCTCTCATCACTGGGTCTTGCTTGTCTTCTTCTTTTCTTCTTCTTCATTTTGTCACGCTCACGACATCTTTGACTGTTACCTTATCCTCTTTGCGCCGCAGCTCACCAAAATCCCGCCCATCGTCCCATGTTTCTCTGTCAGTGGCCTTGTGATAGTCGCGTGAGCTGCAAAACTACCATACTGAACTTTTCATCCCAGGTCGTTTGCATGTGAGCCAACTGTCTCACAGCCCTCCCAACAACTCTTCACTCTTTTCCCGTTCCTTCTTCTTGTGCTTCAGCTTCCGCTTCTTGAGAACTTGCCATCAGTGTCCAAGTCTGCTACTCTGGAGGCCTCTTCAGAAAGATGGCTCCGTGCATTACTATTACCATCCATACACCCAGCGATCCAATGATTTATCCCTTGCCGATTTTACTTTTCTTCTTTTCTTTGACGACTTATGCTTACAGGTCTCAGAATGCGATCCGAGTCAGAATGAGTTTCCTGACGCAATGGAGCCAGACTGGAAGCTACATCTGACCTTGCTCGGTGACAGACGAGCTCCAGTGCTCATGCGACCGCCTTACATGCTCTCTGTCAAATATTGCACAATTTAATTGTGCTGTTTTACCAGGTGGTGCAGGTTTGCACCACAGTATGACGCACCACTCCCGCACTTAGGCCTCTCAAATATCTCACTGTCCGATGAATCAACAGAGAAAAGAGAGTTGTTCCTCACTTTTGAGGCAGTGGTGCTGTCATCTTAACCAGTTGCTTTCCACCATTTACCTGACTGTCTCCTTTAAGCCTTTGAACTGGGTGGTGTTGACAACATCCCTTTCTTTTCCTTAATTCTTTTTTGATTTATTACTCTCTGCTTGTTGTGAGGTTACAAGCGAATCTGCCTTATTATAAGACAGAGACCTTCAATAACCCACAGACAGCTCTCCTCAGATGATGAGTCAGAGTCAGAAAGTGAATACGGCGTACAGGCCGCTGCGGTCTGCTTTGGTTTGGCCCCTGATCCTTTCTGCTAGCTGCTGGTCTCTGTTTAGCAGGACTTGAGTAAAGTCAGGATCATCATTCCTTTCCTTCGTGAGCCCTTAGTCTTAAGCAGGTGCTTATCATCAGCTGGCTTGAAATTTCTGCTCATCATCTTCATCAACTCAGTACTCATCCTTGAGGGCCCTTGCTGGGGTTGTGTTGACATAGAGACGGAACCCGAACTTGATCTTTACCCGGTTGTTTACTGATTCTAAGCCGATTGCAACGTATTTGGCTCTCCGCTTCAGATTCAGAACAAGAATGAACTCTCATCCATTCCTATGGGGGCCACGAAGGAGCTTCTCCTCAGAATCTATAGATTAAGGCCAAAGAAAATTAATGTATAGTAACTTTAACATATCTTGCATCTCTGTACAAATCATAGCATAGATTGAATTTAAGCATTAGAACAGAACAACAAAAATCAAAGATAAATACAACCATTAAATATATCTGGAAGTCCTGCAACGTGAAAAGAAGAATGATTAATTGGTTATATTTGACTTGATTGGGCACTTACATAACTCAGGCCACAAGAACTGATTGACATGCACGTATTTTAGTGATATTCCGTTGCAGAGTCAGAACAAATAGGAAAACTAAAGAATGGCACTCGGTAGAGGCATACCTACATCAGCTGAACAGTTTACATTTTGTATCCCACTGATAGGCCGGATCTGCATCCTGACCTTAACCAAAATCGAATTAGCTTGTTCTTGTCACGTACCCAACCATTCACGAAGGATTGTCCGGATTTGATCCATAATTTGAAATATCCTGCCATATATAGTTTTGCCCCATTACTCAATGTGAAAATCACTGAAAAAAAATCAAACAATTCTCATATCTGGATCCGGATCTTCACCAAAATGAATCAATTAATCCTTGGCACACAAACAGCATGTCGCCAAGTTTTGTCCAAATCAGTCAAAAAACTTTTGAGATATTCTGCTTGCAGACAGACAGACAGATAGACAGACAGGGGTGAAAACAAACCTCCATTTACCTTTGGGGCGGGGTAAAAATAGCCTAAAAGTGATTGATCCGCTCGTGGAGAAGAAGAAAGCTGACATTTCGGGCCTTACCCTTCGTGGAGCAAAGGAGCTTTTGTTTAAGGCCTCTTTTTCTTTTGCTCAAAAAGAGCATCTTTTGCTGGTGACAAAGGGTAAGGCCTGAAAGGGTCAGCTTTTCTTCTCTGCATGAGGAATCAATCACCATTAAGGCATATATTTCCTATTTGATCGATCGGTATTTTGCCGCCACACATATCGCTAATTTTGTGATGAGATTAGCGATTATATTATTCTTGCAAGTTCAGAGGCTGCCAAAACAGTTTTAGGTACGACACAGGCTGGTGATTTGCTGCTTGCCTTCCCAGAGGTGGTTCTGGCAGAAAATGGGATTTTTAATGGGCTGGCCTGCCATGTTACATTACGTACTGTAACAATATGTATGCAATCTCGAAATCTGGAGTTAAATCTGCAAAGGTTAAGAATCAGTGATGTTTATTGTTCTTGCTGGTATGTGCCATACCAATCAGCTTGCAATCGCTTGCCAAGCCAGCGTCCCTAACACCCATATAATTGCGGAGTGCTTGATTGAGTGCTTAGGCACTGCCGAGCACCCAACAGTAGATAAAGGTACAGTTCGTGTTCCCAAATGGAGAATGCACAGTCGCAGTTGGTGCAAGTTAAGTGAGACACATGGGTAGATTTGGAACTCTAAAAGGACCCTCCATGGGTGTGTGTGCATGCCTGCTTTCTTGGTTATGTGGTCGGGTAGCAAAGTTAGTCCCGTATCTTATTGGTGTTGATGGATAGTGCCCAACTGTGTCTGCAGACATCCAACTGGAGTTGGATTACTTGCCACTGTAAAACCCTTCATTCCACAAAACATACCACCAAATAAATCTGAAAACCCACTCCATGGGATTCTCCATGCAGCTACTCTCGCAGGCAGCTCACCTGATGACGGGATTAGCGGGCAAAGCCT
Organism: Eptatretus atami; assembly: GCA_035128595.1. NCBI lineage: Eukaryota > Metazoa > Chordata > Myxini > Myxiniformes > Myxinidae > Eptatretus > Eptatretus atami. The sequence continues at coordinate 76,543,936 of CM068960.1, read as the reverse complement.
TTAGAACCCCCACCTTAACGAATAGGAGGGAAACCACGGAGGTAACAACCTTTCCGGGTCAGATTGCCGGTAGTGCGTGTTGGGTTTCGTGCTGAGGTGTCCGTCCACCAGACGCGGTCTCCTTGGGTTAACCTGAGGCAGTCCCTCCGGGTGGGTGCCTGGAAATCCTATCCCTAAGAGAGGATGATCACCTGTCTCTGTTATCATCTGAGCTCATCGCTAGACTTTGATCAACGTGGTGGTGTGGCAAAATTGACCATGTGCTCGTTGATGGTCGCTGGAAGGTGATCCAGGAACAGGCAGGGTCGACCAGATTGCTCAGTTCCTCAATAAACTTGGAACCCCCAACCCCGGGTTTGTTGTAGCAACTCTGAATTAGCTAGCTTAAATCTTGAGAATGGTACCATCCCAGCCGCAGCTGGATGTTGACAAGCTCAAAATGACAGGGAAGCTGAGCGAGTTTGCGATCAGGCTGAGTGAGATTTGGGGGTCTGGGTGCTTTGCTGGGATCCTGAAGAGTTGTGGAGTGCCTTCAAGACCACCATTCTGATTTGCCGGTGAAATCTTGGAACATAGGGCGAAGAAAAATTTTGCTCGCAAGGACACTGATACCATTGACCAGTCACAGGGCCAGGCTGAATGGCCAGAGCTGAGCTGATTCTTGTAGCTGAGCGCGTAAAACTGTACGTGCGCTCAGGTAGACAAGGAGGCGTGTGTGCAAGAATCCTGAGGGGTTGAGCAGCACTCTGTGGTCAAGATGATCTTGTCCTGCTTAGAGGGGTATTACGCAAGCGTTCACCAAGCCCGTCCCTCGGTGTACTCCAGTTAGGGCGAAGGGTGGTGGGTTCTTGACAGAAGAGTCCGAAGTGAAGGCCGCTGGGCCGGTACATGAGAGGCCTGCATCAGGCCTGATCCACCAGCTGTCGAGTTGGATGTCACGTGGTGATACTATCCCTATTGCTGACCCTCCAATCAACTTAGATCCACCATCGTTTGTGGAAACACAGGCTACGGTGAACTGTTGAAATGGGGTGAAGCTCCTGGGTCTGTGGCATCCAGGCTGAAACTTCTCAACGGTGGTGGAAATGCTGTACTCGTGTGATGCATGCAGTTTTTTGCTCTGCCTGAACACAGGCATCATCCAACTGACTGAAGAGGGCCTTGTTGTCCCTCTCTGGAAAGGAAGGGTGATCGCCAGGACTGCAACAACTACTGACGCGTGACGCTGCTCTACAGTGCCCAGGCAAGGTCTTTGCTCGGATAATTCTTAATAGGGTTTCGCCACCGGTCTAGCTGAGCACCAGTGCCCAGAGCAGTCAGGCCTTACACCAAAGAAGTCAACGATTGATGTATCCTTGCTCTCGGGTCCTCACGGAAGCTGGCGAGAGTTTCGCAGGGGCTGCTTGCAGCCTATGTTGATCTCGTAAAGCTGTTTGATTCGATGAATGGGAGCCCTCTGGAGGATTCTTAGTCTTCGTGGGTGCCACCAAACAGATCAATCTCATGTCTTAACTATACTCTGGTACTGAGAGGACTGTGAGATGTGGTGAATACAATCTCTGACTTATTTCCATTGTTGCTGGAGTTCATCAGGGTTGTACAGGCCCCCACACTTTTCATCACTTGTATAGACTGATTCTGGGAGGAATTCGAGAAGATCAAGCTGCGGTGCATCGTTTTGGAATGCAAGATCTCTGACCTTGATTTCACAGATGATGCAGTGTCATCTTTGCGGTAGACTCTGGATAATCCTTTTGGGGCCCTCAGGGTGCTGGAATGAGGAGTCGGAGCCACCCTGGGATTACTGGTTTCCTGGGTCAAACTAAGATCCAAAGCTTTCAATGACATCTTGGAGGCTGCATATCTTGTGCTGTACCCTGTTTGTGGTGAGGATGTTGAGGTCACGGAGAGATTCTCATACCTTTGGTAGTGATATTCATGTCTCTGCTGGCTGTGAGCAGCGGTAAACAGACATCGGTTGGGCTGGGAATCATGGCATTCAATGGATCATGGGTGGCACTGCCGGTATCTGTGCAGGATGACGAAAGTCCGAGTCTTCAGGTCCTTCGTGCTTTCAGTCTTGCTCTGACAGATGTGAGACTGACTCTTGACCAGGACTGAGATAGGCGACTGAATTCCTTAGGTACCAGGTCTCTTCGGAGAATCCTTGGCTATCACTGGTTGGACTTTGTGTCCAACGAGTGGTTGCGAGAGAGACTCAGATGATACTTGTGACACCTGCATAGTCTGGAACATCAGATACGGCTGTATGGACAGTGGTTCATTTTCCTGACGCTGATCCTGCTCACCAGATTCTCTCAGTTGAGGGAGTCTCATGAGTGGAGAGGCCAACAGCCGACCACGTGCCTCGTGGATTCGCAGTTGCATCAGCATCTCAAGGAGATGGGGATGGGCCAGGCATCTGCCTGGGGGATGCGCCAGATAGAGGCCCCAGAGTAACGGCGGAAAGTTACGCAGCAACGCGCTGCTCTAGCGCATGCTCCCATACTGACCTGAACCTGATGGATAGTGGAGTTTTAACTTTTAACCCTCATCAGCATCTGAGCGATCACGTTGTTCTTGTTCTTGTGATGTTTTAAAGCAATTGGTAATTATATGACTTGGGTATGCTTTACAAAGGTCACATGTTTCTCTTTGTGAGTTTCAAAGCAGATATATATGACTAGCAAAATATAACCCGTCACTAGCTGACGGTGGTTTTAAGGGGGAGTGGTGAGAAAGAGAGGGAGTGAGAGAGGATGAGGGAAGGGGAAAGGTCAGAGTTAGGAAGCTAGGAGTGGTGAAGAAGGGGAGCAAGGAGGGGGTGGAGAAGGAGCAAGGGCGTGGAGGGGATGTGGGGAAAGCGAGGGTCTCACAAAACGTTGCCTATACTGTGGGACGGAGGGGTGCAAGGAGGTGAGAGACGGAGAGAGCAGAGAGCGAGAGCAGAGAGAGAGAGAGAGGAAGAGAGGGAGAGAGGGAGAGGAGAGAGATGAGCCGACGAGAGAAGAGGGAGAGAGAGAGAGAGGAGAAGCTGAGGAGGAGAGCAGAGAGAGAGAGGAGAGAGAGAAGGAGAGAGAGAAGGAGAGAGAGGGAGAGAGAGGAGAGAGAGAGAGGAGAGAGAGGGAGAGAGAGGGAGGAGAGAGGGAGAGAGAGGGAGAGAGAGGGAGAGAGAGGGAGAGAGAGGGAGAGAGAGAGAGGGAGAGAGAGCGAGAGAGAGGGAGAGAGGTAGAGAGAGAGAGGAGGGAGAGAGAGGAGAGAGAGGAGAGAGAGGAGGGAGAGAGGGGAGAGAGAGGGGAGAGAGAGGGAGAGAGGAGAGAGGGGGAGAGAGGGGGATGAGAAGGGAGAGAGGGGGAAGAGGGGGAGAGAGAGGGAGAGAGAGAGAGGCGAGAGAGAGGGAGAAGAGAGGGAGACGAGAGGGAGGAGAGAGGGAGAGAGAGGCGAGAGAGAGGGAGAAAGAGAAGCAGAGAGAGAGAAGAGAGAGAGAGAGACAGAGAGAGAGGACAGATAGAGAGAGACAGAGAGAGAGACAGAGAGAGACAGAGAAGACAGAGAGAGAGACGAGAAGAGGAGAAGAGAAGAAGAGAGAGAGAGAGAGAGAGAGAGAGAGAGAGAGAAAGAAAAAATAAAAATTACCCATCAGAGATAATCCCCCACCATTGAAAAATAACTGAATCAGATAAGCGTTTTCCATTATTACAAAAACATTTTTTTTCAAGATGGCCGCCATAGTCGGCCATTGGATCCGGCCACGCCCAAAATCAATAGGGTTCTTCCTTTTCAGGTGTACATGTGTGACACAAATTCAAATCGATATGGCGAAACAGTCATGAGTTATCGCACTCACAGCTATAAATGTTGACGCCCAGCCAGCCAGCCGGAACGGACGGACCGCCCCAGTTGGCCACTTGGACTCGGCCACGCAACAAAATCATAGGGTCTTCCTTTCAGGTGGTACATGTGTGACACCAAATTTCAAATCGAATGGCGAACAGGTTTATGAGTTATCGCACTCACAGCTATAAATGTTGACGCCCAGCCAGCCAGACGGACGGACGGACCGCCCCAGTCGGCCATCTTGGATCCGGCCACGCCCAAAATCAATAGGGTCTTCCTTTTCAGTGTACATGTGTGAACCCAAATTTCAAATCGTATGCGCACAGTTATGATTATCGCACTCACAGCTATAAATGTGACGCCCAGCCAGCCGGACGGACGGACGGACAACCCGGGTGACAACAATATCCCCCTTCCGCCACGCGGCGGGGGATAAAAACAGATAAAGGTGAGGAGTGGAGGTGGGGTTAGCAAAATGATTGATATGTTCTGCACAATGACTGAACACACACACACACACAAAAAATAACCAAGAAAAAGACTAATCAGAGATTGCAGAACCTCACCAGGACTTTTGTGTGGTGTTTGTGCAGTTTGATGTGTCATTTGTGTGCTGGTGTGTTACATAATAATGAATAAGGAAATAACTAGAACTGCTACTTTTTAACTACTGGCAGTAATGACCGGGTACCAAGACATCCCACTTTGATCGGACACCTGACCCTGACCCATGCCGCTTATTATTATTCATTTGAACTTAGAATGGGATCAAAATAAATTCAATTCAAATGAAATGGAAGACCAAATAGGTACAGTCCTGCATTAGAGAATGAGAAGGAAACCAAACAAGCAAAAAGCAAAGCTGTAGTCATCAGAAGGAACCTGGATATGATTCAAATTTCAGCTGCTGCTCCTCTACCCTCAAGCCCATCCAGGCACAGCCAAATGAGCCTTATTCAAAAAATAATAAATAATAATAAAAAATAACCCAGATTCAAAAAAATTTAAATAATTCTGGCTGCCACACCATACATCTGATCAGGTTGAAATTTAAAACATATATATATATATATATATATATATATATATATATATATATATATATATATATATATATATATATTCCCCACCACTAATAAATCAAAATTGTGAAGTTTCATTTCTATTGATTCAGAGGTTCCAGAGAAATAATTTTTTTAAGAACTTCGCTTAATCCAATATGGCTGCCAGACCATGTGACATCAATTATTCGTGAAAACACTCGTATCCCGAAGGCTTATGGAACATGTGTGTGAAGTTTCCCCTCGATCTGTCCAGCCATTCTGAAGAATAAGATTTTTTTATAGGTTTGAGGGTAAATCCAATATGGCTGCTAAACCATGTGACCTATAACGTCATATGTGTGAACATTTTCTTCCTCATGGATAGGCGGTCATGTGTGGAAAGTTTCACCTCGATCTGTTCAGCCATTTTAGAGAAGACTAGATGACCCGTGAACTCGTTGCGTTCCCGCTGTGACAGCGGTGGATAAAAAAATCATTTCAAAAAAACAAAAATATATATATATAGTACTCCAGCGAACTGTACAGCTGAGGTTGTTTGCATTGATCAAATACTCCCGAAGAGTACTTCACTGAATCGGATTGATTTTTTTAATAACTTTTCGTTGCCCGATTTGAACGAAACTTTGATATTGCATCGTCAATGTAAAAAAAATGGAGAAAGAAAGTCGAAGAAATTATTGTGCGTAATCTTCAAACACAATTTTATTTATTAATGACATGGAAGTATTAGATCAAATGGCGATGTTTGTTTTATGCTTAAAATAAATCGTTCTTCGTCTATACTAAATGTTGAGATTTAACAAAATAAATCAATTTCAAGAAAAAAAAAAAAGATAGCTCCTGAACGATACCGCTGAGGTTGTTCATTGATCAAATTCTCCTGAAGAGTACTTGACTGAATCGGAAATGATTTATTTAATTTTCGTGCTGCGATTTTAACGAAACTTGATACTGCACACCGCAGGTGAATGGTGAGTAAGGTGGCGAAAAATTTTGCCTATCAGTTACCGTTTTGGCTGTATTTCGGGAACATACATACATACACCAGCCGTAGGCGACATGGGTGGTCACTACATAATTGCATACTAGTCATACAGTTTGACGGATCGGGCTGAAATTTTTTTGACAGAGGTTGATTATAGTGCGCATAAAAGCTGGAAGCCGATTTTTGATTTTCGACAAAAATTTTATTCCCAAAAAATGATAAAAATACTATGCGCAACGGTGGCGTCCATCGAGCAACGGTGCTCAAAAGCATACAACTAGATCCTGGTATGAACCTACCTGTCAAGTTTCATCGAAATCCGCTGACTCCTCTGGCCTCCAGAGCTGTCCATTACATACAAACAAACATACAAACATACATACAGACAGACGGAAAAGTGAAAATAAGGGTACTCTAGCGACCACCCAATACATACATACATACAAGATGAGATTTTTCACAATATATCGATTTCTGAAGGTTTTTTTTTCAAAAAAACAACATGGCTGCCAAATCACGTGATCGATGATGTCATCAATTTTTTTCCTGTGGATCATTTTATCCCAAGATGACCCTCAAAACTTTTCATACCAATCAGATGTAGGGTTCTACATTATGCAATTATGACATCATAACGAAGGCACCTATGATGTCATAAAAAAATCACTTATTCCCTATGAGTAGTACTTTCCATGTGCCAAGTTTCCATTTTTTATTTGGTGCAGTTTCAGACACACAGAGGTCCAAAGTTTTTCAGTTTTCCCAACATAACTGCCACACCATGTGACCAATGATGTCACAATTATCAATGAAACATTCTACATGAGTGGACACTGCAATGGTAAAAAAAAATTTCATCTCAATCCGACAAGCGGTTCTGGAGAAACACACTAAAGTTCTGTGTGGACAAACAAACAAACAAACAAGCAACAACAAAAAAACGGACCCAAATGCAATACCCTCTCCTCCAGCGAGGGTAAAAAAAAAAACTCATGTCAGAACAGCTGTACACACAATGACACAACAGAATTTGTAAAATAATCTGCTGGCCCATCTGTAAAAACTTGGATATCCCAGGTCCAGAAAATTTGTAGGAACATGAACAAAAAGGCAATCGCTGAAAACATGGAAGTACTGTCCACGTATGACCTTATGATCCCATCGAGCATGAACATAGAAAACAAAACATTGCAAACAGAAATCATACTAAGGTACAAAAAAAGAGAAGAAGACATTGCTAATTGAGGTGTTTAATACCAGTGATTTTGGACGAATCAATGCAGAAATCAAGAAATGACAAAATAGCAAGACGTAAAGAATGGAGTGAAAAGATCCTGGAAGCTGAAGAATGCCAAAATTGTACCAGTGATACTTGGACAGGCCAGAACAGGGGGGGGGGGATCAGGTGGGCCAGTTGGCATGGGCCTACCATACCGAAAATTTTCAATGTCTTCAGTTCAAGTCCCCAGCGGTGGGAGATACTGAAAGAACACCTTCCTGTCTCACTGCATAAAATGTCAAAGACAAGGTGGTCAGCGAGAATTAACTGTGTAAGACCAATTACACGGCATTTGGATAGTGTTAGTCACATGTATTTAGCATTGATTACAAAAAGTACTTAATGAGCAGTTTGAAATGGGGGCCTACATTTCCCATCTGGCCTGGGCCTATTACCAGCTTTGCACGGGCCTGTACTTGGAGCTATGGTAATACCGGCATTCCTCACTTAACAACCGAGTTCCGTTCCTACGACTAGGTCGTTAAGCGGAATCCGTGTCGATAAGCGAGGATTTATTTTTAAATGTTTATACAGAGGTAGTGGTACTGTGTTATTACTGTTATAAGACAGATTAGAGAAATCTCAATAACATTACTTAGTTTGTCATACTGTAAAACATGTAATCGTTTTTCTTATTGATCCGAATAAGAACAAGTCCGCAACAGGAAACTCACTTTGATAACTTTGTTAATTTGTCTATAACTCTTTACAATTTGCCGATACATTCGGTAAAGTGTCATTCTTTGCCATTCCACTTTCCTGAACCGTTCAAATTCGGGTCACATCCGCTCTCGTTCTATACTATAGCCGCTCAGCTTCAGTATCTGAGAACACAGCCAGCTAACCCCTTTACAGTGAACTCTTTTGTACTTTTCCATTCTTTCCTCTTCTTCTTCCTCTTCCAAGTTGCTGCCTGCGCTCCAACTCTATAAATCTTCGTTAGTTAGCTCCTCCCTCGACATATTTCCTCTAATCTTCAATATCTTCCACTTCAACATCTAAATTAAGCACGTTAGCAAGTTCCACAATTTTATAATTGATGACATCGACATGTTTGTCTTTGTCAAACCCTTCGAAATTATTCACGAAACATTTCAGGCATTTTTTCCATATGCCTTGCATACACTTTCTGTCACTCCCTCCCAAGCTGATTCCAATGTTCTTTATGCAGTGTAAAATGTTGTATGATTTCCAAAAATCACGAAGGGTTACTTCATCACTTTCTGTTGCTGCGAGAGCTTCGCTGACATCTTGTACTATGGGGTGCACAATAAAGTACAAATTTATAGACGAAATATGTAGTCTTGGAGATTGCGAACGCTAGTGTAGTGAATACCGACTGACTGCGGGAACAAGACTGAGACTGAGGGGAAAAAAAGAAAGAAAAAAAAGGCTGATGCGAGATGAGATGCTTGACGCTGAGCTTGATGCTGCCGACTGGTCGGAGAGCTGGTCGTAAGTCCGAGCGGTCGTTAAGTGAAGAGTGCCTGTAATGAGGAAGAACCTCACAAAGATATTAAAAACCATCCCGAGGAATATTACTACAAAAGAACTACAGTTGGAAGCTGTCCGGGGTTCAGGGACGACCCTGAAGAGAACCATCGGCACAAAACTTGGAGAACAGAAAACTTCACAGCTTGGTCCATGAATTGTGACCCCTTACCGAAATGAAGGTGGATAATTTGAGCCCACCCTGGAAGAAATCCATTCCACATTCTGAAACCCACATATGTAGATAACAATCAACGACGTGCGTGCGCACACACACTAATTAACGTTTCAGTTCCCATTGATTTTGGCCTAAGTAACACAGAAATCAAGAAAATGACCAAATATGAGAATCTCAAAAATAAAGTGAAAAGATCCTGCAAGTTGAAGTGATCCGAAATTGTACCAGCAATAGTTGGAGCAATGGGTATGATGAAGACTAACCTTATAGACCGGTCAAAATAGGCCATTTTAGGGTCAAACCCACCACAAATTGCAATAGGTAACACGAAGTTTTCTATTTGACTTCAAATATACATAGAATGACATACAAAGTCACCTTAAATCGGGCAATTGAACAAGCTTCATTTTGACCTCAGTATAGGACATTGAAGAAAAAATTGACAGCCAAAATATAGGGGGAGGGTATAGTAACATGACCATATCATGACAAATAACTGGCCGATTCTCAATATTAAGATCTCAGTAGATTCACAATAAAATTACCTTTCAAACAACACCACAAGTAAAGATGTAGACCTAAAATTAACAT
>CM068960.1:76521497-76532646 GCA_035128595.1 Eptatretus atami | reverse complement strand
GCTGCTACAAAATTACTGGTAGCTATAAGCTTGATTTTATAACCATATAATAAGTTTACCAAGATGGCCCAATGATATAAAAATCAATACCAAAGGCCAGTTTGTGTTCAGTATACAGAACTTTAAAGGTCGTTAGGAAGTACATAACATTTTAAAGAAATCTGCACTTTTAATCCTAAGATGTTAGTTTGGTTTCATCACAGCATGTATTTCTATGGTTAAGTTTATGTGCATATTATATTTATGACCTGAATGAACACTGATCAATTTGATCAATTTGTTGATTTCATATGACCTTGACCTCTTCGCTCAGGTCAAATATCAGGTAAACCAAATATTCTCCATATATGTGGTTTCCAATTAGTGTATAATAATATCTAAGCCATCAGACCAATTTTAGAATGATATGAAGTGGTTCCTTGATACAGATAATTGATACTCTTTGGGTCTATTTGACCTTGAACCTGTCAGAGCAATAGAAGAGGAAGAATTAAGCTCTGCCAAATAGATCCTGAATCCCCATGATGTTGGCTAACAAATGATATGCAAAACTTAATCATACAATGACTTTCATTTTTTGGTCCCCATGTCCTAAATGTGTACATAATACCTTGCTACAAGCCTATAACCAATTTACTGATGATTGAAGGAGGGTTAACATATTCCAAAATTCTTCCCTTCAAATGGCCATTTCGGCATAAGTCATATTACTGCAAAACCTCAACATATTTACAGAATATAAAGTTACCAACATAAATAAAATACTATGATGAATCATTATCAAATAAAACACAATTATTTTGTTACTGAATTTCACTAATCAATATTCCTATAAAGAAATCAGACAATTAGTTTATGCTTAGAAGTTTGGAATCCTCTTTGGGTGCTGATATGTTATACTTTATCTCCATTTATTGCTATGGAATTTAAAATAGCAAAAACACCAAACTTAAAAAGCTATTCTAGCCAGAAGTACTAAGCTACTAAAAGCAAATATACAAACACATTTTGTAATCTGTACATGTGAATCTTAACAGTCCAATTCCAGGGTAGCCATTTTCTTTTCAATACTACATGTAACTAGTAAACTAGTACTACACTATTTGTTAAAACTACATAACAATCACTATTTATAGTGCTATCAAGAGCTGACATGTATATCTATGAAGAAAAATAAATATTTTAAACTACTTCAAGTAAGTCACTTCTAAACAACACCTTGAAAAAACAAAGTCACAAATTACACATTAATAAACATCCTCAGCCATCACTTTCTGGATCAGGCAGGATTGTGTTAGAGCAGTGTACGCCTTTACATTCTCCACATGCTGGAGAACATTCTAGGCCAAATTTTCTACTATGAGCATCTCTGTGTACTCAGTTAGTTCTGCAATTGCAGTTGAAGGCTTCAGAAGATTGTCAGGTGCAGGCTTCAAGTTAGTGTCCACAGGCACCATCTTACCATTGATGACATAGCCTTGTCAGTAAAAGATATTTCAATCGAGCTTGATAAAATTCCTGTGGCTGCTTCACTAATTTTACATCACTTTTAATAAGTTTGGCTGCGGTTTCTATAATTCTTAATTTCTCTTCACCATGGTCATACTTCTTGGGTTTGGAGTAGAAGTCATGGATGATAGAAGATGCTTTATGTCGAAATGCAACCACATTTTCTTTTCCACTAATCTCAGGGATGGTTGTCTTGTCTCCAAAATGTTTCTCAAGTCTATGTTTCATGTAGGTAAATCCATATGGTTCAATTCCAGTCTTAACCATATCTCTTCCATTTTGTTTATAAGATCCTGTATTGAGATTTGTTCCTCATCATTGACCTCCAAATACATGGCCACCTGATTAAAAGCATCTTCCTTGCCGAATCAGGAGGTCTACCCTGCTTAAATCGTTTCGGTTGGATTTATCATCTGCCTGCTGGTACCTGCTTTCCTGTTCTAAAATTTGTGCTGCAAAGGTTGTGGTATACTGCATCTGCAGCATGCAAATCTTGTGCAAACTCAAGTCTACCATTCACAATTTCTGACCACAATCCTTGTGTTCATTGCAACACTTCTTAATTTTATCTTGAAAATCCATTGATCTGACTGGAATAAGTTTATGACTTTTTACCTTGCCATGGAATTTATCTGGATGCCCACAGAATATGCAGTTATCTTTATAAATAAATGTATTTCCTGTGGATTGGCATGTACTTGGTGTATTACTGAAAGAAACAGAGTCACATTCTCGCTTTCTGCTGGCACTAGTATAACACTTTGGAGAACAGAAGTCCTTTCCTACACTTGACATGCACAACTTGTCCAGGAACAGTACTTATACTGCTAGACTGCAATGCATTAGCTTTTGCAATGCCTTCACATCCTTTGGTACCTAACGTTGCAGTTTTTTGTCCACTCAATAGAGGTTCCTTACAGAAGACACACTTGTCCATCTTTAATAGATTACTTCAACCTGAGAGAACAAAAACATGATTAGAATTGGAGATAAAGATGTTCCAGACTTTTAGGTGAGTGAGAACCTTTTCAGAATTCCCTACTATCCCCTGGATATACTTTTGCCCTACCCACACCCTTCTGATTCTCTCTCCCTATGCATATTTAATTGAACAGCCCTCAGCCCTTTCAATCATTAGTACATTTATTGTATCTTCTATGGCAACCACAATAACATAGGACAAAGGAAATAGACCATTCAGTTATCTTTACTGGGGAATTAAATCTGAATGGTTATACATCCAAAAAATAACTATTTGGTCAGATTCTCCAAACATTATCAACTCTAAAAACACTAATCTTAGGTCAATACATTACTATGGTATTGTTAGAAATGTATTTTCATTATGAATCTGTTGATACCTCTATATTAGGGATAAGTTTTGAATTGTTCACAATATTACCATAAATCTAGAACCTACCCCAAAATATTATTTTATGATATTTGTGGAAAAATGCTGCCTCAAACTGAGGTCAAAATGGAAATGTTCCAATGCTCCGATTTAAGGTGACTTTTAGTATGTCATTCTACAACATATTTGGAGTGGAAAAAAAAAAAAAAAAAAAAAAAAAAAAAAAAAAAAAAAAAAAAAAAAAAAAAATAAAAAAAAAAAAAAAAAAAAAAAAAAAAAAAAAAAAAAAAAAAAAAAAAAAAAAAAAAAAAAAAAAAAAAAAAAAAAAAAAAAAAAAAAAAAAAAAAAAAAAAAAAAAAAAATAAAAAAAAAAAAAAAAAAAAAAAAAAAAAAACAGAAAAAAAAAAAAAAAAAAAAAAAAAAAAAAAAAAAAAAAAAAAAAAAAAAAAAAAAAAAAAAAAAAAAAAAAAAAAAAAAAAAAAAAAAAAAAAAAAAAAAAAAAAAAAAAAAAAACAAAAAAAAAAAAAAAAAATAAAAAAAAAAAAAAAAAAAAAAAAAAAAAAAAAAAAAAAAAAAAAAAAAAAAAAAAAAAAAAAAAAAAAAAAAAAAAAAAAAAAAAAAAAAAAAAAAAAAAAAAAAAAAAAAAAAAAAAAAAAAAAAAAAAAAAAAAAAAAAAAAAAAAAAAAAAAAAAAAAAAAAAAAACATGAATGATTACTATTGCAATTTGTGGTGGGTAAATCACTATTTTGACCGGTCTATTACAGAGATCTTAAAAACCATCCCTGGGAATATTACTACAAACAAACTGCAGTTGGAATCTGTCCGGAGTTCAGTGACGATACTCAAAAGAGCACTCGGAACAAAACTTTGAGAACAAAACTTCACACCTTGGTCTATGATTCGTGACCGCCTTTATCAAAACGGAGCTGGATAATTTGAGACCTGGAAGGACTCCGTTCCACATTCTGAAAACCACACATGGAGATAACGAGACACACACACACACACACACACACACACACACACACACACACACACACACACACACACACACAGAGTTTGAGACCTGGGAGGGCTCCGTTCCAAATTCTGAAAGCGGAATATGCATATGGAGATAACAACCAACAACACACTCCAGTGCCAAGTGCCGTTGTAGCAATACAGTTTATACACAAGCACGCCCACAAATATTTACCTTTAAGCAGAGGTCTTTGAAGGAGAAATTCAAGTGGGAAATTAGCAAAATTCAATATTAAAAATAGACCAAGCCACAGAACACAAAATGATCACAGTTGATTGGAGGGTCAGCAAAAGGGATAGTAACACCCCTGACATCCAACTCAACAGCTGGAAGATTAGCCTGGAACAGCTGCTCAAAGTAACCAGCCCAGCGGGCCTTCACTTCGGACTCCTCTGTCAAGAGCCCACCACCTCTGCTCTAACTGCATTACATTGCCAGATGGGCTTGGAGGAACGCAATGCGTTAATTGCCCTGTAAGCATGATGAGAATCACTTGTCCACAGGTGATGCTCTACCCCCTCACAGATTCCTCGCACATAGAACTCCTTGTCTTCCTCCAGCACACGTACAGTTTTATGCCTCAACTCCCTGAACAGCTCAGCTCTGCCATTAAGCCTGGCCCTGCGACTCTGGTCATGGTATCCAGTGTCCCTTGAGACAAAATTCTTCTTTGCCCTACGGTGAGTTCCAAGACATCCACCGGCAGCATCAAGGAGGGTGGTCTTGAAGGCACTCCACAACTCTTCAGGATTTCCTAAAGCACCCAGACCTCACAAATCCTGACTCAGCCTGTTTGCAAACTCCTCAGCTACCCTCTCATCCTTGAGCTTGCAAACATCCAGCCGAGGCTGGGATGGTACCATTCTCCTGGATTTAAGGTGCAACTTAAGAGTTGCTACAACAAGCCTGTGGTCGGTATTGAGGAACTGAGAACTCCTGTAGACCCTGCAGTTCTGGATCATACTCCAGCGACCATCAACGAGCATATGGTCGATCTCCTTTGCCGCACTACCAGTGTTGGAATTCCAAGTAACCATCCGCCATTATCTCGTCACGATCCGGTCTCCGAACATCAGAGAGTGCTGCAACATACCGATGTTTAAACGCTTGAACTCAGATGATAACAGAGATAGCTGTTCATCCTCTCTTAGGGATTGGACATTCCAGGCACCCACCCGAAGGGATCATCTCAGGTTAACCCAAGGAGACTGCCGTCTGGTGGATGACACCTCAGTACCACTCCGCCACACATCACTGCAATCTGACCCAGGAAGGTTACTCTCGTGCTTTTCCTCCTATCATCAAGGAATGGGGGTCCCAAAGGCTTTGCCCCAATCCCGTCATCTGGTGAACTGCCCTGCGAAGGGCAGCAGCACAGGAGGTACTTCCACGGAGTGGGTTTCAGTTTTCTTTGCATTTGTTGGTTTTGCGGAATGAAGTGTTTTACGGTATCCGGAGTGCAAATCCTGCCACCAACCTCCTAAAAAAAAGTAACCCAACTGCAGGAGGATGTCCTCAAACACAGTTGGGCACTAGATATGGTTACCATGCAACCTTTGTAAAGCACACCAAGTCATATAAAATAACCATATGCTTTAAAAACACGAGGACAAAGGAAAACGTGATCTCTCGTATGCTACTGAGATTAAAAGTTAAAACCTCCAAGATAAGGGATTAAACTTTCCCACTACGGTGCCTGTTACCAATCATGCAGGCATATATACACACACAACCATGGAGAGTCCCTAAATTACAGGTTCAAATATATCCATATATGTACCTCTACTGTATATAAAAACTGCTGACTATACATCCCAATCGGCACAAGAACTGTACCGCTGTCGATTGTAGGGTGCTTGGCAAGCGGCTTAAGCACTGAAGCAAGCAAGCAATCCAATAAAATGGTTGACAAGCGATAGCTATGTCCAAATGTCCAAACTATGTCCGAATTAGACAAATTAACACTTTTTTTTCACAGTCAGAACTGCTGCAAAGTTCAATTCTGGAGCCCAAATTTTGTAATTTGTTTTAGTTTAACAGATTCTCGAGGTTATGGTATGTGTGGAAATGAAATAAAGCCACGAACGCTAGCGTCTGCAGGCATTCACAAGCATTGCAATGTCTCCAGCGATTTGTCGGTATGATGATCAAGGAATTTGATAATACGAGTCATGAAAGTTTCATAGTTTTGGAGGACGGACACACAACACAACACAACACAACACAACACACACACACACACAACACCCGATTTCCGAGCCATTTTCTGTATTAACGTGTTTTCTAAATTACAGAACCAAATTTTTTCGACCCGTTACACGCAGCTGTTTATAATGATAAATTTGTTTGTTGAAATTCCCCCAAAACAGTGGTGAAAGCTACTCAAGGTTTTGGGTTACATGCAGTACGTATGGAAGTCAGTAATCACACTGACTCCAATCTGCCGATTCCCAAAAAATTGCCAATATCAGCCAAGCACGAATATATGTGTGTGTATGTTTGTGTGTGGTTTTGTTCATAAAGCCTAATTTGCTCTCTGTATAATTGGCTTAAGCCACTTGGCAAGTGCTATACAAGCTGCTTAGTTGTTCGTTTCCAAGCCATGGCCGTTCATGCACAAGTATTTGCACTGTCACTGAATACAAAGATCGACTTGAACAACGTTCAAGCCCTAATAGTCTGCATTTGGCCCCACGTTTTCATGCGATCTCTTGGGCAGTGGCTCGCTCGTTGAAAATGTGCAATTGTATTTCGAAGTTTCCCGTTTTTGTAGGATCTTCTTCCATTATACGACTCGTCATTTCGGCATTATAGATACAGTATATATAACAAAATTAAACGTTTCGTTTTTAAAGTTTCTTCAACCGTTTTGTTGGAGAGCTTGCTTGGAGCACTCTTCAAGCTTCAATCTCCACAAGCTTCCATGGTGATATTGCAGTGCAGTTCTCTGTGGGGTTTCCAGAGTTAAGAAGGCAAAATAAATTAGATCATTACAATGAGTAGGTGGGGGAGCTAGGAGAGGTGAGCTCGGAATGGGATTGAGAGAAGAGCAAGGAAGGAGGGGGGGAGAAGCGATTGCTTCACCAACCGCTGCTATACACTAGGGAGGGGGGGGGTGGAACAAGGAGGATGGGGGGAAGAGAGCAGGAGGAAGTGGGGAGGGGAAAGGGTTTGGGAGGAGATTTTTTTTTTGTATACACTGTTGAGGCTTGTATGAGAGCGAACACACAGAACGTACAAGGGAGGCAGAGAGACGAGGGGGGGAGGGGAGGGGAGAGGAAAAGAAAAAAACTGTGGAACAGAGACATGACGAGATCTGTGGAAGGGAGAGCGATAAGCATGAGGGGAGGGCGAGGAAGCAGCGTGGGAGGGAAGGCAGCGGAGAGGAAGGGAAGGCAGCGTGAGAGGAAGGGAAGGCAGCGTGAGAGGAAGGGAAGGAAGCGTGAGAAGGGAAGGGAAGCAGCGTGAAAGGGAAGGTAGCTGAGGAAAGGAAGCAGCGTGAAGGGAAGGGAAGGCAGCGTGAGAGGAAGGGAAGACAGCGTGAGAGGAAGGGAAGGCAGCGTGAGAAGGAGGGAGGGTAATACTGCGTGAGGGTAAGAGATGCGGTGTGAGGGGAAGGAAAGGAAAGACAGCGCGATGGGCGGGGAAAGGAAAGCAGCATGAGAAGAGGGGAAGGGAACGGCGATTAAATGTGCCTAAACAGTAACATTTTATTTTTAACCACCAGGTTCCATAAAAAACCGGCAGTAGAATGTAAAACAAACACTATCTCCCTGGCAAAGGCTGTCTGCATGCATGCAAACTCACACATGCAGTGGCTTTTGCACCCCTTCAATCAGCTCACTTCAAATCCGATTCGGAAATGCTACACAATGGGGAACAGTTTAAATTGAAAACAAATCTGTCAAAAAAGTCCTTCCTTCCTAATCAGTCCTTAACAAAAGGGATGGGAGATGAGTGGGAAAGAGAGAGAGAGAGAGAGAGAGAGAGAGAGAAGAGAGAGAGAGAGAGAGAGAGAGAGAGAAGAGAGAGAGAAGAGAGGGGGGGGGGTCTGAGAGAGGGAGAGGGAGAGGGAGGAGAAAGAGAGAAGGATGGTAGTGAGAGGCAGGGTGGGAATGGAGGGCGGAGAAGGAGGGAGGGGTGAGAGAGGGAGAGGAAGGGGTATATTCTTGGCAGATGTGACATCCAGTTTAACGTCTTTCCGAGAGACGACCACACATTGACGAATCACCCTGTCTGTGAAGCAGCAGGATGACAATTTATAAGTGGGTCGGGATTCGAACCAAGGCTAGACAGTTTAGAATGAGTGTGCATACCTCTCGGCTATCTTGCCACGATGTGGCGATTCATTGCTTTGCAACAATTTAAAACATTTTTTCCTCATTGTAATCATCTAATTTATTTTGCTTCTTAACTCCGGAGATGTCCCCATGACCGCGGAATCGCCATCAAAGCTTGAAGTGTGCTCACCAAGTGGCTTAAGAATCAAGTAAACATTCCAACAAAACGCTTGAGGGAACTTTTTTAAAAGACACATTCAATTTTATGTGCATCTATCTATGCTGAAGACGGTCATATAGTGAAAGAAGCGTGGAAAAAGGGGAAATATGGTTAAAATAAAAACTGCACATTTTCAGCAAACGAACCACCGCCAACACACCGCCCAAAGGCACCGCACGGCCAAACCCGCGCGAATGAGCACTGAACTTTGTCCAAGTTGATTGATATATTCAGTGACAGAGTGAATATTGTAAAGTGCTCACCAAGTGGCTTCAGCACTCAAACAAGCACGTCAACGAAATGGTTGATAAGGAACATCAGGCTTGGCAAGTAATTAACGATCGCCGATCTGTTGTATTAAACACCTCCCGGAGATGCCCGAATATCAGCAATGTCAGAAATTGGACAAATGAACACTTTTTCTTTGTATTTTTTAGGAGTTGGAACTACTGCTGTAGGTCGATAAAGTTCAAATTTTTTTAATTCTGCTTAGTTTAAGAGATTTGAGAGGTTATGGCACGTGCGGAAATGAAACTGCCAAGATCACTGACGTCTCTGGGTGTTTATTTAAGCATTTGCGATGTATCCAGTGATTCCAACATATGATGATCAGGCATTCAATGAAATGAATGAGAAAGTGAAGAAAAAAAAAACTTTATCGTTAAGAAACCATTCCTGCCTGTTCCAAGTCAAGGCATTGTTGAGCAGGCCAACAAGAAAAATGGTGAATTAAGACCCTAGCGGAGGGACAGTGAGGTTGACCAAGAATGAGCCTTGATAAAGGATAATTAAATAAGGCCAATAATTATCCTCAAAAGGGGTGTGAAAAGTAACCCAAACACCCAATTTCCACTCATGTACTTTCTTGGAGTTCCCTTTGTATGCATGCAAGTTTCAAGCCGCTCGGTTTCATGGTTTCGGAGTTATGGAGGACACAATCACACACACACACACGTGTGTTGTGTGTGTGTGGTGTGTGTGTGTGTGTGTGTGTGTGTGTTGTGTATGTGTGTGTTGTGTGTGTGTGTGTGTTGTGTGTGTGTGTGTGGTGGTATATATATGTGTGTGTGTGTATGTGTGTATGTGTTGTGTATATGTATATATATACTGTATATCTATATATATATATATATATATCTAATGATATATATAATATATATATATATATATATATACTGTATACATAGTATATATAATATATACTGTAACATATGTATATATATATATAATATATATCTGTTATACATAGTATATATTATATTATTATATATATACATATACATATGCTCAACCATATGCCTTGACTTGGAACAGGCCACAACGATTTGTAAATGAGAAAGTTTTTTTTTCCACTTTCCTCACTCATATTACGAATGCTGTTCATCATAGCCGGGAGGTGGGCCAAACTGGGGAGACGGTGGACATACCCACACAATACACACCTCTCATGCAAATGGCGAAAACTGGATGGTGCAACGACTGACTAAGCGTGAGCAACAAACACACAATCCCAAACACCACATCCACATGTGCACAACACCCAACGAAAACCTCAACACCCACACAACCAACACCTCATCATCCCCAACCTGGACATGAAACCAGCCGTGTTCGTGCCCCGTAAACACAAACACAAAAACAACAACAAGTACACACACGTGACCCACACACATACAACACCAGATCACGTGTAAATAAAAACAAAAAAACAGAGCAGAGCACCCCTTCAATGATGTGATTTGACGTTTGTTTTTGCTTTTGCAAAATAAAAAGCATTCCTCCATTTGACCTCGAGCACCAGCACGTGACCGAAAATGAGCGGTCGCATCAAAATAAAAACTGGACACGTGCCGAGGCCCGGGGTCTATTGTGCCTGACGAAGCCGGCTGTGAAGCCGGCGAAACGTTACCCTGAGACCAGGTCTGCTCTCGCTTTTTACTTCTAAATTAGCAGAGTCGATCTAGTTTTTTTACTTTTGGTTAGAAGCGCCTTCTTCTTCTTTAAAAACAACCAAACAAAAACAACAACAAAAAATATATATATATATATATAAATAATATTGCCATCCAATTGTGTTTCTGCATAAATAAGGAAATACAGTGAGTGAAATAGCTCGTATCACTCCAGTCTCAAGGTGTGGTATCCAAAGTACACCCAACAAGTGCAGAGAAATGTCATCTGTAAGTGATAAACCCTGATCCACCAAATGGCATTAAGTACTCCTTGTGCAGCGCTTATGCAAACATTTTCTGGATTTGTCATTTTTTTTGAGGTTAGATTCTAGCTGCTTACCGATTCCTAAAACATCTACTAGAAAGCTTCACTGTTTTAGAAAACAAAAAGGGTGCAGTTTTTTCATTCTAAATTTAGCGGCCTCCAACGTTTTGAATTTTCACAAAATGAGCCACCGCCGAAAATCTTCTTTTTAAAAATAATATTAGCAAATCTTGCCAAATAACCATAATATATTTTCTTTCAATGTCACTACAAATATTTTATTTTATTTTAATCTTAACACTCATTCTAAATGGGGACCCAAGACTTCATAGAAGAATTCTTAGATCATGCAAACTAAGAGCACTAGAAACTCTAAATATTGGGAAAAATTCAAGATGGCCGCCTGATTTTGGGGGTTTTCCACGTAAAATGCCATTACTTTTGAACCAATAGACATAAGAAGATGTTTTTGGTGTCTAGTCATACGTTTTGGCACAGGAGGATTCCAATAATAACAACATATTTATGATTGGAACACTCTTTGCCAATC
>CM068960.1:76496391-76518989 GCA_035128595.1 Eptatretus atami | reverse complement strand
CAGCTGGTGTCTTGGCCACGCAGATTCTTCCAGAACTTTACACTGTGGACTGCCGCTGTGGTTTTGATGCCTTCAATAGTATAAAAGGCAGTAACTGGATAAACAGTCCTGGGGACTTCCTTAGAGTTTCTGATACAGCTGTTGGCTACTGAGGTGAAGTTGGTTAAAGTATCGTTTTCACGCAATCACCTGAATGACTGATACAACTCCAATGGCCATGCCATGGAAAACTTGTTCCCATCTGGCGTGTCAACTTTCTTGTGCAATGTTATTCCATTGCATGCTCGTATGATCTTGTCTTGTTTTTCAGAGACCTGGTGGAACATAAAACACCACATACTCTCCTCATGTTTTCATATACAGAATGGCAATGGCTGGTTACATATCTTCCTGTACTCTTGTCATATGTAACCCTACAACCGGCATTGTTAGCAGTGGTAATTGCTTTTGAACTGCGGAAACTGTGATACATGTATAAGGACAGTCCGACTGAGAAGGGCTCTCAAACATGCACGAAATCAGCTGTAATTTGATTTTGGTGTCATGAGACATTTGCCTCTTTGTTTTGCATGCTTGCACTATGTAATGTGAAAGAGTGCGACATGTGTTCCTGAGCTCTTTGGCAATGTTGTGTCTGTTTGGTTGCAGCTTGAGTTCCTTGTAAGTCCTACCAGCTCATCATAGCAACTAGTTCTGCAGGTAAACACTGTTCTTCACAATTTGTCAATGACCATTAAAGGTCCATGGGTTAATTCGTGGCTTTTGCAAGATAAATTGCCTGATAATTTTGAGCAATGAAGGATGGTCTCATGTCTCGTCTGGAATAGCTAAAAAAACATCAAACGTTCCTCCACAACAGTATCTATTGCTGACCGAACAGTTTCCTGGAGAATGAGAAATGACTGCCAGGTTTTCTTTTCCTTTTGCTTCAGTAATTGTGAAGTTTTGATATTTGTTGTTTCTAATTTTGGTGAGTAGCACTGCACGTGTAATCTGTGGGTTTTGGGAATCCATGATTGTGCATAATTTGGTTGTATCCTGTTGCTACTGATCACTCACAAGTAAGGATGCTTCCTTGATCTATAGATTCCTGCAATTCAGCACCTGAAACTCGATCTTGCAGAAATAAATTCCACTGTATTTTCTGCTGGATGTCTCTGTTGCTGACTCTTTCCTTTGGCTTGTATGTACTTGTGCCAGTTAATGGTATGGCAATTTTTGTGATATTTAATGTCCTTGAAAAGCAAGTCGCCATCAGTTATGATTGTTTTGCCCACAGGTTTACTTCCATTGTTCATCCCTGGCTAAACATCAACTAATGTTTGGATTGACACTGCCCAATATCGACACTTTCGACAAGGTAATGAAGGCGTTCGTGGTCTTACCAACCACAAAATCTTCTCGTTTGACAGAAGAAATTTCCTTTTGGAATGGAGGGTACGAGATCTTGTTAGTGTGCTGGTAGAAATGCAGGAGTTTACTTGCTTTGTGTTAGATGTTTTGTGATGCGGGAGGGCGCCACCGACTTTGCTGTAGACATACACTTGATTCTTGAGATAAACTGCTTTGTCATATTCTTGCTTTGTCTCTCTCAATGTGTTGCTTTGTGTTGCTTTACCATGACATGTTGTGCCACAAACTGCATGTTGGTTGTTCAAGGTTCTTTTTCCCAAAGATATTCCACTCAGTTGTTTGATGCAAAACGAACATACTCTGGGTTTTTGATATTGAGCCCCCTCTTGCTTAACAGTCCAACAAGATTGTATGATTCCAGTTCTGGTAGTCGCAGATGCTCCATTTGATGAACACCTTTAATGTCAGTGAACTTGTCTCCTTGACACAACAAGCCAGATTAAGAAAGTCAATGGAAGGTTAGTTGCACCGCTTCTTACATGATGGTTCTCCACAGGGACCCATGGTTAATCTGGAATCATAACATAAGTGAAATTAACAAGTTGCCATAAATTCAATGCCTTAAGTATTTATAGGATGGGATGTCCACGTGCATTTTTGGTCTCTGAAATAAAGCAGTAAGTTATTGGTTCACAGTGGATATGCATCAATTATGCAAAGCAGAAAATATTCGTCAGATTACCAGTAATAGTGTCAACATTTCATACCAAATTTCTTGACATTAACAATCAAACTGGGTTGACTATCCATGCAAACAGAGTTCAGATGAACCGTTGTCTCAACCCCCTTAAAAATTTGGGCCCCATTTTGGTACCCAAAAACTCTATTTGCACACACTTGAATTATATGTTCAAAAAATAACGTTAAATACCGAAAAAATCATACATATAGGGTAAAAAACGGCAGCCATTTTTGAAATTCAAAATGGAGGCCCTAAAAGCTAATAGTAAAAACTCGCCACCTTTTTTCTGAATCAGTGAAGTTTATCGATGTGTTTTAACACACGGGTGCCAAGAATCTACCCAAAATTTTTTGCTTATTTTACATAAGCCCACAGACTATGAGAATGGAAGACCCAAAAGCTTGTCCACAAGGATGAAACAATACACATATTCTTAAGGATAGAAAGAAGATAAGGCAATTGAATTGACAACAGAACCTGCAGAAGGCTCGGGTGCCATTGGCTATCCATCAACAATAATGAAGTCCACTTTTGAAATCGGGTTCTTAAGGATGTGTGAGTCTAATCCTTTGTTAAAAAAAGGGAAACGACTAAAAAGTGTCACAAAAAACACAGAATGACTGTGGAAACAATGATCAAATGTTGCTTTTGACAGATGAATCAGTTTCAGTTATTTTGGATCTGATCTAAGATAGTATGTGAGATGAAAAAACTGAAATTATAAGAGCCTTGCTTGAAACAACAAACTAAGCCCGGAGGAGGTGCGAATTCGGTTGGGGGTGCATATCCTCAAGTGGTGTTGGAAAGGATGCCTGAAAAGTGATGGTATACAGTCATCCCGCCGTTATTGCGGGGGTTACGTTCCAACCCCCCCCCCCCCCCGCGAGAGTGAAAATCGCGATGAATGGATCCTCCCCAAAAAAATCCGACGTCGTCTGTCCTGGTCGGCTTTGGCAAAGATCAGGTTCCGAGGTGCGGAGATCGACTCGTCTGGTCTGGTCGGCTTGGCAATGATCGGGTTTGAGGTGCCGGAGTCGACTCGCTGGTCTGGTCGGCTTAGGCAATGATCGGGTAAAGGTGCCCGAGATCGACTTGTCCTGGTCTGGTGTTTGGCTGTGCTCGTACCAACCGCCGGCAAAACCTTTTTCTTCCGAACATATATCGGCCAAATTTAACTTCCTCCTGGAGCGTCAGGACCTTCCTCTGCCGCTTGCGGTTCCTTGCCAGAAGCCGAAGAAGGTGCAGGGCGTTTGGGTGGCAATCGTAGGGCCTTTGGAGAAAAAACGTAGAAAATATATTCGAAGTTCACAAGCGAAACTTTGTCCTGTGCGTTGTGTGACCTGGGTCGTCACCACGCGTTTTATAATTTATTGGCTTAAATAATTTTATATTTTATATATTATACCGCGATATACCGGGAATCCGCAGAAAAAATTAGTTAGGTTCCAAAGGGGAAATCCGCGAGAAACCAGGGGCGCGATAAGGTGAACCGCGATATAGCGGGGGATTACTGTATTGACTGCAGAAAGGTAGAAATCAAATTTTAAATCCATCACGCTATACCCAGTGGTGAACAACTTATTGGTCCACTACATCTTACAACAAGATAATGATCCAAAACACAACAGCTGGAATAATTAAAACTTATTTTGCAAAAGAAAGAGGAGGCTGCAGTCGTTTGATGGCAAGGAAATGATCCCAAGCTCAATCTTACATCTTTGAAGCAGTATAGATAATAATAATAATAATAATGATAATAATAATAATATTCCGTAAAGGCGCAAGGGCTGCCGAGGTAGATTCATTGGCAAGCGAGTACAGTCCCTGGACGGGTCCGCCACTCCGAACGCAAGGTTACCCGAATGGTTATTAACCCAGTACACTGGCACTCAATTTCAACCAAACCCCTCAGAAGGATGACAAGTGAGTCAACCCACCTGGTGTTAATTCAACAGTCGACAAGGGCTTTGAACTCAGGACTCTCAGGTCCCAAACCAGCCACCTAAACCGCTAACACACCAGGCTTTATCTTAAAGCTGTACGATGAACAATTTGAACAAAAGAAAAAGTAAAAAATCATCCCAGTAACTTAGATGATCTGGGAAGGTCTTGAGAGCACGGAACACCGTTCCAACAAGAGTTTAATAACCAAAGTTATTTGAAAGTGTCCCAAGATAAAAAAAAAAAAAATTTCAATGGTTGAAGGAAAAATGGTGGACATACAGTACTTCACTGATAGTTTATATTCAAAGGCATATAATATTTATGTTGAAGGGGGTACGAATTAGGTAGCACGTTGAGTTTGTGTGGTCATAGCGTTTGTGTAGGTTAGAGCATATTATGTAACCCTGGGAACCATTTGAGCAAAGTTGGCCTGTTCTTATGTATGTGTGGAGAGGCAGTGTAGTTTGGACAAAGGCTTTCGACAGGAAAGCGCAATCTCATACAAATTTGTACATTCTAAAACCATCTCACCCCAACATAATGCCACCGGGGTGGAAAATGGCATGCGCATGAGTGGCTGAGCCTTTCTGAGAGGAGGGATGCACAGGCGTGCCTGCAGGTTAGTATGAATAAGGGAGCACTAACAGTCTTGCATCAAGAAGCTAAAAATAAACGAGTAACCAGCTTAAAAGCAGTTGAGGTTTTGTACAGAGGTGGTTCATCTCTGTGTGGTGTGTTCTGTCCTGTCTTGTCTCCTCTCTCCGCTTTTTCGCCTCCCAGTGGGTGCCGTGGATGTGGACTGGTGCTTGTGCTACTCTTGAGACTTGTTGCTCCCGTTGAGCCTTGCGTCCATCCTTATCCTTTGAAAGACTTGGCTGCCCCTGGTCCCCCACCTTCAAATGAGAGTGAACGAGTGTGTGTGTTCAGGGTTATCATGGATTACTAATGTTGTATCGTTAAGTTGTACCTATTTATTATTAATTTGTTTCTGTCTATGCCTCAGGATTCTCCATTTGTGTCGTCCTGTTGTCTCTTTCCAATAAACCTTAATTCTTAGGTAATAACGTGTCACTTGATTCTACGGGGCTGCAATACCCTTCCCGGGGGTTATGCAGGCTTCCGGGATTTACGGGGGTATACGGGGCCTGCATAACCTCCATAGATCAGTCTTCTGAGATTAATAGGCCCTCAAATGTGGGAAAATGGCCTGGGAAATAAATGGTTGAATGGAAACAGGGAAGAATGGCTGCAACAGACACCACCACCCACAGTTCTCTGAAATTGGGGAATGAACTAAAATTTACCTTTTGTATGGTTGCCAGGTGAGTCAGGGAAATTGGTAATGGGTGACCGAGCAAGAGCAGCCATGAGGTCATCACATGGGCCGAGTGGACAGGGGTTAAAATGTATGTTTGTGTGGTAATAAAAAGGATACCAGATTTGGTGGTGGTAGTTTTGGTATTTTTACTCATGTTTTTAGTAATGAGCAGGCATGACAAGGTGAGGTAAGAGGTGAAGGTTCAAATGAATTGGCAGCTAGGGAGGAGTATTGTTGTAAGGTTGGTGGGTGGGAAGTTGTGTGGTGGTTTTCAGGTGTATCAAGCTCTTGAAGAGAGTGAGGACTGGCGGCCCCTCACCGAACCTCAACCCCTCAGCCCCAGTGAAGTGACTGGGATGGAGAACCCACCGGAAGGGGGTCACTATCAGATGACTACAGGGCAGGACCCTGAGCGACCAATGATAGGCCATGGATGACATTTGGCCTGACCCTCGGTGGTGATACCAGTGAAGGGAGCTGTTGTGGTGCTGAGGAGTGGGAGTCTAAAGGAATAGGATGGGGGGCAGGGAACCTCAAGTTACTGACTGTTTTTACACACTGTGGGCAACACACCCTGCTACAACCTCCACCTGCCATCATGTAGGACATCCTAGCTGCCAATTGAAATGACCCACACCTTTGCAGGTAGAAAGTGAAGGCAGGCCTCACATTGGAGTCTGTTTCCAACCCCTAGCATCCTTTGAATGAACCTTGCCTGCCCCTCTCCCCAACTCCCCATTTACTTCTCGCCCTTCACCCCAATGCCGAGTGAAAGTGATTGTGTTGATCACGGCGCATTTTGGTTAGATATCTGTATCAAGTGCCTTTTGTCTTAACTGTGGTGCATTATTTTAATCTCTAATCATATGTATCCGTCTATTCTGTCATATCGGGATTTGCAATTTGTGTCTCTCTCATAATCTTTAGGATATGTGTTGTGTATCACCGCTCTCTCTTGCATAACAGAAAACGCTTTTGGGCCCGGGTTTTTGGCAAATCCTGGAGGATCGATATAAAATGGCAAAAGCGAGTTAGTTTTCCGAGACCCAGTTGTAATTTAGATCTCAACTGGGGGGGGGGGAGGGGGGAGGGGGAGGCGCGAGGGTTGGGAGAGTAAAGGGGAGGGTGGGTAGCCACGTCATCCTCTCAAACATGAATTCTCTTTGATTCGCCATTCACAAACAAAGCACTTTGCTTTGGCGTGAATGGGTCCGCATTAAGCAACCCCAGTCGACGTGACAATACTGTATATAAATTTGGATATTTTCATAAGATTTATTTTCATCAGAACACCAAAGTGGTTTAGTTTCCTTTTGCATCAGAGTAGAAAATGCAAAACGCAGTCACTGTACATAAACTAAATAAACTGCAGATACAGCAGGTTGACAATGGAGATACCTTCTAGGCTAGCTGCATGGTTAAAAATGTCTCAACAACGGCTCAACAATACATATTAAGCCCTTGTCAGCTTACCAATTATCACTTTTGTGAGCATCTTGCACACTCACTAACCTTTCAATCAAAAAACAGAGGAATTGTAAACATTTGTGAAACAGCCTAATATATCTTTCACTTATGGCTCATATTATAGAGAACTGAAAGCGCTAAAATACTGAACATATTCATTGAAAGCTTTAAACAATCGTTTCACAAACCAAATTTTGAAATCAACAAACATATTGAGAGAGTTGTTTTGATGACACACATAAATTTACAAGTACAATCTCATATGATTAGGTATTGCTTTTTCTTCAAACTGGCAACCTACAATAAAGGGAAACAGTGTTGCATTATAACCTGCAGGCGTCTTCGCTGCTGACCATCGACAGCTCCTTGTGCAAAAGCTTCTCAACGGTGGTGGGTACAGGCCACATCCACAGGTCTCTCACCCTTTGCATTCTTCTGAAATGGGTCAGCCCCAACACCGCAAGAAGCAAACGAACCACCTATTGTGAGTGAAGGAGTAAATATAAATGAGTGGTTCCAACAAACATGGATACCAAATTCTGATACGAATCAAATCTGAATACTAATTTACAAGAGTTGTTAAGATTGTAAAAAGTAAAATGTTATTCAAAAGAAAGACGTTCTGCTAATTGACAAGAAAATTTTACTCGTTGAAACAAGGCAAGTGAAATTTGACCACCCCAATCCATCCTTCCTTACATCCAGGTAGCCATTATTGGCTGCATCGTGTAAGTGGCGTGTCGTCATCCAAACCTCGGCGTGTTCACGTCAACCCCTGCAACCAGCAACTGCTTGGCCAACAAATAGTAACCATGATTACTGCTTCGTGCAAAGGTGTCCAGCCTGTGAGAAAACACGTACTGCAACATCAACCAAATTAAATAAAATTGAACAAGCTAAAATTCCCAAATCTTGTATCAAAAATGTACATTGAGGGGCAGGGGGGAAATCACACTTGGAAGCAACAAGTTTGTTCAGCTGACGAGTATTGTGGTTATCAAAACAAATAACAGACATAATTCTCAAACGCAATGTGTAACAACGCGCAATAATAGGGAGTTTCAAAAAAAAACCCAATAACTTTTGGTTGTTAATGAGATTTTTATATGATACAGGAACTCATAAAGTTTTGTGCACACCATCAAGGCACTTCAATGTGAGCTCCGCTTTGTCGGTGCAGGACATAAGGCGGTACAACGATTCTTGTCCATGTTCAGCTCACAATGTTTGCATCTACCAGTGCGCATGCAGCTGTGATCCGAAGAACGAAGATCCTGCAGGTTGTCACCTTGATGTCGGGAAAACATCTTTAACAAATTCGCCACAAAAAAAAAATCAAGAGGGTTATGTCTGGTATTGTGGGGGGCCAGGTGGTTGGTCCATGTTGGTCAATCCAAGCGACCCTGGAATTTTTTCATTCAGGAATGTGGGGGGCTACTCGGGTATATAGTCTAAGACTTAGCGTGAAAAAAACGACTAACGCCCAATGGGCGCGGAGCGCCGTCTTGTTGAAAAATTATATCGGGTTGCAGGTCTTCAATCTGTGGGAAGGCGAATCCTTCCAATCATGTTCCATGTAATTGTTTGAGGTCACTGCTTAGCTGCAAAGAAAACGGACCCCATGCCCCAAGCGGTTTATGGAGAAGGCCACACCAAACATTGACCTTGGACAGTCGCGTATGCGTTCGATGACCACGTGGGGGGTTTTTCATAGCCTCAGATCACCTCACGTTGTGCCGGTTGATCCTTCCTCGATACATGAAACAAGCTTCGTCTGTGAACAATTGACCTTTTTCAGGTTAATCTTCGTCATAATCGATGCGACTGCCAATTTCCAAGGCAAATTTGTGTTTTGGTTCCGTCAATTTGGTTTGAGTTCCTGCAGACTTCTGCACCTGTAGGCATAAAGCTTTCAGTCTTTTATGCAAAATCCCTGTGTACAGTGGTGGTTGGTAGTCCCAGTTCTCTGGTGCTCACAAATCGATTTTAGTGGACTTGTTGATATTCACAAGAGACACTTGTTCAACGTCTGCTGCAAACTTGTGCTGGTCGACCGGTACTTTTCTGTTTCTGACAACCTCCAGTCTTCCTGAACCTCTTGTACCACTCTCGATACTAGTGTGAATGGCTGATTTCTTCCATACCTTGTACGGACATTAATGCTGAAACGTGGGTGTCGATCTATCTCGATACCATTGGACCACACTCGAGTTTTTCTCTGGCGAGTCGCCATTTACTTTTCATTAACCATCAGTCTGAAAATAGAAAACTTTATGAGTTTCTGTTATCATAATAAAATATGGGTATCGGTTTATCATTTTTGTGGTCTAAATATAATTAACAACCAAAGTTGTCCAGTGTCTTTTTGGGAACACCCGAAATGACCCTAGTGAGTGAAGACATAAAATTTATGATGTTCCCTACCCATCCAAGAAACTATGTGATTGTAATAGGGTGCATGGATGATATGTGTATATGGGCCATTAATAGGCAGCATGTTCAGTTAGCCGATGGTATTTTTTGTTCAGAATGAAACGCATGAGGCGAAAGACGATGTGCTCTAACGAAGCGCCTTTCTCGCTGTGTAACATTTCTTTCACAAAAACGTTTCAAAAGAAAAAGCAGCAACTATGCACACACTCGTCTCAAAGTTTCAAGGAATAAGAAAACAAAACTAGAAGGGCACTCAGTAGGGCGCAAACTCCACCAGGCTCATTATTTACATTTTGTATCCACTGACAGGCGATGTGATTCGGACCTGCACTAAAATTTAAAATTGGCTTGGTTCTTGTCACTAACTAAACTCATGCACCAAGTTTTCGCCCGAATACCGTCTGTAAAGTTTTTAAGATTCCTGTATCACAAACAACAAACATACAGCAGGGATGAAAACAAATAGCCTCCATCACTTCGGTGGGCGGAGGTAACAAGTAGCTGATACTCTCGGTCCCTGCCTTTTCGGGATATGAGGAATATATCTGTGTAATATAAAGCTAAATCTTGAACGTTTTTTTTGAAATATCACGTACATAAGACAAGTTTACCGAGATGGTGCATGCAACAGAATAGAGACATCACTTGCCATGATCTAATCAGGTTGAGATAATGTCAATGAGGAATAAAATATTGCAATATGAAAGCTAAATGTTCAAACGGTTTTTTGAAAATATCGCATACACAAAAGTACGTGGACCGATGACGGTTTGGTCGCTCATTTTACATGTCCACCGCCTCTGACCTTGTACGGAGGACGGGGGATAGATAACAGTCAAGTGGCAAGTGTTTTATACCGTTCAAACAATTACTGAAAATCTTCTTCTTCTTCTTGTCGGCATGCTCGTTAGGGTCCGCCACAGCGGATCAACAGTCTGCCATTTCGTGCTATCCTCCACATCTTCCATTGACACTCCAAACACACCGCGTAGTCCGCGCCATCACCTGCATCCAGAACGTCTTTTTTGGCCTTCCTGCTTCTCCTCCTGCTGGCGCTCCAATCTTCAGCATCCTCTCCCGATATACTCCGCTTCCCTCCTGTGCACAATGTCCAAACATCTCAATCTCGCCTCTCTCACTTTGGTCTCCAAACCGTCCTACCCTGCGCTGGTCCCTCGAATATACCTCATTCCTTATCCTAGTCCATCCTCGTCTCTCCCAACGAGAATCGCAGCATCTTTAAGCTCTGCCACCTCCAGCTCCCGACATCCTGTCTTTTTGTTAGCGCCACCGCCTCCAAGCCATACACACATAGCTGGTCTCATACCGTCTTAATAATCTTCATTTGTGGACAACTGTGTTCCTTTTGAGAGAGCGTGGTGTAATATACTTTGTGCTGGAAATTTACAATCATCAAGTAATTAACTGGAAAATATTTGTAAGAAAGGTTATGTTCATATGGCAAAAGCTGTGCTCATCAATGAAGAAATGAAAAATCGATCTGCAGAATGTAATCCAGTGGACAAGTTGTCCACAAATGAGATGCATTTTTTGTAAATAATAAAAAAAATCAAAATAATCAAAAAAAAAAATAAAATAATCTAATAAATCAAAAAATCAACCATCCAATAATAATTCCCAAATAATATTTATCAAATTCCAATTCAATTCAATCTAATCTCTCCATCATTTTCAAAACAAAAATTCCCAATAAAAATTCAATAAATACTAATTAATAAAATATTTAACAATCCAATATTCTATATACATAAATATCATCAATCAATTATTCAAAAATTATAAAATCTTCCATTATCATAAAAAAAATAAATCCAAAATTAATATCTCCCAAAAAAAAAATCGTAATATATTATAATCCAATAAAATAATTCAACAAAAAAAAAATCAAAAATCCATTAAATAAAATATTAATATAAAAATAATAAATAAATATCAATTCAATATTAAATATAAATCTATAAATTAATAAATAATCCCCTCTATATTATCAAATAAATAAAAAAATTTATATATTTCCCTATCTAAAAAAATTAAAAATATAATTCTAAATAATAAAAAAAAATATATTTAATAATAATAAAAATATCAATTAAATCTACCCCTATCAATTAATCAAAAAAATAAATTTAAAATCCAATTAATAATAAAAAATTTCAATAATATAATAAAAAATATCAATAAAAAATATTTATTAATAAAAAATATATCAATTAATTAAAATTCTAAATTTAATCATGTGACTTTTGACAAGTCAGTTTTCATGACCAAATCCAATAGAAAGCAATCAGGCAGTCCTGCATCACGCAGCCAGGAAAAGAGCACAAAGAGAGGAGTTGTAAGTGATTAGGGAACAAGAACTCAACGTGGGGTATCATCACGACTCACGGCACTCAGCTAGGAATGATCATGAGGTGACAGGACACCAAGAAATGAAACCTCGAGGGAAGAGCTTGAGACAACGAATCAGGATGAAAGTTAACGAGAAAGGTGAGAAATGAATGTAAGTGATTAGTTAAGGTTCGGATTTGGGAGGGTAACCAAAGAGAACGGAGTTTTCCCCTGATGAAACAGAAGACACTGGAGGGGGAGGAGCTGTCAAAGAAGTGCAGAGGGCAGCAAAAGTAAAGAACCAGAATAAAGCCTGGTTACAGAAAAAAAACCCTGCAAACCCACAGACCTTGCAACAATGAATGAGAGGCAGACCCTATCCTGGCACGGACACCAATGATATAAAGGACATTGATTCAAGGGGGATGAGCTATCGACGACACCAGCATAACGAGCCCCCCGGACGCCAAGGGTGATGGAGCCATAATTCTGTGACATTTACTCGAATGAGGTTCTGAAACCCGTCTCGAGTTGAAGATCGACAGGGAAGACTGGGCCAAAAGAGAATTCTGAAGCCAGCTTGGAAATATGATCTGCTCAGAAAATTATGGCAGATTGTGAGGCCCAGTCGCTCCAGAGACTTACGTCTTCCAGGAGCTGACTGCAGATAATGGGACTCTTCGCTCCGCACAGCTTGTTGAAGCAGGAAGAAAGTTAAAGGTGTGAAACTTCTCTGCATTCAAAGGTATGTTCTCCAGGTTAATAACAGTCATCTTTTCCTCTAAATTGGTAAAAAAAAAAACAGGTTGCCATAGCCCAACTGCCTGGTAAGAAGGGGTGAGGAAATATCCTGTACAGGGTGGGAGTTAGCTGCAAAATGATGGCTTAGAAATTTTCCAGTGATGGAGAAATGCATGAACATCGAACAAATGAACAAGATTGGGCTGAAAATGCGCACCTTGAGTGAGTCTAGCTATAAAAAGGTAGAACGTCAGATGTCCATCCACAACCCACATGCTGCCTTTTGCAAGCAGTCAGACATCTGATAGTCAATCGATAAGAGGGGGGGGGGGGGCATGAAGACCATAAGGCGACAATTTGGAAGCCGAGGCAGGTGAAAGAGAACATAAAATGGTTTGGAGATGTCCAGCACTGGCCCCAACCTCATTTTAGATTGAAGGTGGAAGAAAGCCAGCATTTCCCATGAGTGTAATGACCTGGGCAGCAACCAAATAAAATCATGATATTACCAGTGTTTTGAAACAAAAACGAGTTTTGAAGTCCTATGTGATTCATTATTTCACTAATTTGCTCCATGATAGAGAGAAAGATGACCGTCTGTAGTTGAGAAGTTCAACGTATTCTGAACAAGGCACTCTATCTCACTTATGGTCCATATATGCCAACATTTCCCATAATGTACAGGAAGCCATCAAAAGAAAGAATTATAAAAGAGCTTGAAAAAAAAGAGTAGTAGAAGGCAGGTGAACAGGTTTTGAGAAATACCTGGTGAGATTCCATGTGCGTTAGCAGGGTATGCTGTGGGTGCAGTGACATTTTTTGACTCTGGCAGTGACATATGGAGATAATTTTATCTCCGTGCAGGATATCTACTTGAAGTTAGCTGTCATGATGCCAATCACTCCAACTGTCATTATAATGAATAAAGGAGGAATGTGAAAAATATTAAACAAGTGTGAAAGGAACAAAGAACAAAAGATGTCAGGAGAACCTGAATGGATAGATTTCAGCAGTTACTGCCCCAGGCTCAAAACGCAGCAACATGTACAGAGCTACCAGAGGTCCGTCAGCGGGGAAGACACAGTCCACACAGAATCAGGATTATGGTACAACGAACATAATGCAAACGGATGCCAAGAAGGAACCGAAGACTAAAGAGCAAGATGGAGTCATCACAGGAGGAACCTGGAATAGGATTTCAGGTCTGGCATGGCGAATTAGACATTATTGCAGGAGTTGACAGAATCAGACCTATTCTCTGAGAATTCGGAGGAGGGGGAAGATGGGGAATGATGCTCGTGAACATAGTCAATCAACACCGCATCCTCACCAGCACGGCAATTGGGCCTCTCAAAACAGTATAAGATAGAAGCTACATGAGATGAATAGTCTCAAATAATGAGTCATCAAGTAATGGACCAAGTAATGAGGAAGGCAGACAAACAACAATATTCTGTGAAAAAGTTTTTGGATGGTGACAACAGAGGTGAGGAGCATCTATTGGAGAGCTCCATGGAGATCACAAGCACAAGCCTCTGATGCCAGTGGGGACGAATGAAAGGGATGGATGGTGCAATAGCTTCCAGGAGGGAATGGAGTGAAGGAAAGGGTGCCTTCAGAAACCCAAGCCGAATACTTGTTCCACTTGACGCGCGGGACGACGCGTCGCGCTCGCGATCGAAGAGGCAGTCGCCAGCACAGAGTGGAGCTGAGAAGAGAAGGATGTACCCCATCTTCTGCAATTCACCGCAGAGATCAGTTTCTGATGATCATATTTGCAACATGGTCACGACATCTAAGGCTGGGATGGATTAATGTATGTTACATACTGTCCAGGACGGCACGCACCAATGCGGATACGTGAGACCGTGAGACATCGTCGACTAAGAGCACTCTCATATAACATATCACCAACTCACTCGAGCTGTCTTGAGAAACAAGGACATGGTGGGGTCGACGACGCGAAAATTTTTGATGAGGTTGTGATGATGTAAAATGCCGTTTATATTTTATCCAAGTACTGCTAAAAGTAAGGGTTTTTGAAAGTGCAAAGAAGGACTGCGCTGCTGTGCTCTTGCAGTGTTCAGTATATAAATTCAACTAGCCAGGGCTACTTGGCACTTGCTGGGCAACTTCCCACCCACCCTCTTCCCACCGCACCCCTTGCCCCTGCTCTCACCCCACCCCTTGAGGACGAATTCATCGTATGGCTGAAATAATGCTATAGACAATGTTATCCTCCATCCGCCAGTCATGAAACTGAGGTATGTTGAGGTTACCAAGTTTATGTAGACGCATTGTCAAGTGGCTTAAGCTGAAAGCAAGCACTCAATTAGAAACTGTTAAGGAAATGGCTGGCTGGCAAGCGCTAGCTAGCTTGCCTTGGTACAAGCAGTGCTTGGATTAACCAATTAGGCAGACAAGGCGGTTGTGCCTTAGGACAGCCAAAATTTCGCCCAAAACTTCTTTCCACATTAAATATTTGTCTTTTTTTGTATTAAATAATTTGGTTCCTTGAATCAGTTCATCTTTTTGTCTGGGGTCCAATTTCATGAGGCCCGGAGATGTAATTTAAAATTTTTCAGGGCATAACTCTAAAATTTCAAATGTTGCCTTAGGGCCAGCCGGGCTTAACCGGCACTGGTAACAACACACCTGGATCTCTCAACAGCATACAGTGCAGGATGTATTTTCATTGTAATGAAATGTACCTTGTTCAGCCCAACAACATCCACCGCACAGACACAAACTCCAGCTTCATGTATCGTCGATTAGGTGACAGTGAAGACATCTTGCACGAAACTGGCAGATGTTTGCATATTTCCTACTCTTGTCGATCTTTCTTCTCTCCTTTCTCACTGGCAATCAGCAAATAAATTTTCTATCCTCCATCACTTCCATTTTTCATGAGTTTTAGTACGTATAAAAAGGCTCCAATTATATTGGTGCATTCCTGCTGTTGTAGATATCGCTGTGATGACGTCACGCATAGGACCGTCTTTTTTTCATTCTTCACGACGACGGATGCAAACACAGGATATTTTTGCTTGTAACACTCATTGCAAATTCTGGTAAGCAACACTCACAGTCTCACAGACCAGAAGTAAACCGTTTTGATGTCCCACAAAGTTTTGGTTTTTTTTAACGAAATACTACTGTTTTCTTTCCTCTCATTGCCTAAGGATTAAATGTCCTTCATTGGGACGGAGTATATTAGACAGCTGCTGCGATCGCTGCAAACAAAACATGCATTACTCGTTTGAGCGTAATCAAAATGTTACTTTTTTTCCTCGGAAACGGTTATCTTCATTTGAATGATAGAAGGTGTGTTGTTCAGTCTTCAAATTGTACATGAGGTCTTTAAAACAATCTGAGCTAACGTGGAGAGAAAAAAAGATGGTGGTGATTTCTGGAGGTGGAGGCATGGCCTGTAGAAATGGGTGGCGCTTATGACCCACAGACAGACAGACAGAACGCCACAGACAAAGAACTCACCTTTTTATATATTGGATTGAAATAAAACAAAGATTTTAAAGGTTGGAGAAAATTTTTTTCCAGAAGTTTACCGCGCGAATGCAGCGCGATCTTTTACCACCACTCTAAAACTAACGTGTTACATTAGTTTCTCATGCCTGTTGTTTGTGTTCTTATGACATCCTCAAAAACAGCAAGTTACGGGTTTGGAATGATTTTCAATTTGTCCAACTGCCAGACAGGCAAACAGAGTTTAAAAAACAAAAATCTCCATTACTCTCTGGCACATGCACGACCAAGAACAAAATTCAGAGCCAAATACACGACTGCAGGTTCATATTCCAATTCATGGTCAATAAATATAAATATTCAATTTGAAAATTAGCGTTATTCCTTCCATCATAAATGACGTTTGTAGACAGAAGGACAGAGAGACAGATAGAAAGTGAACAATTGCTTAACCCCGTCTTTACACTTGCGCACCGTGGCGTAAAGTGTACTTTTTTAATCAAGCAATTTTCATGAAGCGGGATTTGAGAAGGAATGATGGGAAGGGCGATTGAAGAGAAGGAAGAATGCTGGAAAGAGGGGCAGTCAAGAAAATAGCAAAAAAGAAGGCCGAGGGGTCGGCACAATCTGATCGGAATACGAGTGTGAGGAGGATTGAAGAAAGAATTAACAAATATGGTGAGATATAAGAAGGGATTGGGGGATGTGGGTAGTATAAATAATGGGATGGAATAGCAAGAGGGGAACAGAAAAAAGCAAACGATGAGTAGCAGGCAGACTAGCATGCAACATAACTACATCGCATAACAAATAAACAACAACAAGGTGAGTATACACCACCAAGGCAGGACTTGTAGGTAATAACTTGCACTCGTGTTTTAAGTCTCGATGAACAGTAGTAACAGGTGGATACATCCAATCAGTAACTTTATTCCTTGGAGGAGTGGAGAGAAGCGGACATGCACATGTTTTCAAGCCAAGGAACCGTAAAAAGAAAACGGCATACTGAATATAAAAAGTATAAGCGTGCTGTAGTTGGCTCTCAGTAAACGTTAAGTGTACATACCAATGCCAAATATCCGTTTACTTCTCGGTGGGCTGATTGAAACCAGACTTGGTGCGTGATGGTTGGAAAGCATCGGCTCTGGAGTCTGGGAGATCGGTGATTTCAACTATGGCCGAGTCATACTGAAGAATATTTTTTAAAAAAAACAAAAGTACGTGCTGCTTTCCTCACTTGAAGGTCAGCAATTAAAAAGGATAGAGATGAACAAACAACAATAGGTTGGAAAACCATAGTGGTAACTCTGTGTAAAGTTCCTTGTAGGGAAGAAAAGAAAATAATAACTCATGGTTATTATTCCAAAAACTTCAATTCTCTCAAATAATTATATCTATATTTGCACTCCTTAGAGTAAGAAACATAAACCGCAAAATCCCTCACATTTACGTACGCTCCTTTTTAATGAGGTCCAGAGCGCCCACATCTCCGCGAATCGCCGCCATGTGCAGTGCTGTCTCACCACGCTCATTTCCGCTGTTTCACTTATCCTTGGGTCGAGATCCGAGTGGGTGTTTTTCTTGACCCGGTGTATTCTGCGTGCCATCTTTGCCAGTCTGGCTTGTCTTGGGAAAGGTGAGAAAACAAGTAGAAATTATTACCAAAGCACAAACCTGGAACAACAATAACAGTACTGGCAACGACTCTTGAGACAAGCAAAACATTTTCAGGCTTGTTGTTTTTTGTGGGGCATTAAGAAAAACAAAAGCCCAAAAAAAGAAAAAAATTGTGGATTTTCTGACCTGGACTGCTGGTCGCTTCCGAGCAGTCATCTGCATGAGCAGCGCATTTGCTGGCGCTCGACAACGGGTATCCAAGGGCAGGCCAGCCAAGTTGCACCAAAGAGAAGCCCAGTTACGGACACTTCCTGAGTCTCTTCCTCGTGCTACAGAGTCCTTTCGCATTCTTTTTCGCTCCGGTGGGAACACCTTTTTCTGTTGGGGATATAGGTGGAAAACAGGAACACGGTACAAAAAGGGTTAGTGTTCCGTCGAGCATGCAACAACGGCATTTTCGTCTTACAAACAGTCATAAACACCCAACCTAAATAATATTCAGTGGTTTCTGATTGTGGCCAACACCAAAAAAAAATTAAAAATAAAAAATAAACAAAACGCCAGACATGCAGACCGTACCTTTTACATATATTGGCTCATTAAGATAGTGTCATTTTCACAAGGAATTTCCGATGAGTGCCATGAGGGGGAACACAGGCAACCATTGAAACGTGATGGAATGCTGCCGTCGAAAGGCAGTTGACATTCCCAATTTCTTGAAAGGTGAGGAATGCTTCAACAAATATAATCAATGATGTGTGGTGAGAAAAAGGTCATCACCCACAATTAAAACTAACATGTCAAATGGAAATTTCCAATTCCCGGTTCATTTTGCTTTGTGCAAGAACAAACTTACCTTCCTGGCTGCCTAGATATTTTAATCATCTGGTCAGGTGGAAATATTTTCTATATTTATACGGGTCATAAAGGTGCACTGGTAATTAATGTTGCACACCGCCTTTGCCACGTTAATTAGCTATCCTCGAATAAAAAAAAAAAATTCAGTCCCCACCCGTGCATTTGTTGCCCTGGCAAACAGTATTGTTAAAATTATTCGTTTCACAACATGCATGAGTGCTGTTTTTTTTAATTTTTTTTAACGTGTTTTCCTAATACTCGTATCAAGCAGGTACATCCATTGTTTTCAGGCAGTAAATGCCAGTTGTACAATCATTCAAATGATTCGTCCCATGTTTTTAATACTTATTTTATCTTACTTGTTGTACGTTAAAATGGGAGTTTCTTAATGGTCTGCATCCTGTGGTTTTAATGCGTCCGATTTTTATCCCATTCCATATTTTAAAACTCATGAACCAGATAAATCAAGACACATGCAGAAAATGGTGGATTTCCTCATTTTGAAGACCACCACACACAACCTGAACTGGAATGGCCACTCGATAGAGCACACACACCTCCCGCCAGGCTGAGCAGTTTTAGGTTTCACGATGTAGTGATCCACTGATAAGCCGGATCCGATTCCTCAACCAACATCGAAACAATTCATCCTCGTCACACAGCCAACATGTCACAAATTAACGTCTGAATCGCTCATTATAAAGATGTTAATACAAGTTTTTTGGCCCATCTCTCATGTTAAATAATCACTTCAAAATTAATATTTATCCGGATCCAGATCTTCACTAAAATCGAATCAATTACCTTTCTTTGTCACACAAAATACAAAAAAAACACCCTGGCCCCCCCCCCACCAGTTTCATCCAAATTCGTCCTAAACTTTTTTGAGATATCCTGCTCACAGACAGACAGACAGAACAGACCGACAAACAGAGGTGGAACCTAACCTCCATCCACCTTTGGTGGCAAGAGGTAACTAGAAACAAGCCAAAATTTGCAGATCCACACCAGGACTTATTTGGTGGAGCTTCATTGTCATGTATTTTTTAGACGTACTCCGCATCTAATTGTACATACTTTATAGACGTAATCACATATTAACTTGCATCATTACGTTTTTTGAGGTAATACAGCTTGAAACAGATAAAGCGTACTACTGGCTACCCCTAAGTGACATTTGTGGCCCACAAATTAGCACATTTGTGTGGACCGCAGACAGAAGAACA
Source organism: Eptatretus atami (assembly GCA_035128595.1). Taxonomy (NCBI): domain Eukaryota; kingdom Metazoa; phylum Chordata; class Myxini; order Myxiniformes; family Myxinidae; genus Eptatretus; species Eptatretus atami. Next base: position 76,499,458 of record CM068960.1, on the reverse strand, counting down.
AACAAACAAACAAATGGACGCCAAATAGCATCTTTCCTCTGGCCAGTGTAAACCATAGAAAACCATAGAAGTGGGAAATTATGACCTCCACCACGGAGGTGAACGGAGGTATGTCTTCATCCCATTTGTCCTTTCTATGAGTATGATATATCTTTAAAAAAGTTATGGACGATTCAACAAACTTTGTGGAGCAGCTTTGGATCTTTGGTGGACATGCTGAAGAATCTGGATCCAGATGTTAGGGATTTTTAAGTGATTCTTTACATGAGAGATAGGCCTTGACTTTTTCCATATTCACCTCCGCCACTGAAGGTGAAGCAGGTTATGTTTTCACCCCATTCTGTCTGTTTTGTTTGTTTGTTCGTTGACAGGATATCTTAAAAAGTTGTGGACGGATTCCGGATGAAATAATGTGGACAGGTTGGGGTGTGTTGAACAAGGAACAAGTGATTAGATTTTGGTGGATCCGGATCCTATAGATTTTCCTAACGTGATTCTTGCCATTGAGAGATAAGGCCTAAAACGATATACAGTACAATATCTCAAAAGCTGCGGACGGATTAGGATGAACTTGGTGGACATGTGTGTGTGTGACAAGGAAGAATTGGATTGAATTCGGTGGAAGATCCGAATCTGAAATTTTTTTAAGTGATTCTTCACCATTGAGGAGATAGGGCGAAATTGAGATATAGCAACGATATCTAAAAGTTGTGGACAGATTCAAATAGACTGGGTGAAAAAGTTAGGTGTAATTGCAGGAACAAATCCGAATCGATTTTGGTGAAGAATCCAATCCGGATCTGGATACAAATAATTATTTAATTTTAAAAGTTGATTTCTTACCATTGGGAGATGGAGACCAAAAACTATATAGTAATGTATAACATGATAATTTGAAAAATGTAATTTTGGGGGGGGCGATATTGTTCTCGTGGATCAGGCATTGCGTGGCGGAGGTATGCCCCACTCCACCGAGTGCCCTTATAATTTGTTTCTGTTATAGCCTGAAGTTAAAGAGATTTAAATGAGGTTGTTTTTTTGTCACGATCTTCAATGATACCCCATAATGTCCAAGTGAATTACATTTTTTTGAAATTTTTTTCAACCAATTATTCAAAACGAAAAGCTGAAATGTCTTGAGTTTAATAAGTATTCGACCCCTTTTGTCTATGAACACTCAAATTGAGTCAGATGCATCACCCTTCCTTTGATCATACCTTGAGAGACGTCTCTACCAACTTTGATTGGAGAACACCTGTTGGCCAATTCAATTGATTGGACGAGAATTTAGAAAAGAAACACACCTTCTATAACACGGGCCGCACAGTTGACAGTGCATGTCAGAGCAGAAACTCAATCAATGAAGTTCCAAAGGAACTGTCCCGTAGAAACTCCAACATAGAATTGTGAAAGACTAGGCATAGATCTGGGAAGGGTAATAAAACCAATATTTAGAGTGGTTGAAAGCTCCCAAGAGCACAGTGAGCTCCATCAATTAGGAAATAGAAAGAAAATATGGAACGACCCAGACTCTACCCAGAGCCCTGGCCGTCCGACACAAACTGGGGCAAGAAGGACCTTGATCAGGGAGGTGCCCAAGAACCCCAATGACCACTGACAGAACTACAGAGGTTCCTTGCTGAGAATGGAAAGAAAAACCTGCCCAGAAAGCCAAAAGTGGTCTGTAGCACTTAACAAATCTTGGCTAATGGGAGAAATGGCCATACGGAAGCCAACTCCAGAGAAAAGGCACATGACAAGCATGCCTGGCAGTTTGAAAAAAGGGCAACAGTGAAAGAATGAGAGCATGAAGCAAAAGATTCTCTAGTTTGATGAGATTGAAAAAATCCAAACTATTTTGCCCTGCAATGCCAAAGTGGCTACGTCTGACGGAAACCGAGCACAGCTCATACCTCCATCTAACACCAATCTCTACGTGGAGCATGGTGAATGGCAGCATCATGCGATGGGGAATTTCTTTTCAGCAGCAGGGACTTTTTGGAGACTTTGTTAAAGGATAGAAGGAAAATGAATTGGAACCAAACACAGGAAAATCCTTAAGGAGAACCTGCTTTCAGATGCAAAAGACCTTCGACTGTTCGCAAAAATTTACGTTTCCAACAAGCAATGAACCCAAGGCATACAGCGGAAGCAATTGGGATGGTTCAGAACAAAGAACGTGAAGTCTTGAATGGCAACAGCCCAAGCCCCAGACTTGAAACTCCATGGAGAATCAGTGGAAGTACTTGAAGATCCCTGTTCACCGACACTCCCATATCCAGATGTGCAAAGTGATACAGACCTACCCAGAAAGACTCAAAGCTGTAATCGCTGCCAAAGGCACTCTACATATATTGACTCAGGGGACTGAATATTATGTATAGATTGTTCTGGCATTTCATTTCAATATTTTGTGAAAAAAATTCTCAGAACAATGTTTCAACTGTCATTATGGGTATTTTGTGCAGATCGTGACAAAAAAATAAATTTAATCATTTTAAAATTCAGGCTGCACCACAACAAAATGTGACAAAAGTCAAGGGGTTGTGAACTACTTATTGAAGGCACTGTAATATATATAATAGTACAAGCCATCTCAAAACGTTTATGGACAGATACGGATGAATCGCTGACAGGTGGCTGGATGAAACGGACAAATTAATTTGGATTTTGGTGAGACCGGATCCGGACAATCAGATGGATACAAAATATAAACTGTTCATTCGGCAAAGACGTATGCGCTTTACCCGAGTTGGCCGTTATCGTGGTTGTTTGTTTGCTTCAATGCACAACTGCTTTCCGCTCGCCGATTGAGTGGTAAACTGATGGTTGTCCTCAGATGTGCAGCACATGAAACTTTTCGATGGTAGAAAAAATAAACTTGTAACCTCCCAGACACAACATTTTTTAAATATTAACATTTCAAGAAGAACTCATCAAAGCAGAGCCGGAAATCAGCTGTATTTGATTTTGGTGTCAGAGACATTTGCCTCTTTGTTTTGCATGCTTGCACTATGTAATGTGAAAGAGTGCGACATGTGTTGCTGAGCTCTTTGGCATGTGTGTC
>CM068960.1:76485352-76496381 GCA_035128595.1 Eptatretus atami | reverse complement strand
GCTTGAGTTCCTTGTAATGTCCACCTCATCATAGCAACTAGTTCTGCAGGTAAACACTGTTCTTCACAATTTGTCAATGAGCCATTAAAGGTCCATGGGTTAGATTCGTGGGCTTGCGAAGATAAATTGCTGATAAGTTTTGAGCATGAAAGATGGTCTTCATGTCTGTCTGATAGCTAAAACATCACGTTCCTCCACAACAGTATCTATTGCTGACCGAACAGTTTCCTAGAATGAATGACGCAGGTTTCTTTCTTTTGCTTCAGTAATTGTGAAGTTTGATATTTGTTGTTCTATTGGTGAGTGCAACTGCACGTGTAATCTGTGGGTTTGAATGCCATGATTGTGCAATATTGGTTGTATCCTGTTGCTACTTCACTCAAAGTAAGGATGCTTCCTTGATCTATAGATTCTTGCAATTCAGCACTGAACTCGATCTCTGCAGAAATAAATTCCACTGTATTTTCTGCCTGATGTTCTCTGTGCTGACTCTTTCTTTGGCTTGTATGTACTTGCCCAGTTAATGGTATGGCAATTTTTGTGATATTAATGTCCCTTGAAAGAAAGTCGCCATCAGTTATGATGTTTGCAGGTTTACTTTCCATTGTTCATTCCCGCTAACATCAACTATTTTTGGATTGACACTCCAATATCGACACTTCGACATAATAAGGCGTTCTGTCTTACCACCACAAATCTTCTCGTTTTGACAGAAGAAACTGTTCTTTTGGAATGGAGGGTAACGAGATCTTGTTAGTGGTGGTAGATGCAGGAGTTCTTGCTTTGGGTGTTTAGATGTTTGTGATGCGGGAGGGCGACCACCGACTTTGCTGTATGACAATACACTTGATTCTTGAGATAAAACTGCTTTGTCATATCTAGCTTTGTCTCTCTCAATGTGTTGCTTTACCATGACATGATTTGTGCCACACTGCATGTTGGTTGTTCAGTTCTTTTCCAGATATTCCACTCAGTTGTTGATGCAAACGAACATACTCTGGGTTTTGATATTGAGCCCTCTTGCTTATACAGTCCAACAATGATTGGTATGATTCCAGTTCTGGTAGTCGCAGATGCTCCATTTGATGAACACCTTTAATGTCAGTGAACTTGTCTCCTTGACACAACAAGCAGATTCGAAAGTCAATGGAAGGTTCAGTTGCACGCTTCTTACATGATGGTTCTCCACAGGACGCCATGGTTAATCTGGAATCATAACCATAAGTGAAATTAACAAGTTGCCATAAATTTCAATGCCTTAAGTATTTTATAGGATGGGATGTCCACTGTGCATTTTGGTCTTCTGAAATAAAGCAGTAAGTTATTTGGTTCACAGTGGATATGCATCATATTGCAAGCAGAAAATATTCGTCAGATACCAGTAATAAGTGTCACATTCATACCAATATTTCTTGACATTAACATCAAACCTGTTGATATCCATGCAAACAGAGTTCAGATGAACAGTTGTCTCAACTACAATGCATTTGGTACCCAAACTCTATTTGCACACACTTTGAATTATATGTTCAAAATAACGTTAAATACCGAAAAATCATACATATAGGGTAAAAACGGCAGCCATTTTGAAATTCAAAATGGAGGCCCTAAAAGCTAATAGAAAAACTCGCACCCTTTTTTTCTGAATCAGTGAAGTTTATCGATGTGTTTAAACACGGGTGCCAAGAATCTACCCAAAATTTTGCTTTTTTTACATAAGCCCACAGACTATGAGAATGGAAGACCCAAAAGCTGTCCAACAAGGATGAACAATACAATATTCTTAAGGAATAGAAAGAAGATAAGCATTGAATTGACAACAGAACCTGCAGAAGGCTCGGGTGCCATTGGCTCATCCATCAACAATATGAAGTCACTTTTGAAATCGGGTCTTAAAGGATGTGTTGCAGTACTAAATCCTTTGTTAAGAAAAGGGAACGACTAAAAAGTGCACAAAAACACAGAAACTGGACTGTGGAACAATGATCAAATGTGCTTTGGACAGATGAATCAGTTTCAGTTATTTGGATCTGATCTAAGATAGTATGTGAGATGAAAAACTGAAATTTATAAAGAGCCTTGCTTGAAACCAACAACTAAGCCCGGAGGAGGTGCGATTCAGGTTTGGGGGTGCATATCCTCAAGTGGTGTTGGAAGATTGCTGAAAAGTGATGGTATACAGTCATCCCCCGTTTATTGCGGGGGTTACGTCCCCACCCCCCCCCCCCCCCCCCCCCCCCGCGAGAAGTGAAAATCCGCGATGAATGGATGCCTCCCCAAAAAAATCGACTCGTCTGGTCTGGTCGGCTTGGCAATGATCAGGTTCGAGGTGCCGGAGATCGACTCGTCTGGTCTGGTCGGCTTGGCAATGATCGGGTTTGAGGTGCCGGAGATCGACTCGTCTGGTCTGGTCGGCTAGGCAATGATCGGGTTCAAGGTGCCGGAGATCGACTTGTCTGGTCTGGTCGGTTTGGCTGTGCTCGTCCAACCGCGGCAAACCTTTTTCCTTCCCGAAGCATATATCGAGCACTTTAACCTTCTCCTGGAGCGTCAGGACCTTCCTCTGGCGCTTCGGTTCCTTGCCAGAAGCCGAAGAAGGTGCAGGGCGTTTGGGTGGCATCGTAGGGCTTGGAGAAAAAACGTAGAAAATATACTTTGTTCTCGTGCGTTGTGTGACTGGTCGTGCACCACGCGTTATAATTATTGCTTAAATAATTTATATTTTATATATTATTACCGCCGATATACGGGGAAATCCGCAGAAAAATTAGTTAGGTTCCAAGGGAAATCCCGCCGATGAACCAGGCGCGATATAGCGGGGGATTACTGTATTGACTGCAGAAAGGTAGAAACAAATTTTAATCCATCACGCTATACCCAGTGGTGAACAACTTATTGGTCCAAACTACATCTTACAACAAGATAATGATCCAAAACACACAGCTGGAATAATTAAAACTTATTTGCAAAAGAAAGAGGAGGCTGCAGTCGTTTGATGCAAGGAATGATCCCCTCAAAGCTCAAATCTTAACATCTTTGAAGCAGTATAATAATAATAATAATAATAATGATAATAATAATAATATTCCGTAAAGGCGCATAGGGCTGCCGAGGTAGATTCATTGGCAAGGAGTACAGTCCTGGACGGGTCGCCACTCCGACGCAGGTTACCCCGAATGGTTATTAACCCAGTACACTGGCACTCATTTCACCAACCTCAGAAGGATGACAAGTTGAGTCAACCCCACCTGGTGTTAATTCAACAGTCGACAAGGGCTTGAACTCAGGACTCTCAGGTCCCAAACCAGCCACCTTAACCGCTAAGCCAACACCAGGCTTTATCTTTAAAGCTGTACGATGGAACAATTTGGACAAAGAAAAAGTAAAAAATAATCCCAGTAACTTAGATGATCTTGGGAAGGTCTTGGAAGAAGCACGGAACACCGTTCCACAAGAGTTTATAACCAAATTATTTGAAAGTGTCCCAAGATAAAAAAAAAAAAAATTTCAATGGTTTTGAAGGAAAATGGTGGACATACAGTACTCACTATTAGTTTATATCAAGGCATATTGTTATGTTGAAGGGGGTACGAATTAGGTAGCACGTTGAGTTTGTGTGGTTCATGCGTTTGTGTAGGTTAGAGCATATTATGTAACCTGGGAACCATTTGAGCAAAGTTGTCCTGTTCTTATGTATGTTGTGAGAGGCAGTGTAGTTGACAAAGGCTTTCGACAGGAAAGCGCAATCAATACAAATTTGTACATTCTAACCATCTCACCCCAACATAATGCCACCGGGGTGGAAAATGCATGCGCATGAGTGGCTGAGCCTTTCTGAGAGGAGGGATGCACAGGCGTGCCTGCAGGTTAGATGATAAAAGGGGTCGCACTAACAGTCTGCATCAGAAGCTAAAATAACGAGTAACAGTTAAAAGCAGTTGAGGTTTGTACAGAGGTGGTTCCATCTCTGTGTGTGTGTCTGTCTGTCTGTCTCTCTCTCCGCTTTTTCGCCTCCAGTGGGTGCCGTGGATGTGGACTGGTGCTTGGTGCTACTCTTGGAGACTTGCTCACGTTGGAGCCTGCGTCCATCCTTATCCTTTGAAAGACCTTGGCTGCCCTGGTCCCCCACCTCCAAATGAGAGTGAACGAGTGTGTGTGTTCAGGGTATCATGGATTACTAATGTTGTATCGTTAAGTGTACCTATTTATTATTAATTTGTTTCTGTCTATGCCTCAGGATTCTCCATTTGTGTCGTCCTGTGTCTCTTTCCAATAAACCTGTTATTTCTTAGGTATACGTGTCACTTGATTATACGGGGCTGCATAACCTTCCGGGGGTTATGCAGGCTTCCGGGGATTATACGGGGGTATACGGGGCCTGCATAACCTTCCATAGATAGTCTTCTGAGATTAATAGGCCCTCAAATGTGGGAAAATGGCCCTGGGAATAAATGGTTGAATGAACAGGGAAGAATGGCTGCAACAGACACCAACCACCCCAGTTCTGAATTGGATGAACTAAATTTACCTTTTAGTTATGGGTATGCAGGTGAGTCAGGGAATTGGTATGGGTGACGAGCAAGAGCAGCCATGAGGGTCATCACATGGGCCGAGTGGAAGGGGTTAAATGTAGTTATGTGTGTAATAAAAAGGATACCATGATTTGTGGTGGTTGTTTTGTATTTTTACTCATGTTTAGTAGATGAGCAGGCCATGACAGGTGAGGTAAAGCAGGTGAAGGTTCAATGAATGGCAGCTAGGGAGGGAGTATTGTGTGTAAGGTTTGTGGGTGGGGAAGTTGTGTGTGTTTTCAGGTGTATCAAGCTCTTGAAGAGAGTGAGGACTGCGGCCCCTCACCGAACCTCACCCCCATCAGCCCAGTGAGTGACTGGGATGGAGAACCCACCGGAAGGAGGGTCACTATCAGATGGACTACAGGCAGGACCCTGAGCGACCATGATAGGCCATGGAGTGACATTTGCCTGACCCCTCGGTGGTGATACAGTGAAGGGAGCTGTTGTGGTGCTGAGGAGTGGGAAGTCTAAAGGAATTAGGGTGGGGGGCAGGGAACCCTCAAGTTATGACTGTTTTAACACTGTGGGCAACACACCTGCTACACCTCCACTGCCTCATTGTAGGACATCCTAGCTGCCAATTGAAATGACCACACCTTGCAGGTAGAAGTGAAGGCATGGCCTCACATTGGAGTCTGTTTCCAACCCTGCATCCTTTGAATGACCTTGCCTGCCCCCCCCCCCCAACTCCCCATTTACCTCTCCCCTTCACCCCAATGCGAGTGAAAGTGATTGTGTGATCATGGCGCATTTGGTAGATATTCTGTATCAAGTGCCTTTTGTCTTACTGTGTGCATTTATTTATCTCTAATCATATGTATCCGTCTATCTGTCATATCGGGATTTGCAATTGTGTCTCTCTTCAATAATCTTAAGGATATGTGTTGTGTAATCACCGCTCTCTCTTGCATACAGAAAACGCTTTGGCCCGGGTTTTGGCAAATCCCTGGAGGAGATATAAAATGGCAAAGCGAGTTAGTTTCCGAGACCAGTGTAATTTAGATCTCAACTGGGGGGGGGGAGGGGGAGGGGGAGGGACGCGAGGGGTTGAGAGGTAAAGGGGAGGGTGGGTAGCCACGTCATCCTCTCAAACATGATTCTCTTTGATTCGGCCATTCACAAAGCACTTTGCTTTGGCGTGATGGGTCCGCATTAGCAACCCAGTCGACGTGACAATACTGTATATAAATTTGGATATTTTCATAAGATTTTATTTTCATAGAACACAAAGTGTTAGTTTCCTTTTGCATCAGAGTAGAAAAATGCAAAACGTCCACTGTATAAACTAAATAAACTTGCAGATACAGCAGGTTGACATGGAGATACCTTCTAGGCTAGCTGCATGGTTGAAAAATGTCTCAAACAACCCTCAACAATACATGATGTGAATGCCCTTGTCAGCTACCAATTATCACTTTTGTGAGCATCTTGCACACCTCACTAACCTTTCATCAAAAACAGAGGAATTGTAAACATTTGTGAAACAGCTAATATATCTTTCACTTATGGCTCATATTATAGAAGAACTGAAGCTAAAATACTGAACATATTCATTGAAGCTTTTACAATCGTTCACAAAACCAAATTTTGAAAATCAACAAACATATTGAGAGAGTTGTTTGATGACACACATAAATTTACAAGTACAATCAATCAGTATGATTTAGGTATTGCTTTTCTTTCAAACTGGCAACCTCATAAAGGGAAACAGTGTGCATTATAACCTGCAGAGCTGTCTTCGCTTGCTGACCATGACAGCTCCTTGTGCAAAAGCTTCTCAACGGTGGTGGTACAGGCCACATCCACAGGTCTCTCACCCTTTGCATTCTTCTGAAATGGGTCAGCCCCACACCGCAGAAGCAACCGAACCACCTATTGTGAGTGAAGGAGAAATATAATGAGTGTTCCAACAACAGTGGATACCAATTCTGGATACGAATCAAAATCTGAATACTAATTTACAAGAGTTGCTTAAGATTGTTAAAAAGTAAAATGTTATTCAAAAGAAAGACGTTCTGCTTAATTGACAAGAATTTTACTCGTTGAAACAAGGCAGTGAAATTTGACCACCCAATCCATCCCTTCCTTACATCCAGGTAGCCATTATTGGCTGCATCGTGTAGTGGCGTGTCGTCATCCAAACCTCGCGTGTTCACGTCAGCCCCTGCAACCAGCAACTGCTTGGCCAACAAATAGTATCCATGATTACATGCTTCGTGCAAAGGTGTCCAGCCTGTGAGAAAACACGTATCTCAACATCAACCAAATTAAATAAAATTGGAAACAAGCTAAAATTCCCAATCTTGATCAAAAATGTACATTGAGGGGCAGGGGGGAATCACACTTGAGCAACAAGTTTGTTCAGCTGACGAGTTATTGTGGTTACAAACAAATAACAGACATATTCTCAAAGCAATGTGTACACGCGCAAATATATAGGGAGTTCAAAAAAAACCCAGATAACTTTGGTTGTTAATAGATTTTATATGATACAGGAACTCATAAAGTTTTGTGCACACCATCAAGGCACTTCAATGTGAGCTCCGCTTGTCGTGTGCAGGACATCAAGGCGGTACACGAATTCTTGCCATGTTCAGCTCAGCATGTTTGCATCTACCAGTGCGCATGCAGCTGTGATCCGAGAACGAAGATCCTGCAGGTTTGTCACCTTGATGTCGTGGAAAACATCTTTAACAAATCGCCACAAAAAAAAATCAAGAGGGTTATGTCTGGTATTGTGGGGGCCAGGTGGTTGGTCCATGTTGGTCAATCCAGCGACCTGGAAATTTTTCATTCAGGATGGCTTGAACGACTAACGCCCAATGAGGGCGGAGCGCCGTCTTGTTGAAAAATTATATCGGGTTGCAGGTCTTCAATCTGTGGGAAGGCGAATCCTTCAATCATGTTCATGTTAATTGTTGAGGTCACTGCATTAGCTGCAAAGAAAAACGGACCCACCAAGCGGTTATGGAGAAGGCCACACCAAACATTGACCTTTGGACAGTCGCGTATGCGTTCGATGACCACGTGGGGGGTTTTCATAGCCTCAGATCCTCACGTTGTGCCGGTTGACCTTCCTCGATACATGAAAACAAGCTTCGTCTGTGAACATGACCTTTTTCAGGTAATCTTCGTCATAATCGATGCGACTGACCATTTCCAAGGCAAATACCTTGTGTTTAGATTCGTCATTTGGTTTGAGTTCCTGCAGACTCTGCACCTTGTAGGCATAAAGCTTCAGTCTTTTATGCAAAATCCTGTGTACAGTGGTGGTTGGTAGTCCCAGTTCTCTGGGTGCTCATCAAATCGATTTTGTGGGACTTTGTTGAAATGATTCACACACTTGTTCAACGTCTGCTGCACTTGTGCTTGGTCGACCGGTACTTTTCTGTTTCTGACAACCTCCAGTCTCCTTGAACCTCTTGTACCACTCTCTGATACTAGTCCGTGATGGCTGATTTCTTCCGTACCTTGTACGGAAATTATGCTGAACGTGCGTGTCGGATCTCATCTCGATGAACCGTTGGACACACTGAGTTTTCTCCTGTGGAGTCGCCATTTTATTTTACATTAAACCATCAGATCTGAAAATAAAGAAAACTTTATGAGTTTCTGTATCATATAAAATATAGGGTATCGGTTTATCATTTGTGGTACTAAATATATTAACAACCAAAGTTGTCCAGGTCTTTTTGGAACACCCTGAATGACCCTATGTGAGTGAAGAATAAAATTTATGATGTTCATACCCATGCCAAGAAACTATGTGATGTAATAGGGTGCATGGATGATATGGGTATATGGGCCATAATAGCAGCATGTTCAGTTAGCGATGGTATTTTTGTTCAGAATGAACGCATGAGGCGAGACGATGTGCTCTACGAGCGCCTTTCTCGCTGTGTAACATTTCTTTCACAAAACGTTTCAAGAAAAAGCAGCAACTATGCACACACAAAGTTCAAGGAATAAGAAAAACAAAACTAGAAGGGCACTCAGTAGGGCGCAAACCTCCACCAGGCTCATTAGTTTACATTTTGTATCCCACTGACAGGCCGGATGTGGATTCGGACCTGCACTAAAATTTAAATTGGCTTGTTCTTGTCACCTAACTAACTCATGCACCAAGTTTCGCCCGAATCCGTCTGTAAAGTTTTAAGATATCCTGTACACAAACAACAAACATACAGCAGGGATGAAAACATAGCCTCCATCCACCTTCGGTGGGCGGAGGTAACAAGTAGCTGATACTCTCGGTCCCCTGCCTTTTCGGTGATATGAGGAATATATCTGTGTAATATGAAAGCTAAATCTTGAACGTTTTTTTGAAATATCACGTACATAAGACAAGTTACCGAGATGGTTGCAATGGCAACAGAATTAGAGACAATCACTGCCATGATCTAATCAGGTTGAGATAATGTCATGAGGAATAAATATCTGCAATATGAAAGCTAAATGTTCAACGGTTTTTGAAATATCGCATACACAAAAGTACGTGGACCGATGAACGGTTGGTCGCTCATTTTAATGTCCCCCGTCTCTGACCTTGTCGGAGGAGCGGGGGATAGATAACAGTCAAGTGCAAGTGTTTCATACAGTTCAAACAATTACTGAAAATCTTCTTCTTCTTCTTTCGGCTGCTCCCGTTAGGGGTCGCCACAGCGGATCAACAGTCTCCATTTCGCTCTATCCTCCACATCTTCCATTGACACTCCAAACACCCGCGTGTCCGCCCTCACCGCATCCATGAACCTCTTTTTTGGCCTTCCTCTTCTCCTCCTGCCTGGCGGCTCCATCTTCAGCATCCCTCTCCCGATATACTCCGCTTCCCTCCTGTGCACATGTCCAAACCATCTCAATCTCGCCTCTCTCACTTTGTCTCCAAACCGTCCTACCTGCGCTGTCCCTCGAATATACTCATTCCTTATCCTGTCCATCCTCGTCACTCCCAACGAGAATCGCAGCATCTTTAGCTCTGCCACCTCCAGCTCCGCTTCCTGTCTTTTTGTTAGCGCCACCGCCTCCAAGCCATACAACATAGCTGGTCTCACTACCGTCTTATATACTTTCATTTGTGGGACAATGTGTTCCTTTTGAGCGTGGTGTAATTACTTTGTGCTGGACAATTACAATCATCAAGTAATTACTGAAAATATTGGTACAGAAAGGTTATGTTCATATGGCAAAAGCTGTGCTAATCAATGAAGAAATGAAAAATCGATCTGCAGAATGTAATCAGTGGACAAGTTGTCACAATGAGATGCATTTTTGTAATCAATTGTGACTTTTGACAAGTCAGTTTCATGACCAAATCCATAGAAAGCAATCAGCAGTCCTCATCACCAGCCAGGAAAAGAGCACAAGAGAGGAGTTGTAAGTGATTAGGGGAACAAGAACTCAGTGGGTATCATAAAGATTAGAGATAGAAATGGGAATGATCATGAGGTGACAGGACACCACAGAAATGAAATCCTCGAGGGAAGAGCTTGAGACAACAGAATCAGGATGAAAGTTTAACAAGAGAAAAGAGGGTGAGAAATGAATGTAAGTGATTATTAAGTTCGGATTTGGGGAGGGTACCAAGGAAAGGGTTTCTGATAGAAAACAGAAGACCTGGAGGGGGCAGGAGCTGTGCAAAGAAGTGAGAGGGCAGCAAGAGTAAGACCAGAATAAAGCTGGTTACAGAAAAAAAACCCTGCAAACCCACAGACTTGCCAGCAATGAATGAGAGGCAGACCCTATCCTGGCACGAGACACCAATGATATAAAGGACATTGATTCAAGGGGGATGAGATATGAAGTAGCACTCAGCATACGAGCCCACGGAGCAAGGGTGATGGGAGCCATATTCTGTGACATTTTCGATGAAGGTTCTGAAACAGTCTCAAGTTGAAGATGACAGAGGAAGACTTGGGCCAAAAGAGAATTCTGAAGCCAGCTTGGAAATATGATCTGCCTCAGAAAAATTATGGCAGATTGTGAGGCCCAGTCGCTCCAGAGATTACGTCTTCCAGGAGCTGACTGCAGAAATAAATGGAGGAATTTGTCAGCCAGTTGTGAAGCAGGAAGAAAGTTAAAGTGTGAAACTTCTCTGCATTCAAAGGTATGTTCTCCAGGTAGATGAACAGTCATCTTTTTCTCTAAATTGGTAAAAAAAAAAAAACAGGTTGCCATACCCAACTGCCTGGTAGAGGGGTGAGGAATACTCCTGTACAGGGTGGAGTTAGCTGCAAAATGATGCTTAGAATTTTCCAGTGATGGAGAAAGGCCATGAACATCGACAAAGAACAAGATTGGTCTGAAAATGCCACCTTGAGTGAGTCTAGCCTCTAAAAGGTAGAACGTCAGATGTCCATCCAAACCCACATGCTGCTTGCAAGCAGTGCAGACATCTGATAGTCAATCGAAGAGGGGGGGGGCATGGAGACCATAAGCTGACAATTTGGAAAGCGAGG
>CM068960.1:76446618-76466899 GCA_035128595.1 Eptatretus atami | reverse complement strand
TTGAATGCAACCAAATATTTTTCTACTTTAATGTGTTCCACCTTGGTTTTTTTTTTTACTTCCAGTTTTTGTACTGTCTTCAATTCCTGGAAGTCAAGAGCAGCAGCCCAATGTAGAGCAAAGTAGCCTAAGCGAATGGACCCCAGTTTTTACTGCCACAGACCCAATCACGATCCAGTATTCAATACAACTGAATATACAGAATGCTATGCGCACTGTAAATATTTAGGTTGGCCTATTTAGTATTCCAATCTGAATCAGTGGCTCACGATACAGGGGACCGAAGTTCAAATACTGCATGCACAATACGTATTTGTCCATTTCATGTAAAAGTGCATCGATGACGCCTCATGTCCTTGTCCTGCATGCAATTTATGTACACGTTCCTCCATGATTCTGGGATCAATGTCAACAAAACAGGTCTACGGAAATTGGTAGCATTGAAATCGGTGCAAATGGTTTACATCGGAGCCTAATTGAATTTCCAGGTAATTGAATGAGTGAGTCAACTGTATTAAAAGCAACTGTCCGTTCTCACTGTTACACAAGAGGAAGAAAGTGACTTGCAGACAAAAGAAGAACGCCGTGAAGATGACAATATTTGACGTCACAAGTCAAAAATATTTTTGATGGTATCTTTGTATGAAACTGAAAAGACTCAGCAGGAAGTGTGTGACGGCTTACTTCAGTTCCCAATCTAAACCTATCCTAACATTCCACATACAGGCATGAAAACCACTTCATCTTGTATCCATAATGATATATTTTTTTTCCCAGACATGTGCCAGTGTAAATTACAAAATTGCACATCAAGGAATACATAATTGTACATCGAATGAAAGTGGCAGTTAACCGATAATACAATTTCTACATTCTGCCACATTATTGTAAGCAGAATTTGTGGCTGCCAAAATGGTAATGGTTGTCCTGTTGATGCTATAACAGGAAGCCAAGGTTGAAGGAAGGGTAAATATAACATGACAGACCAGAAAGATAACCTTGCTGTTGCTTCAGTAAAGAACTCGAAGGGGGTAGAATCAAATGCAAGAACAATCCATTTTCCTTTCTTGTTCCCCATGTTTAAACATCCAAAATGGATTGCCAAGTGCTTTAGATGCATTTCCCATCACAATAGAGTAAAAAAAGAGAAAGAAGAAAACATCCAAGAGCCTTGACAAAAAAAAACCTTGACCTTGACTGCCTTCCCTTGCCTTTTCACACCATATCCAGAACACACTTGATAGAAAATCAAAACTTTCCAAACTAGAAGGGCACTCGTCGATGTCACCAGATATGCCTCCGCCCACATTATTACATCATTACGCATACTTGTACCAAGTTTGATATAAATCCCTGAATCCAGATTCAAAATATTAAATAATTCTGGCTACCAGACCATGCATCTGATCAGGTTGAAATTTGAAATGTACATTCCCCTTGGCGAGTAGATCAGAATTGTGATTTTTCACATCGATTTATGAAGCGGTATGCCTGGTGTTGGCTTAATGGTTAGGGTGGTGGGCTCGGGATCCTCGCACCCCAAGTTCAAATCCTGCTCGGCCATTGAATTAATACCAGGTGGGGTCGACTGAGCCTGTCATCCTTCTGAGGTCGGCAAAATGAGTACCAGCTTGCTGGGATGATTGAGCCATTCGAGTATCCTGTGTCGGAGTGGCGACCCATCCAGGATTGTGCCCAATAGCCCAGGAGACTGCTTCAGCAGCACCGACACTCTGTACAGAGAGTGTGGTCCCAGTGGATGGATAGTTAAAGCATTTCAAGAGAAAGACTTTCATTCAAGCCAATGTGGCTACCAGAACCTGTAACCTATTAATTATTTGTGAACACCCTGGTATCCCCAAAGCTTGGGGAACATGTGGGTAAAGTTTCCCTTTGATCCGTCAAACAGTCTGGAGAAGACGATTTTTAAAAGTTTATTCTTCAAAAAAAATCATAGCTGCAACACCATATAACCGATGACATCATAGGTGGACAACTATTTGTTCCTCATGGATAGGCGATCATACCTGTAAAGTTTCTCCTCAAACTGTTCATCCATTTCGAAGATTTTTGAAGGTTTCTATGTTAATCAAAATATATCTGCTGAAGCACATGCCTGATGACGTCATCAATTTTTGCCCGCCATACAATTTAGCCCAAAACGACCCTTAAAATTTTTCATACTGTTTGGATAAAGAGTTCGATGGATGCAATTATGATGTCATAACAAAGCCACCTATGACGTCAAAGCATCACACTTGTTTCGCATGGGGAGTACTTCACATGTGCTAAGTTTCAATATTTTCCATGGAGCGGTTTCAGAGATGAGATCGGTCCAATGCAGAGGTTTCGGAGATGAGATCGGTCCAATACAGCGGTTGTACAGAGGGCTAAGAAACATGAGCAATGGACATTAGACTGGTGGAAATCTGTCCTTTGGTCTGATGAGTCCAAATTTGAGATTTTTGGTTCCAACTGCAGTGTCTTTGTAAGACGCAGAGAAGGTGAACAGATGATCTCTGTATGTGCGGTTCCCACCGTGAGACATGGAGGAGGTGTGATGGTGTGGGGGTGCTTTGCTGGTGACACTATCGGCGATATATTTCGAATTCAAGGCACACTTAACCAGCATGGCTTCCATATCATTCCGCAGTGATACACCATCCCATGTAGTTTATGCTTAGTGGGACCATCATTTGTTTTTCAACAGGACAATGACAATGATCAACAGGACACCTCCAGGCTATGTAAGGGTCATTTGATCAAGACGGCGAGTGATGGAGTGCTGCATCACATGACCTGGCCTCCACAATCACCCGACCTAAACCCAAATGAGATGGTTTGGGATGAGATGGACCGCAGAGTGAAGGAAAGGCAGCCACCAAGTGCTCAGCATATGTGGGAACTCCTTCAAGACTGTTAGAAAAGCATTCCAGGTGACTACCTCATGAAGCCTGGTTGAGAGAATGCCAAGAGTGTGCAAAGCTGTCATCAAGGCAAAGGGTGGCACTTTGAAGAATCTAAAATATAAAATATATTTTGATTTGTTTAACACTTTTTTGGTTACTACATAATCCATATGTGTTATTTCATAGTTTTGATGTCTTCACTATTATTTCTTAACAATGTGGAAAATAGTAAAATAAAGAATATACCCATCAGAGATGGGGAATCCCCCACCATTGAAAAATAAATGAAATCACATAAGCGTTTTTCCATTTATTACAAAAAAACATTTTTTTCAAGATGGCCGCCCCAGTCGGCCATCTTGGATCCGGCCACGCCCAAAATCAATAGGGTTCTTCCTTTTCAGGTGGTACATGTGTGACCCAAATTTCAAATCGATATGGCGAACAGTTTATGAGTTATCGCACTCACAGCTATAAATGTTGACGCCCGGACGGACGGACAGCCGGACGGACGGACGGACGACCCGGGTGACAACAACATCCCCCTTCCGCCACGCGGCGGGGGATAAAAAACCCTTGAATGAGTAGGTGTGTCCAAACTTTTGACTGGTGCAGTAGATTGATGGAAAGGAAAGAGCTTGGAAATTAGCTTGCGAGTCACAAGTGAAGCACCGG
This sequence comes from Eptatretus atami, assembly GCA_035128595.1. Classification (NCBI taxonomy): domain Eukaryota; kingdom Metazoa; phylum Chordata; class Myxini; order Myxiniformes; family Myxinidae; genus Eptatretus; species Eptatretus atami. The sequence goes on along the minus strand of CM068960.1, from coordinate 76,463,315 downwards.
CAGAACTCGACTAATGGGTTAATACTTCGTGTAGGTGTTGCCAAATTAATTCAAGGCTCACATATCACATCACATGGTGCAGAGCACATCGGAGAGGCTGATGAACAAAAATGATTCAGCATTTTTCATGAGTTAAAATGAGACACTTATCACTACCAAGACAACTCGCATTATAAATACATGCTCTAATATTCAAGATGGCAAAATGCATGGGAACGAGGTACAACAAGACATAACAAGGCTAAGAACCAATAAGCTACCAAACGTAAAACAATCGATTGCTTTTTTAAACTTCTTGGAGCTTTGATACCGGTTTTTTAGTCATATCAATCAGAAAAAACAGGATTATTTATGACAGCAGTAACTGCTTCATGCGACCTACTTCAAAATGTCTGAAGGTTAATCTTGTACATTTCCATAAATACTGGGTGATGCGAAAGTACTGAGCAACCTTGTGACTTTTCCTGTAGTTCGCAAGAGGGTCGTATCCGGTCGTGGTAGGAAGAAGTTGGATGTGGTACACCAAGGAGCGAATGATATAGGGAAAGTTTTGCTCTGAGGTTTTGAAAAATAGATACAGGATATTGGGTAAGCAGATGAAAGCAAAGGGTTGTGAGGTCATGTTTTCTGGGATTCTCCAAAGATTAGGAAACGATACAGAAAGTCCAATGACTTCTTGCAAAGTGAAGGAACTTAGTGCTATTCTGGTTCACAGTTCCAGACCCATGGGGACCAACACATGTGTCATAACCATCCCCATCAGTTCCAGTCGATGCATTGAAATCCCCCAAGACGAGAAGAGTATCTCACCTGGGGCACTGATCAACCACAGACTCGAGCGTGGCAAAGAATGCATCCTTCACGGTGAGATGACTCACCTCAGTCGGAGCATATCCAGAGACCAGGGAAATGACACCCACGGAGTGACGAATCCTTAGTCTCAATAATACGCTCGTTAACCAGTGAACTTCAATTATCATTTGAGTCAAGCTTATTGGACACAGCACAGCAACTCCTTGGGCATGGTAACCATCAGAGCGACCAGACCAGCAGTAGGTGTAACCACCTTTCATTCGCCACAATCCGGTCCCCGAACCTCAGAGAGTGCTGCAATATTGATGTCCAGATGCTTGAGCTCAGATGATAACAGAGACATGTGATCATCCTCTCTTAGGGATAGGATATTCCAGGCACCCACCCGAAGGGACCGCCTCAGGTTAACCCAAGGAGACCGCCGTCTGGTGGACGACACCTCAGCACCAACCCAACACGCACTACCGCAATCTGACCCAGGAAGGTTGTTACCCCATGGTTTCCCTCCGATCATCAAAGAGTGGGGGTCTCGAAGGCTTTGCCCCAATCCAGTCATCTGGTGACCTGCCCTGCAGAGGGCAGCTGCACAGGAGGCACTCCCATGGAATGGATTTTGTTTCATCTGGCCATAACATAACACAACCTTCATCTGGCCATAACAAACTCCTAATCGGCTCAGCAATGTGGCGTTCACCAACAAGTGTCGAAGGCAATGGCAATGGCACACAGCATAATTAATTGCCAACTTCCACAGAAGTTGAAAAAATAAATGTGATTTGTTTGCTGCCCAGGCCCAGAAAGGAAAGGACGAGCAAGCCTTTATCTCTGACTGTCACGTGCTCGGGCTCCACACAATCTACGATTCAGCGACTGCAAAACGACGAGGATGAAATCAAACAAGTACTGGTCAATGACAGGAATACTTCACACTTGGTCCTGAGGTAGCAAGACATTGCCATTCTGGAATTGCTGAAAAAGACGATGGAGCCTCTGGCAGTGCTCACTAACATCATGTCAGGAAGCAAGTATGTAACTGTCTCCAGAATCAAAGCCCTGCTCTTCAATTTGGATGAACATGTGCTGGCAGTGGAGGAACCAGATGACAAGCCTAATTCAGGAAGTTGACTCGTCAACAAACTGCGAACCAACATAGGAATGATCTGGGATCGCGCTACACGTTAGAGGCCAGGGTGCTCATCCTCAACATGAGTTTGTTTTTGGATCCCAGATTTAAGACAGCATAATCTTACATATGAGGAAGACGACAACAGCACTGGGCATTGGGCATGTCACTGAGTGCCTGCTCACAGACAATCCATACATCATGGACGATCAACTCTCTCCAACGATCATCACCTCCTCCACCGAATCCATTCCCTCCACATCGGCATCTATTGACCCAGTCGACGAAGAACCCCTGAGGAAGAAGCTTGTGACGTTAGGATCATGGGTAAGGTTAGGAAAAAAGGCACCCGCATTAGAACAAAAAGAACAAAACAAAAGTTAGAACAAAAAGGATTGCTCACCTAGATAAGATCGAGTTGTTTCGGACGAATCCTTGTGTCGACACAGACAGCGATCCATTAGAAAGGTGGCGAGACCGTGTCAAGGACTTCCCCCTGCTGGCTAAACTCGCAAAGAGATACCTTTGCATCCAAGCGACCTCCTCAGCAAGGCAAGACAAATTAACCACCCCCCAAGCGAGCACAGCTCAAACCAGACAAGGCTAATTACCTCCACCAACGAAGATGAAGGAGGTTATGTTTTCACCCGTTTCTGTCTGTCTGTGTGCAGGATATATCAAAAAGTTGTGGGCGGATCTGGTTGAAATTTTGTGGACGGGTTGGGTGTGTGACAAGAATGAACTGATTAGATTTTGGTGAAGATCCGGATCCAGATCCGACTACTACAATTTTTTAAGTGATTCTTCACCATTGAGAGATAGGGCCAAAAACGATATAATACTGTATCGCATGATATTTCAAAAATGTACTGGGCCTGATATGTTCTCGTGGATCAGGCATTGTCTGGCGGAGGTATGCGCTCTACCGAGTGCCCTGCTAGTTTGCTTGTGTTTTTGGCGATACGTTCTCGTGGATCAGGCATTGTCTGGCGGAGGTATACACTCTACCGAGGGCCCTTCTAGTTTGCTTGTGTTTTTGGTGATACGTTCTCGTGGATCAGGCATTGTCTGGCGGGGTAATATCACTCTACCGAGGGCCCTTCTTGTTTGCTTGTGTTTTTGGTGATATGTTCTCGTGGATCAGGCATTGTCTGGCGGAGGTATTGTGCTCTACCGAGGGCCCTTCGAGTTGACCTCCGCCATCGAAGATGGACGGAGGTTACTGTTTTCACCCGTCTGTTTGTTTGTTGTTTGTTTGTTTGTGAACAGTATTACGAAAAACTCCTCGACGGATTTCAACGAAACTTGGTGGGGGGATTAGGTATGGCCAAGGATATTGTCTGGCGGAGGTATGCACTCTACCGAGGGCCCTTCTAGTTTGCTTGTGTTTTTGCCTGCAAACCTGTGAGGGTGAGCTGGTTCAGAATACAGATCTTTATCACAATCGGACTGATGAAGTTTACCAGTGAATTGAAATTACAGCTGATTTGGTGATGCGATTGTGATTGGCAAAGCCCGAAAGCCGTTCGTATCAAATGAACATGACATCATGTCATGATGACGTGACCAAAAGCCGTTCCTCCGTTCCTGTGGAAATTTTGTTAAACTTAAACAATAAGCATCAGATTCGATTTCCATCGGCTTGGCTTTGTTACTGACGATGATCCGCAGGTCTTTTGTTATCTCTGACTTCCACAACTGAGTAAAATCACCAAAATGTGCTTCACTCATGATTAAAACAATAAAACTGAAACACACCACTTGGCGAAAGTTGTCTGCTTAATGTACGTGTTATTTTGCTGATGAGTGATACTGATAAAGATATATGATAACAATGAACAAGCTTTGAGTATAAATGCAGACTGACAACATACTGTTGTGGGCCGGGGATCGGTGGCGAGGAACGGCCGCCAGGTGGAGCAGTAGAGCCGTCTCCCACCGAAAACCGGAATTTAGGTCGCGACTATCGGACAACTCCGAAAGTCACGGTTCACTTAAGGACCGCGATCGCCAATTCTCTGACGGCGTGGGGTAGGGTTAATAGCCAAATTTCAATATACCTAAATACCCACGTCGTAAAATTACCGGGGAAGTCACACCCTCAACGAACTCTGTCAAACCGGGTCGCTCTAACGACCTCGGTCCGGTGTAACCGAGCGGAATTACAAAAGTCCGTCGGTCCAAACGACAACTTACAGCCCAATCGCTTACTGGTTCTCAAGCACGAATCGTGCTGGGTCAATGGAAAAAAACACAGGCAACGAACTGGAACATTTAACAAGAGGGTTTATTTATAAGTGAGGGAGACACAGAGCAGACTTATACCGGGCCTAGTGGCGTGCGCCGTAATCCGGCTACTCGGAGGATCGCTTGAGGATGGGCGCTCTGCACTGGCCACGCTATGAGAGGGTGTAGGGCAGCCCAGAAGCCCAGAATCATGGCGAAACCCAATCCTTATCCCTGTGTCATAAGAGGCGACCAGGGTTGTGTCAGGAAGGGCATCCGGCGTAAAAGCTATGTCAAATCAGTATGCGGATCATAACGGATGATCCGCTGTGGCGACCCGAACGGGAGCAGCCGAAAGACGAACAACACAACACAGAGCAGACTTAATCACGAAAAAATGCAATGTACAATGAAAAGAAAACACTTAATTCTACTGAACAGACTGGCGCCGCGCGCCACGTGCGCTACACACACACACACTACACACACACACACACACACACACACACACACAACACACACACACCACACACCCCTCGGGTCTATTTGGACCCTTCAGCTCGAGAGGGAAGGCGAGCTGAGGGTCAGGTCTGGTTGGGTACCTTTTGCCTCGTGTGGTCACACTGACTCCAACCACCACAGTGGGACTCGAACCCACGACCGAAATCCACGAGCCCACAATCCTGGCTGCTCGACCACCACCACCACGAGGAGCCCCGCAAAAGACCGCAGACCAAGATTGCAGACGACCACGATGACAGACCAAAAGCAATCGCCACGAGGACTCCTGTACTCTCCTCCTGACGACACACTCTACTCTTTCTCTTCTCTGGCCACTCGCCTCCTGATTGGACGGTTGCGGCGATTCGCCGGCCGTCCCTCATTGGACAGGCCCAGGGTAGGCGGGGCAACTCCCACCTTTCTGGGGCGGAGTCGGAGCTGAGGCGATTGTAGCTCCACCTACCTCACCTAAGGCCATGTGCGTGATGGCGACAGTGGAGCAAGGCGAAGGTGCACTGTTGTTGTTGTAGTTGATGTATAAATTCTAACTATAAAATAACTCGCAGCGCACACACGAATTCCCATTAGACAGGAGGGATTCTAACTATAAACAATACTTATCGAAATAACTAGCTTAGGGACTGCTGTCTTTTGTGTGCAATTGGCTTCCAGATTCGTAACAATACTAAGCAGCACGGAAGGCCATGCCCCCGACTGTGAAGAGAGTGATTATACAAGTGACGAGAGTCAAGAAAACATTTAAAAGAAATATTGTTGTGGCTGTGGAAATTGGAAATGGACCCCCGAGCATTCAGACACACACACACACACTCAGACACACACACACACACACACACACAACACACACACACACACACACACACACAGGTTCTGTTCCCATCAGAAGATAAGTCTTCAATTCGTGCAGAATAGACTTCCGGTTCCCGCCCTTTGTTTCAGGGATGGAGGAAATGACGTTGAGTTTGAGTTTAGCGTGTTTCCATTCCCTGAGTAACGCCCTCGGCCCCCCCCCCCGAAGTATCGACTCTTCAACTTTTGTCTTTTCGGCGAACAATCCATCTTTCAATCCCTCCGTTATCAATCAATCTTTCAATCCCTCGTCTCTCAATCCATCTTTCAATCCCTCCGTCTATCATCAATCTTTCATCCTCCGTCTATCAATATCTTTCAATCCCTCCGTTATCAATCCTTATCAATCCCTCCGTCAATTAATCAATCTTTCAATCCTCCGTCTATCAATCCACCTTTCAATCCTCCGTCTATCAATCAATCTTTCAATCCCTCCGTCTATCAATCACCTTTCAATCCCTCCGTCTAAAATCTTCAATCCTCGTCTATTAATCAATCTTTCAATCCCTCGTCTATCAATCCATCTTTCAATCCCTCCGTCTCTCAATCAATCTTTCAATCCCTCCGTCTATCAATCATCTTTCATCCCTCCGTCTATAATCAATCTTTCATCCCTCTGTCTATCAATCCTCTTTCAATCCCTCGTCTATTAATCAATCTTCAATCCCTCCGTCTATCAATAATCTTTCAATCCCCGTCTATAATCAATCTTAATCCCTCCGTCTATAATCAATCTTTCAATCCCTCGTCTATCAATCCTCTTTTCAATCCCTCCGTCTATAAATCAATCTTTCAATCCCTCCGTCTATCAATCAATCTTTCAATCCCTCCGTCTATTAATCAATCTTTCAATCCCTCCGTCTTATAAATCAATCTTTCAATCCTCCGTCTATTAATCAATCTTTCAATCCCTCGTCTATCATCCACCTTCAATCCTCCGTCTATTAATCAATTCATCCCTCGTCTATAATCAATCTTTCAATCCCTCCGTCTATTAATCAATCTTTCAATCCCTCCGTCTATCAATCCGTCTTTTCAATCCCTCGTCTATTAATCAATCTTCAATCCTCCGTCTATCAATCACCTTCAATCCCTCCGTCTATTAATCAATCTTTCAATCCCTCCGTCTATTAATCAATCCTTTCAATCCTCCATCTATTAATCAATCTTTCAATCCCCGTCTATCAATCAGTCTTTTCAATCCCTCGTCTATTAATCAATCTTTCAATCTCTCCGTCACAATCCACCTTCTCAATCCCTCCGTCTATAATCAATCTTTCAATCCCTCCGTCTATCAATCCACCTTTCAATCCCTCGTCTATTAATCAATTCTTCATCCTCTGTCTATCATCAATCTTTCAATCCCTCCGTCTATCAATCCACCTTTCAATCCCTCCGTCTATTAATCAATCTTCAATCCCTCCGTCATAATCAATCTTTAATCCTCCGTATATCATCCGTCTTTTCAATCCCTCCGTCTATCAATCCATCTTTAACTCCAGTTACCCATCCATCGACGGTCCCTCGCTGTTTAACTTCACAAGAGTACCTCACCAACTCTTCAGTCCTCACGATCCCGCCATTTTTGCCTTTCAAACCCTGTAATTCCCTTGGGAAAACTTCCCTCACCTGAATCCACCGTTCGTTTCTCCATCTCACACCACTCTCGTCGTCCTTGCCCCTCCCAACCCACACTTCACCCCCCCCCCTCGTCGTCCTTGCCCTCCCAACCCACACTTCACCCCCCCCCCTCGTCGTCCTTGCCCTCCCAACCCACACTTCACCCCCCCTCGTCGTCCTTGCCCCTCCCAACCCACACTTCACCCCCCCCCCTCGTCGTCCTTGCCCTCCCACCCACACTTCACCCCCCCCCTCGTCGTCCTTGCCCCTCCCAACCACACTTCACCCCCCCCCTCGTCGTCCTTGCCCCTCCCAACCCACACTTCACCCCCCCCCCCGTTCATTCCACATCCAAACCATCCCCCACCACGTCACGAACGGTAATTACCCGATTAGCCCCCTCTCACTCAGTGACCCGATCCGAATTACCCAATTACCCAATTACCCCATTACCTCATTACCTGAAGGCGATCATTACACAATGGATCCCTCAGCGTGTGGAAATCACCGTGGGATTACATAGATATATTTATCTTATTAAATTATTTCCTGCAGACCTCCCCATTCCCCAAATAAAGCCGATCATTGTTGGCACTTCAATCGTCGTCATCGTGTGAGATGAACAACAGCTGCGCCCTGCTCGTTGCGTACGTGCGGCGTACGTGCGGCGTACGTGCGGCGTACGTGCGTGTCTGCATTTTAAAAATTCATTTTCTCGGCAACCGTTGGTCCACTTGACGTGGAAATTTTACGATCGGAGTTCCGCCACCTGCAGAATTTTTATTTATTTATAATGACGTCATAGGTCACGTGGTACGGACGCCATCTTGGAAAAATTGTCACACCTCCATATCTCACAAACTACTCAATGGAAAAAAAAATTGAAACGTGACTCATTGTCAAGTACTCCCAATGGGGAATAAGATATGTTGATGATGTCATCGGTGCCATCATCATGACGTCATAATTCGACAAGTACAACACTTGATCCGATCAGTATTAAAAATATATATATTTCCTCTGCAATTGTTAGTCAGATGGAGACGAAATTTTCAGAATATGAGCAGCTCCTGTAGAATTTTAATGACAATTATGTCATAGGTCACGTGGTATAGGCGCCATCTTGGAAAATCGAAAAAAAAAAGTTGCACCTCTATATCTCCGAAATCGCTCCATGGAAACAATTGAAACATGGCTTATTGTCAAGTCCTCCTCTTGGGCAATAAGATATGTTAATGATGATGTCATCAATACCATAATTATGACGTCATAATTTGACTAGTACAATGCTTGATTCGATCAGGATGAATTATATTTATCTGCAATTCTTTTCCCATGGGTGAGGATGACGGTTCAGTGCAAGTGAAATTAAATAAATAAATTGATGCAATGGCTGGCTACAAATCTGAACTTTCATCTAAAGGGAGTGAAAAAATGCCAAATATCAAGAATAAAAGGCTTTCCGTGTAATAATTAGGAAACGGGTATTTTGAAATGAAAAATTGATTAGACACATCACACGAGTCACAATGGAATGGCCCAAATGCATCTTCTTGCAAAAATACCATTAGTGAGTGGGTGTTTTATTTCCTCTTTTCTTTTTTACATCCAAATGGGTGAAGATAGGATGACAGCCTTAATTTTCCATTCAACGATACCGTGGCTCATATTCTCACTGCTTAAGAATGGTATAGTTAAATTTAACTCGACCAAGAGTCAAACCAAGTCTGCCCTGTTCGGCATTCCCACCTGAGCACATGTATCACGACTCTGGAACGCGAGGTTCAAAATCCCATGTACTGTTTTGATTTGTCCAATGTCTACAAATGTCCTTGAGACACCATTCCACCAATGTCTCCCGATATCCCTGTCCTAAATGTTACACCTGAAAAAGCTCGACCACAGGCTTTAGATAGACAATATATAAAAATAATTCGTCCAGAAGACCACCTGTCCTGTTGTTCACATCATTCTTCTTTGTTAATATGCAGCACAACGCTGCAGCGCAACATCATTGGCTGAGGTCATGACTGATGCAAGGCCCTCTGCTGGTTAGGGCAGGAATTTGGAATTCGTTCATGATGCCGGCGATAGCTCGCCTACTCTTCATGAAGGACACCATTGGATCTTTAACGTCAACCAAGAAATACTAGCAGACGAGATGCCCGTTCAACGTCGTCCATCCGAGGGAAGGCACACACATTGATGAATCACCCTATCTGTGGAACACTGAGATGACAGTTTATAGCTGGGTTGGGATTCCAACCCAGGTGAGACAGCTTGGAGGTGAGTGTGCATGCCTCCAGGACTGAGGCCACCCTGTTCATATCATTATTATTTTGTATGCAGCCTATGGCTGCTAGTTGCATAATTTCTGGCAGCACAGCTGTGCAGCTGATGAAGTGCCCTCCCCACCCCCCACCATTTCCAGGAGGCTGGTACTCATTTTGCTGAGTCAACCCAATTGGTGTTATGTAATGACAAGGCAGGGGCTCAAACTCAAGACCCTTAGATCTGAAGGTGGCTACCTTAACCGTTAAGCCAACACAGGATTTGTTCATGTAATGATTCATATATATTCCAAGTGGAGAGATGGTCGATTAGGATTAGAGTGAATATAGCATTTCACACAAATCTATTCAAACAAGAACAGCACTCGGTAAAGAGCATACGCCAGACTGTCACATTTTTGTCTCGTTTACATTTTTGTTTTTTACATTTCGTTTTACTGTTTTACAGTTTACATTTTGTATCCCACTAATAGGTCGGATCTGAATCCAGACCTTAACCAAAATCTAATTGGCTTGTTCTTGTCACAGACGCAACTCGCCTACCAAGTTTTGTCATAATCCATCTTCAACTTTTTGATACATTAAACTATAATGTCATTTTTAACCCCATCACTCAATGGTGAAGAATCGCTTTAAAAAATTACTGGATTGGGATCCAGATCTTCACCAAAATCTAATCAGTTAGTCCTCCTTGTCACAAACCCAACCTGTGCACCAAATTTTGTCCAAATCGGTCCATAACCTTTTGAGATATCGTGCCCACAGACAGACAGACAGACAGACAGACAGGGGTGAAAACATAACCTCCGTGGCGGAGGTAATAATTTTAACAATCTTATCAAGAAGTACCTGTAGGATTACAATGCAAACGTAAGGGTTCAAGTCACACCCCACCCCAATTTCGTTGATCACAAAAAATGAAAACATCCAAACAGGCTGAACAAGAACTCCCACTAAAGACAGGCCAACAACACAATAACCCTAAAAATGTTTTCACAACCTTTTTCCTCAAGACAACTCAGTTTGTTCGGTATTCTCAAGCAAGAGGATTCATGATTTCCAAACAAAACAGTTAGCTGCCAACTATTTTGTGGAGTAGTCTGTTTGATTTTATTTTTTTTGGAATGCTGCCAAATAACCCCAAACTTTGTTTGGGTAACTTGACAAAGATAGAAAATGTTGAGGTGTTGTTTCCCACAACAGAACTCTTTTGTAAATCAAGAAAGACAACCTCTTCTTCTTTTAAAATGCGTATATATAACAAAAAGGTCAGCTCAGGCCCTGAATGTGACATGGTGCTGACGTCATGAGCATAAATTATGCCAACACATCACCTCCAACCTAGGATAGTGTCCGTGTGGCACTCAGGTGTTTGAACACCGAGATCTATAGTCACAAATAAATTAAATCAGAGCAGCCGATCCAGATGTTGCCCTTATTATGGACTTGGCGGGATGACATACAGTACCAACAAATCGTTTATTTGTGACCATGCTGAGTTGGTCAAATAAAAATCGATCCCCCTAACTTGATGAGGCAGCAAGGTACAGGTCGAGTCCTATAAAAGCAAATGCTGCACAACCTGTTAGCAACAAGTGCCGACAACCACACAAACGCATTGTGTCTGACTTGCTGATCACCAGTTTTTAAGTGCTACACCAGTTTAGGCATTATCTTTTAATTGTGACAATAAATCTGGGTCTTCAAATACCTGAGTGCTACAATGACACCATCCTAGTTTGGAAGTGATGTGTTGGCATAATTTATGTGCATGACGTCAGCGTCATGTCACATTTATGGTCTGTGTTGCTCCTTTTGATAAACGTATATTTTACTGTAATGCAGTTATTACATATGTGGGTATGTATGTATGTATGTATGCATGTTTGTATGTATGTAGCAGAAATAGCGCCCCCTGGTGGTGCATGTGCTTGCCCAGAAGTGCATGGGAAATTTAAAGCTAGAATTCAATTGTAAAGATATATGCGCAAACAAAATAATTCAATTTTAATCTAATTAAATAATGGAACTGTCACAGAACGTACTTTTATGAGCTGTTTGAGAAGAACAGTACATAAATGCCTGTCGAAGCCTGGTGTTGGCTTAGTGGTTAGGGTAGCTGGCTTGGGATCCGAGGGTCCTGAGTTCGAGCTCCGTTTGCCACTGAATTAACACCAGGGGGTTGACTCAGCCTGTCATCCTTCCGAGGTCGGCGAAATGAGTACCAGTGTACTGGTCCCGGTGTATGCCCCGGTTAGAATAGGTGTACCATATCCCTGTGTGTCGTAAGAGGCGCCTAGGGTTGGCGTCAGGAAGAGCATCCGGCCATAAAACATCGCCTCAAGAAGGGAACCATGATTGCATGGAGCCCGCAAAAAGCTAACCCCTGCTCAACAGCTAAAAATGGCTGTAAAAAGGCAGTTTTTTAAAAGTTGTTTTTTTAGTACATAAATGCCTGTCATCGATGGACCCTTCAGCTAATTATATATATATATATGTATATGTATATGTATATGTATGTCACCAGTTTTTAGACACCAGTAGACAACTGATTATACCATCATTTTATGACATGTGGACTGGCCTCCCCTTTCCCAGGACAATTTATTTTTCCTAGACCCACCTCTATATTAGAAAAGGTTAACATCCATGCCAGCTTATTATGAGGGTTGCTCAAGCATGACCTACACTTCTGTTTCAAAACTAAGTGTTATGAAAAATACTTGCATGGTCTTTCAAGATGTTCCACACAGCTTCGGACAGACACTTGTCTCCTCAGAGTGGAATATGTTATTCGACTTCATTTGTTCAAGAAGTGTATCTAACCAGTGAACAGCATCATTCTTAATACACTTGTTTCTCAAAAACTTCTTGCCCATAAAGGACTCGATCATATGGATGTCCTTGAAGAAAAACAGTCAACAGCTTGTGAAGGAAATCCTATAAAATTCAAAAGGCTTGATTTTCGTTTGGTTTATTTTATTTTATTTACAGGCTCAAAGGCTTGTGGAGGAGCTGTGACAAATCATGCACACATGCAGACAGAGACATAAGACAACACCAGACTAGACATTCACACAAATAGAGCCGATGAGATCGGGGGAAGTTGAGACTGGGAACTTCCTTGCACACTCGGTGTCAGCGCTGTCATATAATTATTGATGTCACTCTTCTCTCCACATTCAGCGGGGCAATTGAGGAGGAACTTCCTCCTTCCCATGAATTCCAACCTATGTGTTTTTTCCATTCCTCTATCTGTTAAATGCCGAGTATCAAGCAAGGAAACAGCATAAACCATTTTTGAAGTCTTTGGTACGATTCAGCCGGGGTTTAAACTTCTGACTTCCCAGACTCAGGAGGATGCTCTTTCCGTGAGACCACCGAATCTGGTAAATTGACCGGAATTTCATAATTTTTTGCTGTCCCACAGTTTTTATTCTCATTACCCACCATCTATATTTCTCAGCACATGAATCAGGCCTGGTGTTGGCTTAACGGTGAAGGTGGCTGATTTAAGATCTTATGGTCTTGAGCTCAAGCCCCTGTTGTGCTGTTGAATCAACACCAGGTGGGTTGACTCAACCTGTCATCCTTCCGAGGTCGGCAAAATGAGTACCAGCTTACTGGTAACAGGGGCACTGCATCAGCGGCACAGCCCTGCCACCAGAAAATGATGCAGCCAAGCAGCCACAGGTCAAATCAGTTACGGGAGCAAGTTCCAGAGCAGAATGTCACAGCATCCACTTTCCGCTGGTACTCCCGGGGCCTCCATCTGGCCATCCCCTTGGCAGATGCCGAGCCAATCCCCATCTCCTTGAGATGCCAATCAACCTGCTGCAACAATGAGGCACGTGGTTGGCCCGATAGCCTCTTTCCTCCAAGAGGATCGCTCGCTGGGAGAATCTGGTGAGCTGGATCAGGATCAGAAAACTGAGCCACATGTCTATACAGCCGCAGCTGACACTCACGGACTATAACATAACAAATCTCATCTGAGTCTCCCTCAGCAACAGTTCGTTGGACACAAAGTCTGACCAGCGATAGCCAAGGATTCTCCGAAGAGAAAAGGAGTCAAGTCTCCATCTCAGATCCTTGGTCAGAGTCCAAGTCTCACATCTGTAAAGCAAGACTGGAAGCACCAAAGGACTTTGACTCAGACTTTCGTCCTCATGCGTAGGTACCGACAGTGCCTCACCCATGAACCAGTGAAACCCCGACTCCCCAGGCCTGCCCCGGACATCGATCAACCTCTGGCTCACAACATGCGGAGACATGACTACTATCACTGCCAAGGTAAGTGAATCTCTCCTTGACTTCAACATCCTCGCCACAAGCAGGTACAGACAAGATACAGTGCCTTCAGAAAGTATTCACACCCCTCGACTTCTGTCACATTTTGTTGCGTTACAGACTTAATTTAAAATGGATTACATTTTAATTTTTTTTTTCACCGATCTCCACAAAATATCCCATCATGACAAAGTGAAAAAAGCTTTTCAGAGATTTTTTACAAATTAATGAAAAATGAAAAGCTGAAATGTCTTGAGTCAATAAGTATGGCAAAGATTCACTTAAGAAAAATTCTCAGAACTGGATCTGGATTCAGACCTTCACCAAAACTGAATCAATTCTTCCAAGCCACCCACCCAACCTATCCCCCAAGTTTCGTCCGAATCTGTCCATAACTTTTTGAAATATCGTTCTGTATTTTTTTTTTTTGGCCTCATCACAATTGTGAAGGAGGAGGAGGAGGAGAATATTGGGACCATACTGTGTGCACAGCGTTGGTACTGCTTAAGCAGTCTCCTTGGCTCTTGGGCACAATCCTGTACGGGTTGCCACTCCGACACAGGATACCAGCATGCTGGCACTCATTTTGCCGACCTCGGAAGGACGACAGGCCGAGTTAACCCCACCTGGTATTAATTCAACAGCTGAGCGGGATTTGAACTCGGGACCCTCGGATCCAAAACCCGCCACCTTAACCATGAAGCCAACACCAGGCATAATTGTGAAGAATCACTTCAAAAATAATATTGTGTCCAGGTCTTCACCAAAATCTAATCATTTCATCCTTGTCACACTCCCAACCTCTCCACTAAATTTCTTCCAAATCCATCCACAACTTTTTTGAGATAGTCTCTTCACCGTCAGACATCCAAACAGCCAGACAGGGATGAAAACGTAACCTGCATCCACCTTCGGTGGCAGAGGCACCTAGAACGGCACTCGGTAGAGTGCATACTTCCTGGCCAGGCTGAACAGTTTACGTCCCACTGATAGGCCAGATCTGGATCCGGACCTCAACCAAAATCAAATTGGCTTGTCGCCATCACATACCCAACTCATCCACCAAGTTTTGTCATCACCCATCCACAATTTTTTGAAACATCGTGCTATATATCGTTTTTGCCCCGATCTCTCAAGGGTTAAGAATCACTTCAGAAATTAAGAAAAACTCTCGTATCCAGATGGTCATCGAAATCAAATCAATTCGTCTGTCACACACCCAACTTGTCCACCAAGTTTCCTCCAAATCTGTCTAAGTTTTTGAGATATTCTGTTCACAGACAGACAGACAGGGATGAGAACATAACCTATGTTCCCCTTAGGTGGCGGAGGTAATAACTGATGTCATTTCTTCCTTGAGAATGAAAATGCCAAAGTTGTGACAAGGTTTCCCAATCAACCGTAGGCAAGGCCTTACGATTGTCAGCAATGGGAATAATAAATCAAACTGAGAAACGTAGTGAACAGAGAGACGGGCCTCAATCCTCACACAGACATGGACACACAGCTGATTGTAATTTGACAGTGCACTCTGAGTTGCCTGCGAGAGATCATGTGCACAGGCAAACCACGGCAGGTGGAAAATGCCCTTTGGCACATGCACGAATCAAAGGAGAGCCGAGTTCTCTTGTTGATTTAAAGAGACAGATGGTAACACATGGTTGATAAACTAGTAAAATGTTGAACATATTTAACTTGGTTACATCAACAGTGGTAATTGCATTTCATTTTTGAAAATGTAAAAAAATTAGCTTTGGCCAAATACTGTAACTTTCAAGGCGTAGAACCTAAAAAAGATAATTATGAGATCATCACGAATGAGAATGCTTAAAATTATAGCTATTGGCAGATTCAGAATGGGGAAGAAAATGCTGGGAGTTTTGGAAAGTGTCTTACACTCAAGCATGGAGATAAAAAAAATTCCAAATCTCATAAAATGACCATCACACCTCGATGCAGGTTTAAAAGCACAAGCCATTAAAGCGTGTTTGCAAGAACACACATTGGTAGCAGCAGCAAAGGGACAAAGATTATATGGTCAGGCCCCCTTTCTGCTGCCACAAAGTCAGAAGGTGCAACATGGCCTGGCTGAAACGAGGCATTCAAACGCAACTGAAAAATGTCGTTAAGGCCACGGAAGCAGAATGATCTACTGGACAATTTTACTCACACATTAATGCAAGTCCCTAAAACCACCTCTCCATTGGAAGCGGCTGCGTGATCTTTACCTTCAAATTAATTTCTGCTACAATGTCAGGCCTGACGATTTCAACATGTTGCATGAGAAATTGCATGATGGAAGCCCGACAGGGAGGTAGCATTCGGCTTGTGACCAAGTGTCCCAAACCCAGGACTGTACTTACCCATATCAGAGTCGTGGTGCTCGCGACTGTTCGGACTGTTGTTGAAAGGCAGCTTGCGCTTGGAGTTTTTCTCCTTGTTGTCCTTCTCCAGCTCATCCAGCTTGTGAGTGCGATTTTCCCCCGTGACCTTGTCCTGTAAAACAGAAACATGACCAAACTCGCAAAGCACTCATCTTGGTGGCCACCGTGTTCCATCCCTTAGTAAACCCACATTGCTATTTTCGTGTAGTCCTAACACAGTACACATCAAAACCCCAAAGCAATAAATTCGCACAATCATCGTGAAAGAGACAAAGAAACCACTTTTGTCAAATGGCAAGACAAATAAATCAATCTTTTGTTGCTTAACAGACATTTCACAATTTAATCCATTGTCAAACTGTTATGGATTGTTAACTTTTCGAATGATCGCATATGATGCACAGCATTTATAAACAGCAAATCTAAATATCGGATTGAACCTGTTCGCGAACCAAGTCTGTCAGCTGTGGACACTTTATTGAACCAGGTTTGTTGTAATACCTGTTAGACTGCTGCCGATTAAACAAGTACCACATGGTGAGAATGTCAGTTTTTTCATGAACCGTGTGCGTGCCACCT
>CM068960.1:76414284-76435742 GCA_035128595.1 Eptatretus atami | reverse complement strand
GTTTAACAATGCAGCGCCTCGTCAACACATATATATATATATATATATTACACGAGATCTGAGAATTAATGATCTATAAGTTAAAGTACATCTGCACGTGAATTCTCACACAATCACTGATATACAGACAGATTACAATAGCCTCTCTGTCCCTCTGGGAAGAGACAATGGCAATCACCTCCATAATATCTACAAAACTCGAAAGATCAAACAAAGAATGCAGACCCTCGCCAGGACTTGTTTTGTGTTGTCTTTGTGTGGTTTTGTAGTACGTATTTTATACATGTGCTTGCATTCTAATTGTACACACTATATCGAGGTACTTGGTTGAAAAAAAGATAACGTGTAATACTGGCTACCACCAAGTGGCATCTGTGGCCTACGTTAGGACAATCTGTGTGGACAGACAAACCCAAGTGCAATGCCCTCTCCTCTGGCAAGTCAAAAGCTGAAACGCTGGATTTTAACTCCAATTTCAGGCACTATTACAAATCAGTAACAAATCACATCATGAAGACGCAGGCAAGCTCCTTCCTAAACTTTGCATCCAATCGGTAACAAATGACATCACTCCTGTGGAGTCAAACACGTGTATGCTCTTCAACAAATACCATCACAAGGTTGACCAAAACCAGAGGTGTGCCTCAGCAGAAATGCCACCAACTGTCGCTTTTATTCAAAAAGCAGTTTTTAAATCATATGAAGACCACAAGGGGAAAACCAGAGATGTCAGGATAAGTCAATTTTGAAGAAACTGAAAAACAAGCTTTCAGCACTTCGGTGACTGTTTAATAACTGTCATATAGATTTCTTTTCAGTAAAAGGAAGAGTGATCATGGCCGATCAAATTAGCATGTAGCATTTGCCAAGCTTCTGTGTTATTAATTTAAGAGCAAAGAACGAATCAATGTTGCAAACTGACATCACTGGTTATCCTTGTTAATAATTGCCATGCAATTTTACCAGGATGTGTGCAAAATCATGCTTGTTGGTTATTAGCATACATTACATAGACCTGGTGATCACAGATTATTTTTTCAACATTAAACGGTCATTGTTTTTTTGTTTGATGTGTTCAACGCCATACTCAAGGGTATTTCGCTTATATGACGACGGATTCTCCATTCTTACTCCGTACTACTTAATATGATGGAAAACGGGAGGAAACCAAGGATAACACACCCCCGCGATAGCGAAGTCACCTCATGTGACTCCCTCATATACCTAAGCAGGTTGATTGCGGTGGGTACATCGAATGAGGATGGTACTCAGACGCGCTAACCATTAAGCCACGGCGTGGGTCCCATAAAAGTCACAATAAAGGTTTGACCAACTTGAACCACGATATGCACCAACTACGGAGCCCATGATATAAACAAATAGGCAATTGTAGCTGCAGAGTTTATGCTGTGAAAGTTTTACAACCTTTCATTTTTAGTTTCTCAACTCTGAATATTATGGTGAACAGTTAACATGAATGAAAGGGAGATAACCAGGAGTAAAGTACTGACAACTCTGGGTTTCTACTTGTTCAGCTTGACAACACTTGTTTTTTCATTGCACGGCTAAACTTTATACCATATAAATTATGTGACACCCCTGGTTATTTGTTAAAGTAATATTGTGAGAGGAAACCTTATGTTGCCAACTATTGGCAGGTGCAATAACCTGAAATTTATAAAAAGTGACATCTCTGGTTTTCCCCTTGTGGTCTTCATATATATATATATATTATAGCATTATGACACAATCACATGTTTGTGTAGAGCCACTTTTGGACAATATACAAATCACCATGAGACAACTGCCTTCACAGACAGGACTGTGAAGTTGAATGGAAACCTAGCCTTCGTGAAGGCGATATAGTGTTTGCCTGTGTCAGCGAACAGGTATAAACAATGTATGGAATCAACAGAACAGTTGATCCGAGTATATCAACCACCGTGGGATGCTCACGAGGAAGTACCTTGACCTTCGCGTTTGCATGAAATTCATTTTCCGTTTCATGTTTCTTCTTTTTTCCTTTTTTTTTTCCACCTCTTAAATGAGAGTGGTTCAAATTTAATCCCGGGATCTTTAGCAAAAGGCAGACTAATGCATAAACATAAACAATTTGAAAGAATTTCTAACGGTGTTGGTTTAGCCCGTGCCAACAAGAATGCGTTTCTGGTTTTGATGCGCGTGCTGAAGGATCAAGGTAAGCAGCAAGTGAGACAACAAAAAGGATGGAGCAAGTGATGAGATTTCTGATTAATGAAATCAAGGCTGCAAAATTTAGATGATTTGCTGCACAGTACGTGAAGATTTCCTGTCAAGGACACCCTTATGAGAGAATAAGTGGGGGCCAGAAACTTGTAATTAATGAGGCTGTTAAGAATTATATTCTGCACTGGCTGTGTACGTATCTGAAACAAAAGTCCACACTGAAGGCAAAGTGAAAGCTTCCACCTTGATGGGGACAAGTAGTCTATCTACAAGACCGGAGAAGAATACCTTGAAAAGCAACATCTATTTTATTTATTTATTTTATTTTTTAAATACACGTATACATTCCAGCTTAGTCAATTATAAGGAAGCAAAGTGGAAAGAAAAAAAATCTATAACGACGGGAATAAGTAAAGAGTTTTGGAAATGGTCACCTGTTTCACTTTAAGGTGTCCGCCCACCTCTGAAAAATACATGTTTGCCAGCTTGACAAGTGTTATTCACCTAGATACAGAATATGTTCCAATGCAAAAACAGAACAGTACTCGATCGAGTGCATACCTTCGCCAGGCTGAACAGTTTAAGTTTTGTATCCCACTGATAGGCCGGATCTAGATCCGGAACCCAACCAAAAAGGAATCGGCTTGTTCTCGTCATCTAACCAACTCATCCACCTAGTTTTGCCATAATTAGTCAACAACTTTTTGAGATATCGTGCTATATACCGTTTTTGGCCCCATCTCTCAACGGTGAAGAATCACTTTAAAAATTCTCGGATCCAGAACCGCATACGGATCTTCACCAACATCTAATCAATTTGTCCTGTCAAACATCCAACCTGTCCACCTAGTTTCATCCAAATGCATCCATAACATTTTGAGACATCGTGCTCAATATCGTTTTTGATCTCGTCACTCAATGACCAAGAACCACTTAAAAAATTCTCGCATCCGGATTCGTATCTTCACCAAAATCGAAGCAATTCGTCCTTGTCCCACACCCAATCTGTGCACCAGGTTTCATCCAACTCCGTCCATAAATTGAGATAT
Source organism: Eptatretus atami (assembly GCA_035128595.1). Taxonomy (NCBI): domain Eukaryota; kingdom Metazoa; phylum Chordata; class Myxini; order Myxiniformes; family Myxinidae; genus Eptatretus; species Eptatretus atami. Next base: position 76,432,488 of record CM068960.1, on the reverse strand, counting down.
CGTGCTGTGTATCGTTTTTGACCCAATCACTCAATGGGCGAAGAGCCACTGAAAAAAATTCGCGCATCCAGATTCATATCCAGATCTTCACCAAAATCGAAGCAATTCGTCCTCGTCATGCACGTAACTTGTACACCAAGTTTCATCCCAATCCGTCCATAAATTGAGATATCGTGCTATATATCATTTTTTTTTTACTAGATCTGCACATACCTCCACCAGGCTGAACAGTCCACATTTTGAATCGCACTGATAGGCCATATCTGCATCCGGACCTTACCAAAATAGAATAGGCTTGTTCTGGTAACCTACGTAACTCATCCACCAAGTTTTGTGTGAATTTGTCCTTAACTTTTTGAGATATCCTGTTCACAGACAAAGACAGACAGGCAGACAAAAAAAACAAACAAACACAAACAGGAATGAATACATAACCACTGTCCACCTTTAGGTGGCAGAGGTAACACCATGAATATTGTTTGCCAGTAATTAAAGCCCTATTATTGGGGGTTTAATTCTGCACAACAGATAATGCTATACATGGCATCAGCTGTGCACCTCCATTGTTAATAACAAGGAGAAAAACCTGAATAATGTATTTCAATTACCAAACTGGTGAGATTCTCAGAAGCATGTTGCAATTAAAGCTTCATTTCTAACATGTCAGAAACAATTATATCATCACATACAATCTTAAGCACAGCATTTGCCATTAGGGATTCACCCCCATTCACCCCCCCCCCCTACTATTTTGTGATGGAAATGTTGGACAGTGCAGCCTTTTCAGAGGTAGAAATTTAGAGCCCGTCCCAAGTTGACCTGAGGGCATGAAGAAGTCAAGCACAATGTGTGAATCGGTATTCCTGTAATATGTAGACCAGACCAGACAGGATACCTTCCCGGAAGGTCATCAGTGAGCCCGTCGATAATGTGGCAATTCTTCTGAGACTAGCTCAGTTTCCAGAAGCTTAAAATGCAATGGCCGCCCCCAACCTCTGGGATACTTACGACGAGTGCAGTGTCCACGGCAAGAGGCCACAACTGTACCCAGTATTAACTCAATTCTCTCATTTGTAGAACTGCCTTCCCGAGGGCTCTTCTATCCTACTCTTCCTTCCAGGTGCACCGCCATCTCATGTCATTCCCCATCACAACCCACGATCCATTCTACCCTCATGAACGCAACCCTCTTTGTTAAAGGTTGAAGGGTTTCCTACCCTCCTATTTTACAGTTCCTTAATTCCCTTGCAATATTGTTCAACCGCTGCCCTACAGCCATTCATACCCTCCACCACCTTGCTCTTCCATTAGCCTCCGTCTTGTAAAGAAAAGTAAAACTAGCTGTACAAATGTTTAAAAGAAATAAACATAATTTGACGTCACGACATTGACCGATATGCCTCTGCCCACATTAAGTCTTTCCTTACTCTAACTTTGACCAAGATCCTAACACCATTTGACCTCAATATCTAGTCTGTACATATGTATCATGGTATATGTAAGGAGTGGTGCCGCCTGAAAAGACTGCGTACAGGTATTGTATGCTTTAAGGCTTGCATGTATACCTGGAACCTGGCTGACACAGCAAGCTATGATTGTGGAGAGCCCCAAACTGCAGAACACTTGATGGAAGAGTGTTCCATCCACCAGTTGGTAGGAGGTTGGAACGCTCTTGCACAGCTTGATCCGCAGGCTTGAGAATGGTTGAGATCTGCTTGGTTTACATCTTGAATGGCTCACAATCGGACCACACAAAATAAATGGTACATGGACTTGGTTTAGTTCAAATCTTCAAATCCCTAAAGGCCTTGTCACACCTTGACGATTTAGCCAGCGTATGCCGACGTATGAAAAATTTGTCTAAAACGCTGGCACACGTCGAAAAGGTATGGGTAAGTTGTTATACGTTAAGAGCACGCTGGCATACATCGTAGTATGCTGGCATACGTCGTAGTACGCTGGCATACGTCGTAGTACGCCGAGCTGTTAGACAAATTTCCATGCTTGAAATTTTTCGACGTATGCCAGCGTATGACTCACACGTTCCGCATACGCTGGCCATAAGTTGTAGGCACGTTACGCGACGTTACACACGTCGACACACGTTACTTGTAAGTTACTCCTAAGTCGAAACACGTCGAGGTAATGTTAGCATACCCGAAACTTATTTCTAACCATGAGTAACGTGTTGTAGGCACCGTTACGCGATCGTTGACACACGTCGACACATGTTACTTGTAAGTTACTCATAAGTCGAAACACGTCGAGGTAATGGTTAGCGTCAGTGTTCCAGACTCCCTGGTTTTTTCTTTTTTCTTCGTATGACGTTGATGTTGACACTTCGATTTCTCGTGCGGTTATAATATAATATAATTAATAGGCTGCCGCTCAACGATTTAAATCATAACCGCACTAGAAATCGAAGTGTCCACATCACCGTCATACCGAAGAAGAAAAAAATAAACCAATGTCACCCGTAGGGTGATCCGTATCTTGCCAAAGGTGACCACGTGTGACTTTTAAGTCACACTGAGGTGAACAGAGCTGCTATCCACCAGGAGCGACTCCTTGAAGAATATCTGCCTACGAGAGATTCCGATGAGAATCGTTCTACAGAGTAACCATGAAAAATATGCGTTTGCCTCATAACGTCACCAAATCACGTCATAATGTCTCAAGCTTGATATATCTAGAAAGCACTCATCGAGGTGTTCAATTTGAGGTACTACACGATATGGTTCCTAAAACTTGAAAATTTGACCTTGGGGTCAAATATGTTTGACCTTTTGCGTTAACCTGATAGGTCAAGGCCAATCGCCACCAAAAATTAACAGCTGAGCGCCAGACCATGAACTATATTCCCATGAAGTTTGAAGACGATCCGATCAAAATTACTCCAAAAATAAGGGTTTCGTCGACTCCCCTGATTTCGACAAAGTGACCTTGACCTTTGACCTTGACCTTCAAATTTTATGCGCTGAAAGGGACCTCTATAGGCCTCTGATATGCGAAGTTACAAAAATTTCCAATGATAACTGTGCTCTGCAGAGTGATTTATAATGATTACAGATAAAAAAAAAAAAACAACAACAAAAAAAACACATGAAGGTCAAGGCCAATCGCCACCAAAAATTAATCAGCTGAGCGCCAGACCATGAACATCTTCCCATGAAGTTTGAAGACGATCCGATCAAAATTACTCAAAAAAATAAGGGTTTTGTCGATTCCCCTGATTTGCGACAGTGACCTTGACCTTTGACCTTCAAAATTTTATGGCCTGAAAGGGACCTCCATAGCCTCTGATATGCGAAGTTACAAAAAATTCCAATGAAAACTGTGCTCTGCAGAATTTTTTTTCGTGATTACAGAAAACAAACAAAAAAAAAAAAAATAATAAAAATAAAAATAAAAAATAAAAAACATACAGACTGACTAACATATCTTGCAAAAACTTCGTTTTGGCAAGATAAAAACCACCCCAAAAAACCAAGGAGTCTGGAGCACCGACGCTAACCATTACCATGACGTGTTTCAACTTATGAGTAACGTACAAGTAACGTGTGTCGAAGTGTGTCAACGATCGCGTAACGTGCCTACAACTTATGGCCAGTGTATGCGGAACGTGTGTCATACGCCGAGTAGGTCGAAAAATTTTCAACATGCTGAAAATTTGTCGACGTACTCGGCGTACTACGACGTATGCCAGCGTGCTTCAGCATGCTATTAACATATACAAAACTTACCCATAATGTATTCGACGTGTACCAGCGTATTCGGCAAATTTTTCATACGTCGGCATACGCTGGCTAAAACGTCAAGGTGTGACAGCGGCTTGACACTTCGATGTCTAGTGCGGTTATGATTTGAATCGTCGAGCCGCAGCCTATTAATAGCCTACGCCACGTGATCGTCGGCGATACGCTGCCGCGCTATGCATAAGTTAGACTATCGTTGGCATAGGTTGTGAACGCTGACAACACGCTCAGCATTCGTTGATATAAGTTATCTATATGTTATCGAAACGTTCTGTGTACGTTACTAATACGTTATGCATACATCCAACTCGTTATGATACGTCCAAAACGGGAAAAAACATCAATAGTTCAGCGTACGCCAGCGTTTTACATACATTTTGATACCTTGCCATACGCTGGCTAAAACGTCAAAGTGTGACAGGGCCCTAACTCGATAACATTTTTATCTGACATGACCTTTTGACCTTTGACATCTTGATGCTGAAATCTAATCAGTTGATCTTTGCATCATAATATATACTTACATCAAGTTTGGTCAAAATCCCATCACTGGTTCACAAGTTATCATGGGAACAGTATTTTACCCAACATAACCTCTGACCTTGACCTCTTGACCCAAAAATCCAATTAGTTCATCTTTACATCATTATACATACTTGTACCAAGTTTGATTTAAATCCCTTCAGCTGGTCTCAAGTATCTAATTTTTACCTGACATGATCTTTTGACCTTTGACATCTTGATGCTGAAATCTAATCAGTTTATCTTTGCATCATAAGATATACTTACACCATGTTTGGTCAAAATTCCATCACTGGTTCACAAGTTAGCACGGTAATATAATTTTTTAACCTAACAGGGCGTCTGACCTTTGACTTTTGACCTCTCGCCCCCCCATAATCTAATCAGTTCATCCTTGCATCATGATACATACTTGTACTAAGTTTGACTTGATCCCTTCATCTGTTCTCAAGTTATCGCATGAACGAAAACCTCTCACGGACGCGCGCACGGACAGACGGACAGACATCCCGAAAACATCATGCTTCCGGTGACAGTCAGTGGAGGGATCATAAAAAGGTTTCCAGTGCTACTTGAGCTGAAAAACCAGCCAAAAGTTTACAGTGCAAACTTCTGAACTGCTGCCAAGTAAAGCCGAATATAATGCATGAATAACCATTTGTGCAAATGGTGGCACAAATTGGATTCTCAGACTTGAAGGTTTCATAAAGCCAAGCAAAGCTGACAACTTGAAAAATGTGTGTAAAACAAACAAAAAATAAAAATCTCAATGGTAAAAGTTTGAGTGCTTCATTCTACAAATAAAGTTAGTCAGTACAGCATGACCTATGACATGATGACATTTACATTTGTGATCGAGAGGTTTTTGTGACACACATCGGCAACCTATTCATCCAAGATGAACAATCATTATTTGGAGATTCATTTGTTGTGAACAAGGAAATGCACAACTGCAGTTTTCACCCGGTGTTCTGGTCGATTGATTACTTCAGTCACCGAAGGTGGACGGAGGTGGTTGTCACCCCTGTTTGTCTGTCTGTTTGGCTGTGAGCATGATATCTCAAAACGTTGTGTACGGATGATGACAAAACTTGGTGGATGAGTTGGTTAGGTGACAAGAACAAGCCGATTCGATTTTGGTTAAAGTCTGGATCTAGATCCGGCCTTTCAGTGGGATACAAAACATAAACTGTACAGCCCGGCGATGGTATGCGCTCTCCCGAGTGATGTTCTAGTGAAAAAAAAAATGCGATTCATTGCGGTTCAAAGTGCTTTTTAACAACCATTTCTCACTTGCACACAGAGGGTTGTTAAGACCTCTGATTTGAGCAGACTTCCTTTCTCTTCAAATGTTAAGTCTGAGACGCTCATCTTTGTCTGCGTGACACTCATCTGGTCCCAAACATAAACCTCCAAAACATCGCTGAACCAACATCACACACTCAGTCCACATGAATAGTAACCGTCCTACGCTCTTGCTCTGTTGATAGGACGACCTTCAGTCAACAAACCCAAAGAAACATTCAACGGTTTCTCCACACAATTCTCTTGATTATAACCACGTGATGTTTGGCATTAACAATCACTGAGTACCAACCTGAAAATAAAATAAAACCATCATCATTTCCTCGACCATCCTGTACTTACTCATCATTGAGGTTTTTTGGGGGGGGGATTCCTCCTGCTTTTTCCAACACTTTATTTTCATTCCATACCCATTATGTTGCTCATTGTGGAGCCACCAAGGCATCATTGTCGGCAGTGATGCTTCTTCTGGTGGCATATTGTGATGCAATTTATGTCTGTATGTGATGGGAATATCAATACCAAAGTGAGGCAGGTAGGTAGCACTTGCAGCAGCGGATAAATCTGAGCATTGCAATTAAAACTGCGAGAGACGCAAGCCAATACACGCCTCGGGCACAATAATGTTCCGACGCACGCTTTCAGCCTCGCATCTCAGTTATCATTTGTCTGGGTTTGTGCTTCAGCTTCGCTTTGGCCTCAGCCCATTTTGTAGTCATTTTGCTCATTTAGCAACCATGGCAGAGCAGTGAAAGCATGCAAATTATCTTTATAAAGCAATTTAATATGACTCAATACTACAAATTGCCCTTATCTGGAAGGTAGTACGGCACATGCACCACGTATAACCCCCTCCAATCCTCCAAACCCTCAGGGACTGAGTCCGACTGAGATAATTTCCCAATATTTCTGGCCATTTAGTCTAGCCAGTCAAATTGCTGTCACATTAATAGCCTTAGCCATTTGAACAGCTGTTATAAAAATAGTACAAAAATAGGTGCACCATTAAAAGAAACAGAAAATCGTCATAGTACTACAAGGAACTGAGACACAAGAAGAGATCATTTGGTACATCCTGATGTGCTTTATCCACATCCCATCGATGCAACTTGATAATGGGATTCAAACTTCCAATCCAGTGCGCACACACACACACACACACATCTATAACCCCACTCAACCAAACGTTAGCCTGGAAGCAAACAAAGGGTCTGCTCAAATGCAGGTCACACCAAACCAGCCAACCAACAGGTTTGCATTTTATCAGTCTGAGAAAGATGGTCAGTTAGGACATGGGAGGAAGTTCGAGAAGGAACATTATAATTGTTCCTGCAAGGACAAGTTCCTAACGTCCTAACCTCCTGACAATATTGTAGTGCACAACAGACAATGCATTTTTTTGACATCGGTCTTTTGTCAGAGCGAAACAATTCCAAAGAAAAGGTTCCCGTTACACAAACAGTACGAAACATCCTCAAAAGCATTAAACTTCCTCATTTACCATAAAGTTTAATCAAGAACGCTTGCCCATGAAAAATGAAGTACCTTTAAAATATATATAGTACTGTATTTACAAAGAAACCTGCCCTTATGGGAATGCCAAAAGAAGTTCACAAACACAATGAAGCACAAAATGTTTTATTAATTACTGTGCAAGCGTCTGTCTAATAAACGTTGAACAGAAACCTTTTTGTTTTGCCAGTAACTATGTAAAAAGCCACAGGTTGTGGAATGGGCATGGCAACAAGACGTTATCTACAAGTAATTCCAAATAGCATCAACTACATTAGCAGTAGTGGGCACACATTTGGTCGGCAATGTGGTGAAGCGCATTCTTGGAAATGCACTTTATGATGTGTTTTTTTGATTTTTTTTGAGAAGGAACAACGTTACTTGTTTTCATCAAAACAAAATATCATAATTTTGAGAAGGTTCCAATGCAGGGTGTCCCAAAAAAATGTACTCACATTTTGGCTCCTCATAACTCATTGAATTTTTCATTTATTTTAGATCAAAATTGACCATAATAATGGCAGAAGTACGACTCGGTTTTGAAGAAAGAAAATTTATCATAAAGTGCTACTAGAACACGAAAACATCATGAAATGCAAAGACAATTTAGAAGACATTTTCACAAAGATCCACAACGGACGCACCATTGCTCGCATCCGAGATAAGTTTGAAACAGATGGAACTGTGCATGACGTCCATAAGGAGCGTTCAGAAGACCACGTCATCAAACCACCCGCAAAGGAAAATCAATTGCTAGAAACCTCCACCGATCCCCACGGAAATCTGTAGACAAATGGCTCGTGAGACAGGAATCCCAAAATCAAGCGCCCATCGCATTTTGAAGCGAATTAATTGGAAAAGTTACATTCCAAAATTAATCCACCTCTAAATGAAGACGATCCTGACGGAGAGCTGAATTTTGTGAGTGTACCTGGGCAAATGCGAAGAAGGACAGCATTTCCATCCAAATTGTTTGGAGCGATGAGGCCAGCTTCAAGTTAAATGGCTCAATTAACCGACACAATTGCACCTACTGGCTCCTGAAATCCGCATGTTACTATGGAACACCATTTAAACTTACCAGGGGTTACTGTGTGGTGTGGGATATCAGCATTGGGCATCCTAGGCCATTCTTTTTTTGACCAAACTGTCACTGGGGATTTACTTAAACTTGCTGCAAGAATCCGTCGGTCCACGTGTCGAAGAGTAATTTGGTGACGAAGAGATTTACTTTCGGCAAGATGGAGCACCTCCCACTACCACCGTGATGTAAGGCCTATCTCGAAGCAACTTTTCCGAACAATGGATTGGGCGAAGAGGTAGTGTTGAATCCCTGCGCGTTCCCCAGACCTCACTCCAATGGACTTTTTTTATGGGGATATCTCAAAGATAAGGTTTACGGCTCAAAACCACAACAGTCATGAGCTGAAAGAGGAAATTGAAAGACAATGTCTTGCAGTTCCAAATGAAATGATCGTAACGCTGTTGAATCCATTGGTCCGCGTTATCGCTGTGTTTGGAACGTGATGGTCGTCAGTTTGAACATTTAAAATATGCATTTATACATTTAACCATTAATCTTGTTTCTAAGTCAATAAACAACGCATTTATTATCATTTAAAGAGTGAGTACATTTTTTTGGGACACCCTGTATTATTCTGAAGAAGATAAAGGAAGATGATTTGTAACACAGATACCACAAAGGTGTACTATATCTGACACACACACACACACACACACACACACACACACACACACACACACCACACACACACACACACACACACACACACACACACACACACAGCACCGTATCTATATTATAAAAGCAGGATTGTCTGTCCACCCGTCCATCCCAGAAAAAACCTTCTGTGGAACGTTTGGTCCAGCGGATGTCCAAAGGTGAGTGAGAGGTTCATAAATTTCTCATAAATTTTGATTCATTTTCGATCCGTACGAAGCGTTTAGTATCCGCCCTTCTCGCGGCAGATTTGTCTGTATTGGGTGTCACGTGACAACAGCATCTACATTCATGTTGTCTCACGAGTGTTTGTATTTGTTATATTAACGGTGCAGTATTAATTTGTGACTGGAATGATGTTGCTTGGAATGAAAATAGAGAGAGATCGAGTTTAAAGCTGAATGAAGAATTTATGTAGGGTTCTATCCGTGACATTCGCGGATTCTGCATTTGCAGTTTTGTCATTGGAACATCATAGAAATATTACCCACCTTACTTCTGTTGGAGTCAGCTGCAGTAAGTTTTTGCCCAAGTCCTTCACGACTGGCTGTTCAGCCCCCGTCCATGCATAGCATGGGTACCTCGCTAATATATATATAATATATAATATATATATATAATATATATATATATATTATATTTCTCCGTCAATCTGTCTGTTCATTTGGGGAGGAGCTTCCCCATTCAGGGTGGGGCTTCCCCATTCAGGAGGGTTCAAAATCAAATCGAAGCCGTTTTTTCGATCCGTATAGCCTAGAGTCCCTTTATAGAGAGAGTAGCGACAATAACGATTTGACGCCATTTTGAGTCCATTCAGTGCGGTGCGCGTGCGGAGCCGCCGGATGGCGCTAGTGCATTGAACCGTGTATTCCATTATGTTCTCTATGTATGAGAGATGGAATGGTCTTTTCCATGTTGATAATGAACAAATTATGTGAAGATGACAAAATAGAAGATTTATGACAACTAATAGCCATATGATAAAGAAGAAATTCACAGAGCTGGTTGTGATTTAACAGTCACAGACATTTAGAACCATGACAAAGAAGGAATGAACTAGACAAGTACACGTGCTTGCTTGTTTCAGCCTCATTTTAATTTCAGGGAGGCGAGAGCGAGACTCGAACTCTCACCTCCCTGCTATACATGTACATGTACAGTACATGTACATTTTACCTTCGGCTTTAGTGACAGAAAGTTTCGAAATAATGTTAATAACATAAGCCGAAGGTAAAAGCCAGTCCCGACCATTCTACACTCAGAAGTTAGATGGCTCCCTTCTATGCTTCTATGGGGTGTCGACCTGTTTAGTATCCTGAGATCTGGCAGTCTACACCCACAACAAAGATTTTAAATCTTTGGTATAACCTACTCTTAAAAGCAAGGGTTAGGGTTTAGGGTTAGATTTAGGTTTAGGGTCAGGTTTAGGGTTAGGGTTAGGGTCAGAATTAGGGTTAGTGTTGACCCTAACCCTGCCTTTGAAGTGTGGGCCGTGAAGCCCGTGGCCGAGTTAGCCCGGATCCGTTCTCCATTCATTCGTCTTTGTTTTGATTTAGTTTGACTTTGACTTTTAGTCTGAGTCTGACTTTGGAGACCTGATCTAGACCCTATATTAATTGATCTAGCTCGAAGACTCTAACTCAAACTTAATTTTAAATAAAGATGCCTTCTCCTTCAAGTGCTAATTAATCCACGAGCAATGGATAACAAGCCTGGAAAGCCAAGCAAAGGCCAGTCTCACTCGCAGCAGCACAAATATACGCATATGGGACCATTACCACCATCACACTGACCTGGCAGAGAACTGACGAAGAAGTTGCTTTCCATCCAACACGACTGACTCTGTTCTCCCATATTTTCCGTCTTTAGCATCTGATGGAAATCTATACATCTTGAATCCTTCTCCGTTATATTTGTGCACCCAAAGGCGCAACAACCTGTCATTTTGTCGTAAAATCGATGTAAAACACGAATGAGAACGCTGCGTACAGCGGGAACGTTAAAACGCTGACCGATATGCGTCCGATCCTGTCCGCGATGGACTCAAAATGGCTCCACGCAATCGTGACTAGATTTTCCAGACCCTCATGTCACTACCTCTCTATAAAGGGACTCGATATAGCCTATTTGCAAAGCTCGCGCTTTCTTACTCTCTACAGCTTTAACTTAACTCTAATTTGATATCTGATTTCATTTTTTGTGGTCGGTAAGATGGTTTAAGTTTCAGTTTCAAAAAAAAAACAGGACAGAAAAATAGCGTTTTTAGACAAAATTGCATTTTAAGTGAAATTAAGGCCTGGAATAATTAATATAAAGTCTATTCAGACTCCCTCATGGCTATATCTTAACTCTAATTCACCTTCTGATTTCATTTTTTTGGAATCATTAAGATGGTTAAAGTTTCAGTTACAGCAAAAGGAGAGAAAAATCGGATAAATATTGGCGTTTTTACACAAAAAATGCATTCTAATAGGCGTTTTGAATATATCTGGTCTGATGTGATGTGGGGAGGTGGAGTTATCATTGTCACCTTTTCAAGGCTGAATTGTGTGCAAGTACAGGATATATGAAAGCAAACTGTATTTCACATGTGCATGGACATGTAACTGACATATTGTGAGAAATAAATAAACATTTGAAGGAAAATTCCCGAGAGATATTTTTTAGTTCTTATTTTAGAAGTTATGTACACTGTAAACTTTAATAAGTTAATTTTAAATCTTTAATTTAAAAAAATGCCGTTTTGTATGCAGTACATGAACAAAGAGAGTCATTTCGGTTTCCGCCGGACAGAAGGGTGTAATGTAATGCTCATATACATCGCCCACAATATTTTTTCCCAGGGACTTTTCCAGTTGAGTTGTATTCTTAAGACAGTCATCACAATCAAAAAGGTTTCATTCTTTAAATGTGGTCATAATAAAAAGTTGCAAATCTTTGGTACTTTTTGATCCCAAAGTCACAAAGCATAAAGCTTCTGTGTGAAGCAGGATGATGTCAACATGATGATGTTACACATCTTAGGCCCTGTCACACCTTGACGTTTTAGCCAGCGTATGGCAAGGTATCAAAATGTATGTAAAACGCTGGCGTACGCTAACTATTGATGTTTTTTCCCAGTTTTGACGTATTCATAACGAGTTGATGTATGCATAACGTATTAGTAACGTACACAGAACGTTCGATAACATATAGATAACTTATATCAACTAATGCTGAGCGTGTTCGGCGTTCACAACTATGCCCAACGATAGTCTAACTATGCATAGCGCGGCAGCGTATCGCGACGATCACGTGGCGTAGCTATTAATAGGCTTGGCTCGACGATTCAAATCATTACGCACTAGACATCGAAGTGTCAAGCCGCTGTCACACCTTGACGTTTTAGTCAGCGTATGCGACGTATGAAAAATCTGCCGAATACGCGGCACACGTCGAATACGTTATGGTAAGTTTTTGTATACGTTAATAGCACGCTGAAGCCGCTGAAGCATGCTGGCATACGTCGTAGTACGCCGAGTACGTCGACAAATTTTCAGCATGTTGAAAATTTTTCGACGTATCCAGCGTATGACACCGTTCCGCATACGCTGGCCATAAGTTGTAGGCACGTTACGCGATCGTTGACACACGTCGGCACATGTTACTTGTAAGTTACTCATAAGTCGAAACACGTCGAGTTAATGGTTAGCGTCAGTGTTCCAGACTCCCTGGTTTTTTTTTTTTTCGTATGACGGTGATGTTGACACTTCAATCTAGTGCGGTATGATTTAAATCGTTGAGCGGAAGCCTATTAATTATCTTAATATTATTTCCGAGTTTGTGGTTTCGTGTCGCGCATCTTCGACTTTGTTCTGCGCTCGAGTAACGTGATATTCGGCTTACATTATCTCAAAGACCATATGAGGTGCATGGTACAAAAAAAGTAAATAAATGGTTCTGAAACAGTGAATCGATATCCCACTTACTGCATTAAAGTATAATACTACTGATAACTCTGCATCAGTTCCTTTCTCAACACACCCACCCCAACATGTCGCGCAGAGCGCGGTTATGCTAGTATTATATTATAACCGCACTAGAAAATCGAATTGTCAACATCACCGTCATGCCGAAGAAAAAAAAAACCAGGAGTCTGGAACACTGACGCTAACCATTACCTCGACGTGTTTCGACTTATGAGTAACTTACAAGTAAGTGTGTCGACGTGTGTTAACGATCGCGTAACGTGCTACAACACGTTACTCAAGGTTAGAAATAAGTTTCGGGTATGCTAAACATTACCTCGACGTGTTTCGACTTATGAGGTAACTTACAAGTAACGTGTGTCGACGTGTGTCAACGATCGCGTAACGTGACTACAACTTATGGCAGTGTATGCGGAACGTTGAGTCATACGCTGGCATACGTCGAAAAATTTCAAGCATGGAAAATTTGTCTAACAGCTCGGTCTACGACGTATGCCAGCGTACTACGACGTATGCCAGCGTGCTCTTAACGTATACAAAACTTACCCATACGTAATTCGACGTGTGCCAGCGTTTTAGACAAATTTTTCATACGTCGACATACGCTGGCTAAATCGTCAAGGTGTGACAGGGCTTTAAGCAGAGTAAAAGTAAAGTATTATTTCAAATAATCAATCGCATTGCATTTGTTATTTTATGCCTGCCAGGATAGCTTAGACACTTAAAGAATTGCACGTTCAGCTTTGAGCTGTGGAATCCCAACCCAGCTATGAACTGCCATTTCCAAAATGAATAAAAGAATGAGGGAACAGAATGAAACAGCTGATGAACGTCATCATATACTTGCACGGGAAGCAGAAACACAAAGAATGAGGCAGAGGAATGAGATGGCTGATCAACTTCAACACAGACTTGCACAGGATGCTGAGCAACAAAGATTGGAAGATAATGCTTGCTCAGCAAACATGTACAACAGAAGCTGTAATGAATCGGACAAAGTATCTGATAACATTGTCCAAAAGCATAATTGCGGTCCTATGACCTCTCCATGTGTGTACTGTTCTGCGAAACATTTCACAAATTAATAAACAGGAAAAGCGGATGGATTCACACTTTGTTGCTCCAAAGGGAAAGTTAAATTACCTCCCCAAATTGCCGTACCTGCTCGACTGCAACAACTTTATCAAAGTAATGATGGAAAACACCGCAACTTCCAAGACAATATCCGAAGTTGCAATTCGGCTCTGCTCCAAACACAGCCATTTCAGATAGCTGGGATTTATAAATAAACTGTATTTGACATGTGCATGGACATGTATTCACATATAATGTATTCAAATATTATTGGAAGTAAATATATTGTATACATTACATCATTTCTGGATCTGATGAATTGCCAGTACCCATTTTGGAAGACTCTATGTGAAGCATACAACTCAAGATGTCCAAAGTCCAAATACATGTCTATTCCCATCAGGTTTCCCACAGGTGCTCCACTAACCTATATTATAACGTAGGGGTGTCTGTCTGTCCGTCCCTGAACAACAGTAGAATCTGGATAATAAGTGTATGCACCTATTTTTAGATTTAGTGCAGCACATATATGCGCTTGTTTTCCAAATGCACTTGTATTCAAAAAAATCCATGAACTGTACTTATAATGGTAAATGTTCTTCAGATTGGCTGCATAATGTCATTTTTTTTACATCATTACAATTTTAATTGTCCATACCTTGGGAAACAAATTCCAAATACACTTTCTTTCACTCCTCGAGCAGTATCTGTTTAACCTTTGCAACAAGTTCCTTTTCCATGTCTGGGTAAAAGGCCCGTCTTCCGCTCCCTATCTTCCTCGAACCTTTCGCACTATGAACAATTATTTCTTCATTGTTCACCATGCACATCAAAGTCCTTGTGTTAAGTCCGAATTTTACACGTCTTTTACTGGTTCTTACAAGAGTTGAAAAAAACGCGATAATCTCAATCTTCTTATCATGGGTGTGTGATCAACGCTTCACTGTAGTGTCCATGTTGATTGTGATGAAAAACGTTGTTTTACGACTCCATCATAAAAGGTCGTAAAACACCATTTTACGACCCTTGTCTGAAAACACCGTTGATAAATAATGTTGTTTTGAACGTACAACTCTTGAAAGTACCAGTACCGGATGTGTAAGAAATTCGAACTTAAAGTTTATGTACCAATAAAAAACAAAATACTGTCATGTTTGAGATGATAATATTTTCAGTTTTCAAAGCGTTACGATGACGTTTTTAGATGCGCTTATTTATCTCCTCCACGAAAGTGGAGGTGGTTATGTTTTCACCCCTCTCTGTCTGTTTGTGTCCAGGATATCTCAAAAAAGTTGTGGACGGATCCGGATGAAATTTGGTGGGTGGGTTGGGTGTTTCACAAGGACGAACTGATTAGATTTTGGTGAAGATACGAATCCGGATCCGATTTTTTTTTGAGTGATTCTTCACCATTGAGAGATAGTGCTAAACTGATATACAGCACGATATCTCAAAAAGCTGTGGACGGATTCGGATGAAACTTGGTGGACAGATTGGGTGTGTGGCAAGGATGAATTGAATTGATTTTGGTGAAGATCTGAATCCGGATCTGGACACGAGAATTATTTAATTTTGAAAGTGATTCTTCACCATTGGGACAAAAATGTAATGGGCCCGATATGTTCTCATGGATCAGGCATTGCGGGGCGGAGGTATGTGCTCTACCGGGCGCCCTTCTAGTTTTTAATGGAGAAATTAAATAGGGAGGCCCGTGTGTGCTTATTTTTCATATGCACTTATATTCAAGCATTCGCTTATTATCAAGATTCTACTGTACTCCCTCAGTTTTGGGGCGAGCCCTACCAAACTTTGTGGAATTTTTGGTGGGTCCCAGTGAGTGTCCGAAAGTGGGTGGGGGGAGGGGGGTTATAAATCCCTCAATATAATTACGATTTTGAGTTTCCACTCATATGAAATCTCTGTCTCTGTCTCTCCCCACCAGATTTTGAAAATGTGCTGGGGGTATCCAAGGTCAGGTCATGGACACAACCCGCTCACCCACCCCTGCAAGGCAATTCTCTGTATATATGTGTTTGTATGTCTAACAATAAAGAAACTGACCTCAAACAAGTAAATTAGGCCATTTGGCCCATCATTGCCATGGTGCACTCTCAGGTGAATTTTTGCTACAGCTTCAAACATCAATCTTCTTGATGGTTTACGAAAGTCTAAATAACCCCATCTTAATCCGGTGATCCAAATGGGGTAGGGTATTCAGGGCTGCAAGGAGAAAAAAAATACGTAGGGGTTCCATGGTATATGTTATGCATTGAAAACGTTTAAATCTTACAAACATTTTCAAGTGTTTGTACGTTACTCTTTCACAGCTGAACCATCGCACCGAGAGGCCCAAAATTTTGGGTGTTCGTACTTCTGGGAAAGGTTTTAGGCCACCACACATTGGCCTTGATGGCCGTTTGAGGCCAACAAAGGCTGCTATAAAGTGTATATTGAGGAGATAGGTTGTGCTGCCTCCAGCCTGCAGGCAAAAGGTAACCACCATGAGGCCAATAACTCCTGAAATAACTGCCAGGAAAGGCACACCTAGCCGGGCAGCCCCTCTGGTGTAAAATACATATATACTATATAGTATATATTAACTCTATTAATAATACCAAGCTTGCACACTAAAAACTCGGCTCGCCGTCACACGATCCTATGAAATTGCTGTGGCACTTAGCGGACATGCGACAATGTTTGGGAAGTCTTGGCGTTCCATAGTTCCACTTTCATTTTGCACAATGCGTATTTTTGTCATTCCCCATGTACGGTCTGTCGTCTGCTAATCAGCTATGTTGTACTGCTATCACCGTGCATGTGCACGGGTATCGCTAGTAATATATTTATATATACTATAATATATATATATATATATATTATATATATAATTATATATATATACAATATATATATATATATATACACATATATATATACATATATCATATATATATACATATACACACATATATATAATATATAACACATATATATAAATTATACTATAATATATAACACATATATATATTATATATTATTATATATATACAAATATATTGTTGCGGGCCGGGGGTCGGGTGAGAAGACCACTCGGTGGGGAAGCTATTCGGTTCCCACAGGCTCCCCGGAATGTTAGGCCGTCGCACACGGATAATTCCGTGACACGGCGGGTCGCTTAACGACCGTGGACGCCAATAACTCAACCGCTTGACCTAGGGTCCTCCGTTTATGGGTTAATCGGGTTACCTAATTAATCACGTGATTTAATTACCGGGAACACGCCCTCGGTACGCCTTGTCCGAACCGGATCACTCTACCGGATCGGATCACTTTTCCGGATTGGATGTGCAGCCGAGCGACACTGCCAAGGATGTACCGGCTAAAAGGAACGGATCGTTGGGAATAAAGTCCCGGCTAAAGTAGGATTCGGACCATGCTGGATCAATGGAAGAAAAGACAAAAACGAGCAGGGAACATTCCTAATAATAATAATTTATTTACAAGCAGGCAAGGAAAGATATGTGTCACAGTGATGATTTATTGGGGTGTGTTGTGCAGAGATAGAAAGAAGCGTGGTGTGACAAACAGGCAACTTACAAAAGGGGACACAGAGCAGACTTGACGTGAAAATAATCATACTATAATTCACCGATTATGTCCGCTATAGACTCCAAAACGGCTGAACGGATTGTCGCCACTTTCGGCATGCGGTTGCTCGGTGGTCTAATGTACATCATATGCTATGTGAGATCGTGCCAGACGGACAGGTTTGGGAATTTTTGGCGACTTTCTAATTTTTACATTTGTTTGCACGGCGACGTGTAACGTCACCACTGAGGCGTAATGACGTCATGACATCATCGGTCATTCGCTAACATCATTACGTCTGTCGTCGACAGACCGTCACCGCTGAGAGGCGTAATGCCACTCCGAGAAAACAGCATCTGCAATGTACAACCCTCTTCTGCACATGCTGAACTACCTCAAAAAGTGCATTTGACACAAAAAAAGGTAACAAGAAACATTGTATCATCATCAAACTTCATCATCATCATCTCATCTCTCTCACACACACACACACACATACATACTATAATTCACCCATTATGTCCGCTATAGACTCCGAAATGGCTGAACGGGTCAACATGGTGTTGATGTACAGATATTCTTTCACCACCTGCACATATTATAGGCGTATTATGAAACCTCATTCTGGCTGACTTCTTATATCGCATTTATGCGTGTTTTATTATTGAGCAGAAAAAAAAAATCTGCCATTTAATTTTTTATTTTTGAACCAATCACAGCTCTCGCTTTATATTATTAT
>CM068960.1:76354605-76392888 GCA_035128595.1 Eptatretus atami | reverse complement strand
AGAAGGGCACTCGGTAGAGCGTATACCTCCACCACGTAATGCCTGATCCACGAGAACATATTGGGCCCAATAAATTTTTGAAATATCATTCTATATATCGTTTTTGGTCCGTCTCTCAATGGTGAAGAATCACTTTAAAAAATTAAAACTATCGGATCTGGATCCGGATCTTAACCAAAATTGAATCAATTCTTCTTTGTCATACATCCAATCTGTCCATCAAGTTTCATCCGAATTCGTCCACAACTTTTTGAGATATTGTGCATATATCGGTTTTGCCCTAATCTCTCAATGGCGAGAATCACTTAAAAAATTCTCAGATCCATATCCGGATCTTCACCAAAATCTAATCAGTTCGTCCTTGTCACACACCCAACCTGTCCACAACATTTCATCCGAATCTGTCCACAACATTTTGAGATATCCTGTCCACAAACAAACAAACAAGCAGTCATAGACTGGTACTTACGAAATCGTCAACTTGACCTCTAACCTTGTCTAATAAAAGCTGTCTCTAGAGAAGGTAGCGACGCACACCAGAAGTTTTCTACAATGATTCTGTACCAAACCATCAAAAATCGTACAGTCGACCAAAGCAAAATATCTCCATTTCTCCACGCATTATTTTATATTATTTTATCAAGTCACAAACCGTAATATTCGGCCATCCACCAACAACCTTTACATAATCCGACGGCTCAGCGAGTCAGGCATGCGACGATAACCTTTATTGGGACAAAAAAATGACTTTTAAACACCATCTTAGAATAACGACCCGTCACGGCGCACACGGAAAACCTTAACGTGACTCAACGACGCGTCTCCTCGAGCGCACTGCATCACGTGACGACCCTGACGCGTCGAGTGAAATTTTTTATACAATCTTAAAACGTCTCCAAACATCCGATTTTTACCAGAATTTCGACAACCGAGTTTTAAGCGTCTAAGCGCATCGCAAAAAACCGAAGACAAAATAAAAATCGAAGTTAAAACGAACTCGTAACGTCGAGCGAAGCAAAAATACTCCATTTCTCCACTGAATTTACGGAATTATGTTTGACCTAACTATGACCTTGACTTTGACCGATTTTGACCAAAACCTAATCAGCTAGCATCCACCTCCTGAATCACGTGGTGTATATTGACATGGTAGCTTCTTCCGTTCTCTGAGTTATCGTGCCTACAAACAAACAAACAAGCAGTCATGACTGGTACTTACGAAATCGTCACTTGACCTCTGACCTGTCTAATAAAAGCTGTCTCTAGAGAAGGTAGCGACGCAACCAGAAGTTTCTACATGATTCTGTACCAAACCATCAAAATCGAATGTTTGACCTCACCGTGACCTTGACCGTTGACAGATTTTGACCAAAATCTAAATCAGCACTAGCATCACCCTCCTGAATCACGTGTGTAATTTGACATTGGTAGCTCTTCCGTTTCGACGTAGTATATCTGTAACCAACCATAAAAATCGAATATTTGACCTCACTGGACCCTTGACCTTTGACCGATTTTGACCAAATCTATCAGCACTAGCCATCAACCTCCTGAATCCACGTGATGTAATTTTGACATTGTAGCTTCTTCCGTTCCTCGAGTTATCGTGCCTACAAACAAACAAACAACATACAAAACAACAAACAAGCAGTCATAGACTGGTACTTACGAAATCGTCAACTGACGCTCTGACCTTGTCTAATAAAAGCGTCTCTAGAGAAGGTAGCGACGCAAACCAGAAGTTCTACGATGATCTTGTAACCAAACTATCAAAAATGATATGTTACCTCACGGACTTGACCGTTGACCGATTTGACCAAAATCTAATCAGCACAGCCATCACCTCCTGAATCACGTGGTGTAATTTGACATTTGGTAGCTTCTTCCGTTCTCGAGTATCTGTACCAAACCATCAAAAATCGAATATTTGACCTCGCTGTACCAAACCATCAAAAATCGAATATTTGACCTCGCTGTGACCTTGACCTTTGAGACGATTTGACCAAAATCTAATCAGCACCTAGCCATCACCCTCCTGAATCAACTTGCGTGTATATTTGACTTGGTAGCTTCTTCCGTTCTCGAGTTATCGTGCCTACAAACAAACAAACAAACAAACAAAACACAAACAAACAAACAAGCAGTCATAGACTGGTACTTACGAAATCGTCAACATTGACCTCGACCTCTGTCTAATAAGAAGCGTCTCTGAGAAGGTAGCAACGCAAACCAGAAGTTTCTACGATGCTCTGTACCAAACCAACAAAAATCGTAACGTCGACGGAAGCAAAAATCTCCATTTCCAACGCAATTATTTTATTATTTTATCAAAGTCACACAAACCGTAATATTCGGCATCCACCAGCAATCTTTACATAATCCGACGGCTTAGCGAGTCAGCATGCGACGATAACTTTATTGGGATAAAAAATGACTTTTAAACACCATCTTTATCGAAAACACCGTCAGTGCGCACACGAAACCATTACGTGATCAACGCCGACTCTGCTCAAGTGCACTGCACCACGTGACGACCCGTGCCGGCGAGTGAAATATTTTTTATACATCTTAAAACGTCTCCAAAACATCCGATTTTTACCAGAATTTCGACAACCGAGTTTTAAGCGTCCTAAGCGATCGCAAAAACCGAAGACAAAAGTAAAATCAGAAGTTAAAAACAAACTCGTAACGTCGAGCGAAGCAAAAATATCCATTTCTCGACATGAATTTACGGAATTGCGCAATGCATCACGTGACGAACCCATGACGCGCGCAGTGAAATATTTTTTATACAATCTTAAAAACGTCTCCAAAACATCCGATTTTTACCAGAATTTCGACAACCGAGTTTTAAGCGTCCTAAGCGATCGCAAAAACCGAAGACAAAATTAAAATCGAAGTAAACGAACTCGTAACGTCGAGCGAAGCAAAAAATACTCCATTTCTCCACATGAATTTAGCGAATTATGTTTGACCTCACTGTGACCTTGACCTTGACGATTTGACCAAATCTAATCAGCGCTAGCCATCACCCCCTGAATCACGTGGTGTAATTTGACATTGGTAGCTTCTTCCGTTCTCGAGTTATCGTGCCTACAAACAAACACAAAACACACAAACAGAGGACGGAAGTCATCAATATACTTACGAAATCTTAGATTTCGTAAGTAAAACACACAAACAAACCAACAAACAAACAAGAAACGGAAGTGATCAAATACTTACGAAATCTTTAGATTTCGTAGTAACAAACAACAACAAACAAGCAGTCATAGACTGGTACTTACGAAATCGTCAACTTGACCTCTGACCTTGTCTAATAAAAAGCTGTCTCTAGAGAAGGTAGCGACGCAAACCAGAAGTTTTACGATGATTCTGTACCAAACCATCAAAAATCTAATGTTTGACCTCACCGTGACCTTGACCGTTGACCGATTTTGACCAAAATCTAATACGCACTAGCCATCACCTCCTGAATCACGTGGTGTAATTTGACATTGGTAGTTTCTTCCGTTCTCGAGTTATCTGTACCAAACCATCAAAATCGAATATTACCCCACTGTGACCTTGACCTTGACCGATTTTGAGCAAAACCTAATCAGCACTAGCCATCACCCTCCTGAACATCGTGATGTAATTTGACATTGGTAGCTTCTTCCGTTCTCGAGTTATCGCCTACAAACAAACAAACATACAAACAAACAAACAAGCAGTCATAGACGGTACTTACGAAATCATCAACTTGACCTCTGACCTTGTCTAATAAAAGCATGAATCAGTCAGAAGCCCAAGGGGAGCTTGAATTCTGAATTCATTGTGTTATACGATTTTACACTGTGGTTTGCAGATAATGAGTCCCAGACAAAAACTAGATTTCTTATAAAAATTCCATTTTTTTTTTTTAAAGTGATCAGTACCAGCAGGATATTCCAGATAATAGGTATATTACTTTCAGAAGAATCTGATAAAAGACTTATTATTTATTATATATTCAGTTATTCATCACTGTTCCAGAATTTCGACAACCGATTTAAGCGTCCTAACCGATCGCAAAAACCGAAGACAAAATTAAAATCGAAGTTAAAAACGAACTCGTAACGTGGAGCGAAGCAAAAATCTCCATTTCTCCATGCAAAACCTTAATGTCACTCAACGACGCGTCTGCTCGAGCGAATGCATCATGGGACGACCCTGGACGTCTGCTCGAGCGCAATGCATCATGGGACGACCCTGACGTCTGCTCGAGCGCAATGCATCATGGGACGACCCTTGACGCTTCGAGTGAAATATTTTTATTCAATCTTAAAAACTCTCCAAAACACTCCGATTTTTACCAGAATTTCGACAACCGAGTTTTAAGCATCCGAAGCGATCGCAAAACACGACAAAATTAAAATCGAAGTTAAAACGAACTCGTAACGTCGAGCGAAGCAAAATACTCACATTTCTCCACGTTAATTTACGGAATTTAGTTTGACCTCACTGTGACCTTGACCTTTGACCGATTTGACCAAAATCTAATCAGCACTAGCCATCACCCTCCTGAATCACGGGTGTAATTTGACATTGGTAGCTTCTTCCGTTCTCGAGTTATCGTGCCTAACAAACAACCAACAAACAAACAAACATACAAACAAACAAACAAACAGAACGTAGTCATCAATATACTTACAAAATCTTTAGATTTCGTAAGTAACAAGCAGTCATAGACTGGTACTTACGAAATCGTCAACTTGACCTCTGACCTTGTCTAATTAAAAGCTGTCTCTAGAGAAGGTAGCGACGCAAACGAGCGCGTAATGCTGTGTCTTACAATCCCCCTCATTAGCATAATCTTCAGTCATAATACCTCAGATACGACACCCGACATAAATCTCATAAAACATCCGATTTTTACCAGAATTTCGACAACCGAGTTTTAAGCGTCCTAAGCGATCGCAAAAACCGAAGACAAAAATTAAAATCGAAGTTAAAATGAACTCGTAACGTCGAGCAAAGCAAAAATCGGCATTCCTCCAGGCAATTATTTAATATTATTTTATCAAAGTCACAAAACGTAATCGCATCCACCAACATCTTTACATAATCCGACGGCTCAGCGAGTCAGGCATGCGACGATAACCTTTATTGGGATAAAAAATGACTTTTAAACACCATCTTTATTGAAAAACCGTCACGCGCACACGGAAAACCTTAACGTGACTCAACGACGCGTCTGCTCGAGCGCACTGCATCATGGGAACCCCCGTGACGTCTGCTCGAGCGCACTGTATCATGGGACGACCCTTGACGCTTCGAGTGAAATATTTTTTATTCCATCTTAAAACGTCTCCAAACTCCGATTTTTACCAGAATTCGACAACCGAGTTTAAGCATCCGAAGCGATCGCAAAACCGAAGACAAAATTAAAATCGAAGTTAAACCGAACTCGTAACGTCGAGCGAAGCAAAATACTCACATTTCTCCATGTTAATTACGGAATTATGTTTGACCTCACTGTGACCTTGACCTTTGACCGATTTTGACCAAAATCTAATCAGCGCTATCCATCACCCTCCTGAATCACGTGATGTATTTGCACATGGAGCTTCTTCCGTCCGAGTTATCGTGCCTACAAACAAACAAACAAACAACATACAAACACAGAAACGGAAGGCATCAATATACTTACGAAATATTTAGATTTCGTAAGTAACAAACAAACAAACAGAAAGCGTAGTCATCAATATATTACGAAATTAAACACACAAACAAACACACAAACAAACAAACAGAAACGGAAGTCATCATATCTTACGAATCTTTAGATTCGTAAGTAACAAGCAGTCATAGACTGGTACTTACGAAATCGTCAACTTGACTCTGACCTTGTCTCATAAAAGCTGTCTCTAGAGAAGGTAGCGAGGCAACCAGAAGTTTCACGATGATTCTGTACCAAACCATCAAAAATCGTAACGTCGACCGAAGCAAAAATCTCCATTTCTCCACGCAATTATTTAATATATTTTATCAAAGTAACAAAACCGTAATATTCGGCCATCCACCACAATCACTTTCGGCCATGTCTAATAAAAGCTGCTCTAGAGAAGGTAGCGACGCAAACCAGAATTTTCTACGATGATTCTGTACCAAACCATCATAAATCGAGATGTTTGACCTCACTGTGACCTTCGCTTGATTGATCTTGACCAAAATCTAATCAGCGCTAGCCACCACCCTCCTGAATCACGTGGTGTAATTTGACATTGGTAGCTTCTTCGTTCTCGAGTTATCATTTTTGGATGTTTGACCTCACTGTGACCTTGACCTTTGACCGATTTTGACCAAAATCTAATCAGCGCTAGCCATCACCCTCCTGAATCACGTGGTGTAAATTGACATCGGTAGCTTCTTCCGTTCTCGAGTTATCGTGCCTACAAACAAACACACACACACAACAAACAACACACACAGAGGATGGAAGTCATCAATATACTTACGAAATCTTTAGATTTCGTAGTAATCACAAAACAATTACAGACGATAGGGGTGGAAACATAACCTCCTTCCACCTTCAGTGAGGTCATGATAAAATGAATGCATTTTATAGCCTCTGCACATTGCTGGTAAAGCACAAGAAAGACTGTTGCATTTGAGATTGCCTGAAGCTCCATGAGGGAAAGTTTTTTTTTTCCAATCTAAACACACTGCACACCAACATCATGCTAACTCAACCCATGGCAGGAATATATTTAAATATACCATCAGAGATGGGGAAACCCCCGCCATTGAAAAATAATTGAAATCAGAGAAGCGGTTTTTCCTTTAATACAAGAAACATTTTTTCAAGATGGCCGCCCCAGTCGGCCATCTTGGATCCGGCCACGCCCAAAATCAATAGGGTTCTTCATTTTCAGGTTTGTGACTCAAATTTCAAATCGATATGGCGAAAAAACTTTTTTTCAAGATGGCTGCCCCAGTCGGCCATCTTGGATCCGGCCACGCCCAAAATCAATAGGGTTCTTCCTTTTCAGGTGGTACATGTGTGACCCAAATTTCAAATCGATATGGCGAACAGTTTATGAGTTATCGCACTCACAGCTATAAATGTTGACGCTCCGGACGACGGACAGCCGGACGACCTGGGTGACAACAATATCCCCCTTCCGCCACGCGGCGGGGGATAAAAACTGTCATTAACAATCAGCTCAGGATTATTTCTCGAGAACAGATGATACAACACCCACAATGGGATACATATATAATTTATCCCATCATCTTACAAACAATTCTCCCCAAACCACCCCAATCCAACCTCCCACCCCTGAATGTCAAAACGAATATGATTCCATCAGATATAAAACACAACATCAAATGTTGTGTACAAACTGATAATTATACGTGATGCAATGTTTCCATTAGAAACAATGCTCGCTGACGAGCTGTCCCATTGAGATTAATGAGACAGCCAATCAGCGATGGAGGTGAACTAAATGAAGAAAGCAATGTTACCAAAAACAACAATTTCAATTGTGACGGAATAGCAAATACACATCAAATCCAAAATGATTAGGTAGGTGACTGTGAGTAAGTAGTTTTAATGGGACAGCAGGTGGTAAGAGAGGAGTCCGGGCCCGAAACGGGGCGCGGAGGCACCGGGGAGCCTGGGCCCGAAACAGGGCGCGGAGGCACCGTGGAGTCCGGGCCCAAAACAGGGGGCGGAGGGGGGAGTCCTCCATGTTGCCTGCTCAGCTGTGCATGCGTCACGTGGTATATCGTTCACGGTCCACGCAAATGTTATAACTTTTTTTTTTAAGTCCATTTTTCACCAGATTTGCTTTAATTCCTCGTCGAGCACCTCGTGAAACCTCCAAAAATAGACACAGATCTGGCAGATGCTATGGATAAGCAGTCCCTCTCGGGGACAGGGCACGAGGTCTATCAGTGAATGCATGAAATCATCGAGCTCAATGAAGCTCGTCAATATTGGCACATTCCAAAATCTTTTGTTCGCTCAACATAATTCCCCAAACAGTAGAAAAAGATAAGTTTAATGCTTTAGAAATTTCACATTTTCTTGTGTATGTATTGAGAAGGAGGGAAACACGGCCTTGCTTGCTTAAAGTAAATAGGTATATAGGCTTTGTTATAAGACTCGTTATTTCTTTAAATTATCAGATTTCACTCCAGATTTCGACATTGATTTAGTCCGGACAATATCCCATCCTCAAAACTGAAATAATATTTCGATGATATACTTCAATTAGCCTGTGAGAGTAGATCATTGAAAATTGTATCATGTAATACATGAAATCGCTCCAAGCTCCTCATTTGAAAACTATAGCACTTACAAAAGCGATGTGCACAGCAATTTGTAGCTATGATGAACAGGCATTCAATAATATGAGTGAGGAAAGTGAAAAAATAACTTTGTCGTTAAGAAGTAGTTGCAGCCTGTTCCAAGTCAAGGCATATGGTTGAGCAGGCCAAAAAACATGGTGGCTTCAGACCCCAGCAATGTTACCTAGGATATGCCTTGAGGCCCCATAGAGAGCAGTGACTGAGGATGCACCTGAAAAAGGATATAATGAAATAAGGTCGTTAATTATCTTCAAAAGGGGCGTTTTAATTCACCCAAACACCCAATATTAAGTCATGCACTTCCTTGGAGT
The DNA here is from genome assembly GCA_035128595.1 of Eptatretus atami. Taxonomy (NCBI): domain Eukaryota; kingdom Metazoa; phylum Chordata; class Myxini; order Myxiniformes; family Myxinidae; genus Eptatretus; species Eptatretus atami. Next base: position 76,384,237 of record CM068960.1, on the reverse strand, counting down.
TTTCTTTGAATGCATGCAAAGTTTCACGCTGCTAGGTTTCATGGTTTTGGAGTTATGGAGAGGACGGACACACACACACACACACACACACACACACTTATTACCTCCACCACCGAAGGTGAAGGAGGTTATGTTTTCACCCCTTTCTGTTTTTTTTTTTTGTTTGTGTGCAGGATATCTCAAAAAGTTATGGACGGATTTGGACGAAACTTGGTAGACAGGTTGGGTGTGTGGCAAGGACGAATTGATACGATTTTGGTGAAGATCCAAAACCGGATCCGGATGCGAGGATTATTGAATTTTTTAAGTGATTCTTCACCATCGAGAGATAGGGCCAAACATTATATGTAGTATCACATGATATTGAAAAATGTATTGGGCCGAATAGGTTCTTGTGGATCAGGCATTGTGTGGCAGAGGTATGCGCTCTACAGAGTGCCCTTCTCGTTAGTATACTTAACGACCACTTTTGAGCACAACAAAGCTAAATTGCGTCAATGAAGATGAATATGAAAAAAAATTTAAACTATATTCCCCATGAATAGTGACTCGTATGGATGGTTTCGCTTCGATCTTTTAAGCGGTTTTGGAGAAAAATAATTTTTACGTTATTTTCAATCCAATATGGCCATCAGACCACGTTGACCAATGACGTCATAAATTTTATTCTTCACTCACATCGGGTTGTCGATCAGATATATGAAGTTTCACATTTTTCGGATAAGGACTATGATTCAACCAATTATGTCTGGAATACCACTTCACCGATGATGTCATTGTTATCATCCTATATACCCCGTGGGGAGATGATGACAAATGCCAAGTTCCAATTTTTTTTTCATTGAGCAGTTACAGAGAAGATGTCCATTTTTTTTCCTTTAATCCAATATGACTCCCATATCATGCGACCTATGACGTCAGAGGTATCAACAAAGTATTATCCATGGGGAGTCCCACACACCTTGGTTTAAAGTTTCACATCGATCGGACAAGATGTAGCAGAGATTTAAAAAAAATTAAAGCAAAGATATAGAGACGTGGACACGGACACAGACACGGACACGGACACGGACACACACACACACACACACACACACACACACGCGTGTTACAACCCCTTCGGGGCGAGACAAAAAAAATAGGGTCAGAAGGTGAGGTGAAGTAGAGTGGTGAAAAGGTAGTGGAAAAAGAATGGCTGAGAAGGAAGAAAGCAAAGAGTGAGAAGCTCGGTTGGGAGCGAGGCAGGGGAAGAGGCAAAACTAAGAGGGTGCAACAGAAATTGATTGGGAGGGAGAGGAGGTAAATGTAGAAATCAGTGATGGTTGCAAGGGTAAAAACAAAGCAGAAAAGAAAAATGAGTGCAGAGGAAAACACAGGGGTTGGAATCAGTATCGAGAGGACAAAACAGTTAAAAACTGATATTTTGTCTTGGAATTGAACATTTCTCTTTTAAGGCAGGCAGGCCATTGCTCAGCTGCTGGCCTACTCCAAGCAGCTGCTTGTTTCTCTGCAGAAGAATGCATTAGGCAAAAAAAATTAAAATGTCGTGGACAAGGAATAGGAGTGCAGTGGCTGGTTGGTCCAGCTAGGGGGTCAATAGCTGAACAAAACGATAATGTTGTCTTGTACAAGACCAATTCAAGAAAATACCAAATTTGGGATCTATACATAAAGGTTACAGAACATGAAGGTCGACTTCCAAATCAAAGCATTTTCATTAACATGCACGTGCCAACCTAATCTCATCTCAAGCTCCAGCTCTCATCACAAGAAATCAAATGGTCACAATGTGACCCGAAGGCCATGCACATCATCTGGATCACCAGCCGAGGGAAAGAATGCTTACATACAAGTTTCCAATTGTTTCTGGAATGACTGTGCAAGCTATTCCTTTTACAGAAATAGTAAAAGTTATTGTTTGGTGCAAAAATAAAATTATATATATATACATATATATATATATATATATGAAGTATTGTATGGAACATTTCTTCATCTTGCAGAGAGAAAGGAACACAAATGTTGTAAACAGAGCAAAGCAGAATGTCTGCAAGCCCGTTGCCAATTTATCCTCATCTCAGCAGAACCACCCACGCATCAATGAAGGCCAGGAAGGTCTGTGTGTGCATTACTTATACAGTATCACCAACAGTGCAAGGCAGCACCATGGTGAGTTTACTCTGGTTCACAATAAGAGTTCAGCAAAGAAGCAATGCCCTATGCTTTTTCCAGACCACTGTTAAATCTTTCCACCAGGCATGGTAATAGATGGAGATTGGCATTCAGCAGAAGGCTCCGCACAGAACGAGATGACCCAAAGAATTTTGTACAATGCGGCAATCGAAGAAGGAAAGGAAAAAAATATATAAAACACACACACACACACGTCAAGTCAAACTGTAAACCATCCAGCAGTTCAAGGTATCTTGTGCAGCAACAAAAATTGAAGGGCCCCCAAAGCATTTTTGCATTTTTATGAAATGTTTAGGGTGAAGGTGTGGGAAGATGGAATTGGGGGGGGGGGGGGGGGGGGGTGGTGGTGGTGATGAAAGGTTTCATCCCTCCAACTTGAAGCTCAAGCAATGAAAAGAGTGTAGTTCATGAATTAGACTTCCTAACTGAAGACACCTACTATAATTGTGACCTTAAATAAAGGCAGAGTGCATCGACTTGTTTACCAAAAACGATGGACCAGCAAAGGAGCAAGTCCAGAATGTCCAAAAATCAAGGTCTGAAAATTGCATAAACCACTTGCATGTTTAACAGTTTACCTATTTAAGAACTGTTAAAGCTCAGACGGGCTAAATGATGCTGGACAATGCAAAATGTACCAATTTGCTATCATTACCGAACACTACGGCCCAGCAATCTTAAACAGATGGCAGGGCCAGCATCGTTGATGGCTGCAGTCTTTTTTTTTCTTTTTTTTTGTAACAGTGATCAAAAGCTCATCGAGGAACTTGTACAAATACCGCATGTGGAAATGACAAAGGTATTACAAGATAGTGTACTTTGACAGGAATTACGATGACGTGACCATACAATGAGCAAAGAAACACAGTTAATGGGATTTGAATCTCGGAGGCTAAAATCATATTCTCTATGCTTGACATATTTAGCCGCCTTTTTAATTCAACATTCTCACATTCTCACATTAACTTCCAGATTTAAGCTCAAAGCAGCAACAACGATACAACAACTTAAAGATGATCTTCCTTTTCATTGGAAATGTATCACAGCACTGCCAAAATAAATGCACATCGAAAACCTACAAATCTCAAAAATAGTATCGTACAAATATGTATTCATACTGGTGGTCTGAAGAAAGAGGTTGCAATTGATGGACATGAGAGGAAGATATAAATGATCCTTCAAATGAATTCAACAAGACAGAGCATTTAACAATAAAGAGCGTCACCGAGGCATTTAATTGAAGTGGATCTGAAAATTAAAGATCATTTGGCATTATTATTAAAGTACACAAACACACACACACACACACACACACACACCAACACACACACACACACACACCTTATAAATCAACCATGGGAATATTACTACAAACGAACTACAGTCGGAAGCTGTCCAGGCAAATCCTACAACTGTCATGTTATGTTGCAAATATTACCTTCCGAAAATACTCGTTTTTTTTCTGTTCTACCACCATGCTGAACTACCAAGAAAGAGAATACAAATAAATCATCAGCAATCAATCAGCATCTTGAATGGTAGATAAAGCTATGCATAACATTGTGATCCTGCCATACACATACACAACATGGAAAAAGAGGGGAGGGGGATTGCTAAATTGAGAACGCAAGTCGTTGAGGGCAAGTTCAGCCAGTCGCCGACTGGGAATCCTCCATCGTGCAAAGTCCTTCCTCGGCCCACCTGAGCTCCTGATCACATAACAGCTTATCGTCCACAGCTCGATGGAGTACTGCTCCCCCCTCTGGGTGGTGTCCTGCCTCTCACCTTTCTCGGCTTCACACTGTGGAAACCAAGGATCATTGGTATCTCCCCGGTGAGGCTGAGTCTTTGGGCCTCTCTACTCTCACCGCAGGCAGGTCGGTGGTCTTTCTGTCTTTCTGTCTTCTACCGTCTCCTCTCCGGTCTCGCCCCCCCCCCTGCTCTGTCTGAGATTTGTCCCCCAATATTTCCGCAGGGCGCTCAAGGTCCACACAAACCCCCTTCTGGTAAAATTACCAAAATCACGAATCACTGCTCACCTCACTCTTTCATTCCTCTTTTTTCCCGCCTTTGGAATAAACTCCCACACTCTTCAATCCCATTCTTCCTCCAGGCCTTCAAACAGCTGTTCACCACCACCTCTCATCTGCCCCCATCCAAAACCTCAATCTTTTCTACCCCCCCCCCCCCCGTTAATCCACCCAAACCCACCTCCTTCAAATTCCCTACTTCCTTCCTGAAAGTCCCTGTAATGTCCATCTGTATACCCGCTGTTCATTGTCCCATCCCTCTCCCTTCCACACATCTCCTTATGATCTCTGTTCCCACTGGTTCGTCCTTCGCTCTCCCATCCCTCTTGTCTCATGCCCCCCCCCCTGCTGTGTGTTGCGTGTTAGCTCTCATACGAGCCTCGACATGTATATATATATATATATATATATAAAGTTAAATGTTCCATTATCCATTAGCTTAATTTAACAAGGAAAGCGGCAATCAGAGATTAAAGGCCCTCGTTAGTACATATTTTGTGTGGTGGAGATTGACCTAGCTGTTTTTTCCATGATTTTCAGATGTACATACACACTTACATAGAGAATTTCCTTGTGGTGGGGGGATTTTTTTGTTTTTTTTGTGTCCATGACCTGACTCAGGGTACCCTCAGAACGTTCGCAAAATCTGGTGGAGATAGGCCAAGGCATTGGTTTTTTATTCCTCCTATGATTTTCAGACCTACATAAACATAGACAGATAATTTCCTTGTTGGGGGTGGGGATTTTCTGTGGGGAGGGGGAGGAGGAGGTGGTTTAAAACCTTGTCCTGATTATGAAGCACCTCCACCCAAAATTTGGGGCTTTTAGGTGCTACGCTTCAGCCGTGGAAGAATAACATACAAACGCACAAACAAACACACAAACACTTGAAAATAATTTACAAGATGAACAGTCGAAGAGGACGCATATTATTGATGCACTCAAGTTCTTTATACATGTAATTTTATAGATGTACTCGCATTGTAATTGCACATACTTTACGGAGGTACTCGCTTGAAAAGGATAACGTGTAATACTGGCTCCTGAAAAATGGCATTTGTGGCCAACGTCAGCTCATTATGTGCAGACACACAGACAAATGGACCCAAACGTGACATCCTCTACTATGGAGAGACTAATAAGTAGATGAACAATAAAGTTTAAAAACATTTTTATATGAGGGACGAAGTTGACATAAGAAGCTTAAACGATAAATACAGTACAAGTTGATGAACAAAAATAGTGTCAAGCAAATCAGGAAAGAAAAAAAATAAATAATAATAAATAAATAAAAGTCAAAGAACGTCCTTGCAAGCAATAAGAAAAAAAAAATCACACGTCGCACAAAGAAAAAACTGTAGGTACATGAACTCGTCCACAATTCAACTTTGCTTTCACCGTCACACTCGAAATGACCTTTGAAAAAATTAATAAATAAAAATTTTGGCTAATAATTATTTACGATTCCTGAAGCAAACAAATTTCCATTGGCAGGGAGATAAAAACAGGTACGATAGCATTCTCAAGCGAGTTACAGGGTTTTTCCAATCCACTAGGATATGTGGTGGTGACCTGTCAAATCAAGGGGACATGATGGCATCTGGATTGGAGCCAGCTAGCCTCAATGCAACAGCTGTATGTAGTACGGATGGCTATGACAGGATCGGCAGCCCGGGCATGTATACTACCCAAGCACATGTGCACAAACACAGATAAACAACACCATAAAGGGTGAGGTCGAAGCTCCAACTCCATTTTGATGGCTTGCAAAGATGAGGACGGACACACACACACACACACACACACACACCACACGGAGTGAGGGGGGAGGTGTTCTGGGACCATGGAGTGAGGAGCGAAGAGTAAGTGTTAAGGGATTGAGAGGGAATGGAAGGAGATGTGGGGTGGGGAGCAGAGTAAGGAATGAAGAATCAGAGTGGGAGGGAGAGAGAGAGAGGACAAGGATGCAGGAAAACCAAAAGAATGACAAGCTGGGAAGGAGGAGGTGCCGAGGAATGAGGAGACAGGGAAGAAGGGATAATTAATGGAAAGGGGGAAGGGGAGGGCTTTAGACCAAGCGATAGTGGAGTGGGACTGGGCAAGTGATAACGTATGGTGGAAATGGAGAGGAAGAGTCAAAGCATGGCGAGAATGGGAGGAAGGGTTAAGGCATGGCTATAGTTGAGAAGAAAGGGTTAATGCATGGGGAGAGTTTGAGGGAAGGGTGAAGGAACGGATGTAGTTGGAGAGAAGCAGTTCAGGCATGGGGGGAATTTAAGAGGAAAGGTAAATGTACGGGGGAAGTTAGAGACGAAGGTTTAAGGATTGCCTTGTGGATAGTGGTTAGAGAGAAGTAATAATGCATGCAAGGGGAAGGAGAGGGAGAGAGAGGGGTCGCAAATGAAGGGATATTACATGGAGAAGTAATAAATTAATAAATTAAGGGATAATGTTTGGGGAAGGGGGGGGAGGGTGATAAACGAAGGCATAATGCATAGAGGGGGTAGTGGTAATTTAAGGGACACTGCATGGGGAGAGGGTAGTAAACGATGGAATAATTTGCATCGATGAATGTGGGTCGAAAAGAGGAATACACAGGAGAGTTGTAAATACCTGGATTATGGGAGAGAAGGTAAATCATTGGGGAAAGGGAAGGGGGGCTGGTAGATAGAGGAAGGACTGCTCACGAGGCATATTGTTTGGGGGTGGGGGAGAGGATGGGAGAGAAGAGGTAGCGTGAAATGTGTGTCCATGTTCGGTTGGTTCGGTGCACCATTCGAGCTCAGTACGGTGGACGTGCATGGAGGGAGAGGAAGGGAATGGTTGCACCGGGTTCTCATGGGGAAGGCAAGATGGATTGGTTTGCATGAAGGGCAACATACAATGTGTGGGATGGAACCTCCTAAATAAAGTACTGAGGAGGGTGATGTAAAGAAGGGGGGAGGGAGGGGCAGAAGGAATCACATTCAGGACAAAGACCTCAGGTAGATGTTACTCTACTGTACTTTCATGCAGATTACCAACATATCAGCAGACAATGGACACACACTACTATTCTCAGGGAGGGAGGAAATGAGGTCAACTCTGTGGTGAGAACGCAACTACACTTACATTGTTGTGCCATCGCTTGCAAAAGAGATTTCGAGAGAACGGTCGGAGGAATATTCGAAAGAGGTGGAAACAAAAAAAAAAAGGGACTCACAACTACGGCTAGTTGGAAGCAGCAATAGTAGCTGTTATGTGAACCCAAACACCATCGTCTAGTCCAATAATAGACAACTGTTGTTGACGAAGAGAGCTGGGACTCACCATAAGGCAGACAACAACAGGGATGGCTTTATGCCGACGGGCTACCAAGAGCACTACCGATCCAAGGGATCTCGAGCACCAACTACCAACAACTACCAACTATCAGAGGAGCTCGAGTTTAACACCTGCAATCCACATAACAAGGCATTTACTGATCAAGCTCATCAAATGCTGCGACTGCCTTGTTGCCCACATCCTGTTATTAAAGAACGAGAAACTCTCACTCCGACTACCGGGTGAAGCAGCACACCAGGAGGAATGAAACGTCCACAGGACGCGCGGCTCTGGCCATTTCCCCCCACAATGGCAATCTAGTCGATGCCCGGCCGACAAGGCCTTTTGACAGTTAGCCAAGTAACCCCCGTCCATGGAGCTGCTATTACACGTCCTGTTGTCCGTATTACACGGAACTCAGAGATGGCCATTGTTGTCCAACGAGCTACAGGAGGCAACAACATCTCGTCCATCGAGACAGAACCTGACGTCGTACGTAACTCGTTCATTTGTGAGGAAATAAACAATAATAATGATGATGATGATGATGATGATGATGATGATAATAATAATAATACGTCTCCGTGGTGACGGAATAAAACACATGGACATGCACGGACGGACAAGTAGTGTTCCGACAAAACAACCGTCTCACGGAGACGACTGAACGGATGGATACCTGCCCTGCCTTCGCACGTACACAGGTGAGCAGCGTGTGCAATGTCGGTCAAGAAAGACGGACATGGGACACGGACGGACGGACGGACGGACGGACCGTTGGTTGCTCGGAAGATCGACCGAGACACACGAGGCACGTGTACCGTGTACCGTGTACGAACTAAACAGGGTTATTGTGAAGCACCGAGGTCGATGCAGACAAATCGCTGACCGACAACAGCGAGCATCACGTGCTACAGTGTAAATATATAAATATATAAATATATATAAATATATAATGTACATACAAATACGTTAAACCGTCTGAGGCAGAACGACCTCGTCGTCACGAGCAACACGGTTGAGACCAGAGTCGAGCGATTCGACGCCAAGTCTTTCACGATCGAACGACTCGGACTCCGTTTCCGGCCTCCGAGTACACAGTACACAGTACACAGTACACAGTACACAGTACACAGTACACACCACACACCACAGAGTCCCCGGTCCTGAAGTAACAAACGCAGGACTTTTTGGTTTATTTATTTATTTTTTACTTCAGGTCCCCGGGAAGGGGGAGGGGGAGCGAGCAAGCGCGAATGAACCCCACAAGACGATGGGGGAAAGGACTGCCTGGTGGGGGAAAGGGGCGCCAAAAGACAACAAGATTGGTCCCGCGTCGCCGCAAGCGTGCCGGGCCGCAGCCTCGACTAGCAGACTTCCTCCGATGCCGGAGCGCAAAGGCCCGCGGGCCTTACACACCTTTGTGGACCGGGGCTGTCGGCCTGGCGGTCTCCAGCAAGACCTAGGGTCCCGGACGGAGCTCGACTGAAGGTGTCTGCGCGTCCCGACCGGCTTTTTCAGGGGCCTACAACACTCGAAACGCCAACACTCACCTCGCGTAGTTTCTGGAACCTCTTCTGCTGCTGCTCGTTTGTTTTCCTCTCTTCTCTTCGTCCCTTCCTCCTCCTCCTCCTCCTCTTCCTCTTCTTCCCCCCTTCTATTCTCTTTTCCCCTCTTTTTTCCTCTTCCTTTCTGTCTCGTCCCGCCACCCCTCCCCCCTATCCCTTCCTCTCTGTTTCTCCTTCTCGTGCGTTCGTGTCTTGTTCCCCCTCCCCTAACCCCAATGAGGCTTCCCTCCGGGTCCAGCGCGAAACTTTGGCGACGGAGGAGAATTTGGGTGTTTTCGTCGGGGGTGGCGGTACCTCGGAGCCCCCTGCACTCTCTCTCTCTCTTCGCTCTCTCCTCTCCTTGGCTCTCTCTCGTTCTTTCCCCAGATCCACGCAGCGCCGACTCCAAACCCCCACCCCCTCTCTCTCTCTTCGTATTCACCCCCCCCAGTACCCCCTCCTCCCCTCCCCTCCCCTCCCAACTCCCCCCTCCTCTTCCTCTCCCGGCTGTCACGGGCTCTCCTAATCTGCAGCCGTCCGGGTGGGTAACTCGCCTCGTCCGCGGCGTCACTGCGCGCTCGGGCCAGGCCACCTCGTGGTTCGGGGATCCAGGCACGTCCTGCCTTCCTCCAAAATCCCACCCGACCCACCTCGGCTCCCGCACCGGCCTCCAGCTACGGCTCCCCGTCCCTCGCACTGCTGCGCGGCCTCGACCGTGCCATCGGCTCGTGCGGCAAGCTACGGGGGGATGGTGCAGTTGACCGTCGATCTCTCCTGCCGGTGCCGTTTGACTCTGCCTCGGCTCGTGCACATTTACCTCCCGGTCTCTTTGTCTCCTCGTCTCGCACTCTCTCTCGCTTCCATCGTGTGTCCTAATGGCGGCGTTTCGTTCTCAAAATCACGTTCACCTACCCCTTAGCGGCGAGTCGCGCTACTCCGAGCAGCAACGAGAGACCGACGAGGCGGTTTATTTAGCTCGAAGCCCGCACGGCACGGCGGGGAGACGGGCGCCATGACGCGGGCCCATCCGATCGTTGGTGACGCTGCGAAGACTCCGAAGCGTTGAGCGTGTTTCGGGAGATCGCATGAAAATTCCCGATGTTTCATTGGTGTTTGTAACCATCTGTCGGATGTTTCACTGGAAGCTCACGACATTTTGTTGCCCGTCCTGCTGTGACCTGCGAAACGTCTCCGCGGCTCCCCGACCGCACCCTGTCTCGCCGCCATTGTCTGTTTGAAGCGGATCGTTAAACGCGTCGCTGTCTCTTAGTTTGTCTCTCTGTCCGAATCGCCCCCATGACTTGTGTTTTTTTGAGAACAGTAAAATTCGCTCGAAGTGGTCGACCATTTATTTAATATTCGCGTTGAGGCACTGACTGGATACCAAAGGCACGAGGCCGAATGAAGATTGATTTCGGCCTTTGGGGCAACTCGACACTGTGCAGTTCCCGGTCGGCCTGCGACGGACATTGTGACATGGTCCTCACTCCGATCCTGGAAGGGAAGGGGAAGGGTTACGTCTGGGCGGGGGACGAGAGATTAGTAGGGTTTGTTGGGAATGGTATGAGACGTGTATGGGTGCGTTTGAGATGGGACTTACATGGGCACGATGGAGGAGGGGATGGGGCTTGCATTGCTCTACGCTAGAAGAGGGGATGGGTTTGCATTGCTATGCTAGAGAGAGGGGATGGGGCTTGCTTTGCTATGCTAGAGGAGGGATGGTGCTTGCATTGCTATGCTAGAGAGGGGATGGGGCTTGCTTTGCTACCTAGAGGAGGGGATGGGCTTGCATTGCTATGCTAGAGGAGGGGATGGGCTTGCTTTGCTATGCTAGAGGAGGGGATGGGTCTTGCATTGCTATGCTAGAGGAGGGGTGGGGCTTGCTTTGCTATGCTAGAGAGGGATGGGCTTGCATTGCTCGCTAGAGGAGGGATGGGGCTTGCTTTGCTACGCTAGAGGAGGGGATGGGCTTTGCATTGCTATGCTAGAGAAGGGGATGGGGCTTGCATTGCTACGCTAGAGGAGGGGATGGGCTTGCATTGCTATGCTAGAGGAGGGATGGGGCTTGCATTGCTACGCTAGAGGAGGGATGGGGCTTGCATTGCTATGCTAAGGAGGGGATGGGGCTTGCATTGCTATGCTGAGGAGGGGATGGGGCTTGCTTTGCTACGCTAGAGGAGGGGATGGGCTTGCATTGCTATGCTAGAGGAGGGATGGGCTTGCATTGCTACGCTAGAGGATGGGATGGGGCTTGCATTGCTCTGCCAGAAGGAGGGGCTGGGGCTTGATTGCTCTGCAGAGGAGGGGATGGGCTTGATGCTCTGCTGGAGGAGGGGATGAGGCATTGCTATGCCAGAGGAGGGATGTGGCTTGCATTGCTACGCAGAGGATGGGATGGGGCTTGCATTGCTCTGCTGGAGGAGGGATGGGACTTGCATTGCTCTGCTGGAGGAGGGATGGCCTTGCTTGCTATGCTAGAGAAGGGATGGGGCTTGTATTGCTACGCCAGAGGAGGGGATGGGGCTTGCATTGCTACGCTAGAGGAGGGGATGGGGCTTGCATGCTCTGCTGGAGGAGGGGATGGGGCTTGCATTGCTATGCTAGAGGATGGGATGGGGCTTGCATTGTCTGCCAGGAGGGGATGGGTTGTTGCTCTGGGAGAGGGATGGGGCTTGGATTGCTCTGCTGGAGGAGGGGATGAGGCTTACATTGCTCTGCTGGAGGAGGGAATGGGGCTTGCATTGCTCAGCTCGAGGAGTGGATGTGGCTTGCATTGCTACGCAAAGGAGGGGATGGGGGCTTGCATTGCTACGCCAAGGAGAGATGGGGCTTGCATTGCTACGCTGGAGAGGCAATGGGGCTTGTATTGCTTTGCTGAGGAGGGGATGGGGCTTGCATTGCTACGCTAGAGAGGGATGGGGCTTGCATTGCTCTGCTGAGGAGGGGATGGCTTGCATTGCTATGCTAGAGATGGGGATGTGGCTTGCATTGCTCTGCCAGAGGAGGGATGGGGCTTGGATTGCTCTGCCGAGGAGGGGATGGGGCTTGGATTGCTCTGCTGAGGAGGGGATGAGGCTTACATTGCTCTGCTGGGAGAGGGGATGGGGCTTGCATTGCTCAGTTCGAGGAGTGGATGTGGCTTGCATTGCTACGCAAAGGAGGGGGTGGGGCTTGCATTGCTAACGCCAAAGAGGAGATGGGCTTGCATTGCTACGCTGGAGGAGGCAATGGGGCTTGTATTGCTTTGCTGGAGGAGGGGATGGGGCTTGCATTGCTACGCTAGAGGAGGGATGGGATTGCTTTGCTGGAGGAGGGATGGGGCTTGCATTGCTCTGCTAGAGGAGGGGATGGGGCTTGCATGCTATGCTAGAGAGGGATGGGGCTTGCATTGCTACGCTAGAGAGGGGATGGGGCTTGCATTGCTATGCTAGAGAAGAGGATTGGGCTTGTATTGCTACGCTAGAGGAGGGGATGGGTTGCATTGCTACGCTAGAGAGGGGATGGGCTTGCATTGCTACGCTAGAGGAGGGGATGGGGGCTTGCATTGCTACGCTAGAGGAGGGTGGGGCTTGCATTGCTACGCTAGAGAGGGGATGGGGCTTGTATGCTACGCCAGAGGAGGGATGTGGCTTCCATTGCTTCGCTAGAGAGGGATGGGCTTGCATTGCGATGCTTGAGAGGGGATGGGCTTGCATTGCTATGCTAGAGGGAGGATGTGGCTTGCATTGCTACGCTGGAGATGGGATGGGGCTTGCATTGCTCTGCTGGAGAAGGGGATGGACTTGCATTGCTCTGCTGGAGGAGGGGATGGGGCTTGCATTGCTATGCTAGAGAAGGGGATGGGGCTTGTATTGCTACACCAGAGGGAGGGGATGGGCTTGCATTGCTACGCTAGAGGAGGGGATGGGGCTTGCATTGCTCTGCTGGAGGAGGGATGGGCTTGCATTGCTATGCTAGAGGATGGGATGTGGCTTGCATTGCTCTGCCAGAGGGGGATGGGCTTGATTGCTCTGCCGAGGAGGGGATGGGGCTTGGATTGCTCTGCTGGAGGAGGGGATGAGGCTTACTTGCTCTGCTGGAGGAGGGGATGGGGCTTGCATTGCTCAGCTCGAGGAGTGGATGTGGCTTGCATTGCTACGTCAAAGGAGGGGATGGGCTTGCATTGCTACGCCAAAGGAGGAGATGGGGCTTGCATTGCTACGCTGGAGGAGGCAATGGGGCTTGTATTGCTTTGCTGGAGGAGGGATGGGTTGCATTGCTACGCAGAGGAGGGATGGGGCTTGCATTGCTCTGCTGGAGGAGGGGATGGGGCTTGCATTGCTATGCTAGAGGGTGGGATGTGGCTTGCATTGCTCTGCCAGAGGAGGGGATGGGGCTTGGATTGCTCTGCCAGAGGAGGGGGATGGGCTTGATTGCTCTGCTGGAGGAGGGGATGAGGCTTACATTGCTCTGCTGAGAGGGGGATGGGCTTGCATTGCTCAGCTCGAGGAGTGGATGTGGCTTGCATTGCTACGCAAAAGAGGGGGATGGGGCTTGCATTGCTACGCCAAAGGAGGAGATGGGCTTGCATTGCTATGCTGGAGGAGGCAATGGGGCTTGTATTGCTTTTGCTGGAGGAGGGGATGGGCTTGCATTGCTACGCTAGAGGAGGATGGGGATTGCTTTGCTGGAGGAGGGGATGGGCTTGCATTGCCACACTGGAGGAGGGGATGGGGTTGCATTGCCACACTGGAGGAGGGTATGGGGCTTGCATTGCTATGCAGAGGAGGGATGGGGCTTGCATTGCTTCACTGCGAGAGGGATGGGCTTGCATTGCTTTGCTGGAGGGATGGGGCTTGCATTTCTCTGCTAGAGGGAATGGGCTTGCATTGCTCTGCGGAGGGAATGGGGCTTGCATGCTCTGCTGGAGGGGATGGGGCTTGCGTTGCTTCTGCGGAGGGGATGCGGCTTGGATTGCTCTGCTGGAGGGATGGGGCTTGCATTGCTCTGCTGGAGGGATGGGCTTGCGTTGCTCTGCTGGAGGGATGGGCTTGCGTTGCTCTGTGGAGGGGATGCGGCTTGCATTGCTTTGCTGAGGAGGGGATGGGGCTTGCATTGCCACACTGGAGGAGGGGATGGGGCTTGCATTGCACACTGGAGGAGGGTATGGGGCTTGCATTGCTTATGCAAGAGAGGGGGATGGGGCTTGCATTGCTTCATGGAGGAGGGGATGGGGCTTGATTGCTTTGCTGGAGGGGATGGGGCTTGCATTTCTCTGCTAGAGGGAATGGGGCTTGCATTGCTCTGCTGGAGGGAATGGGGCTGCATTGCTCTGCTGGAGGGATGGGCTTGCGTTGCCTGCTGGAGGGGATGCGGCTTGGATTGCTCTGCTGGAGGGGATGGGGCTTGCATTGCTCTGCTGGAGGGATGGGGCTTGCATTGCTCTGCTGGAGGGGATGGGGCTTGCGTTGCTCTGCTGGAGGGATGCGGCTTGCATTGCTCTGCTGAAGGGGTGCGGCTGCATTGCTCTGCTGAGGGATGGGGCTTGCATTGCTCTGCTGGAGGGGATGGGGCTTACGTTGCTCTGCTGGAGTGGATGCGCTTGCATTTCTCTGCGAGAGGGAATGGGGCTTGCATTGCTCTGCTGGAAGGATGGGGCTTGCGTTGCTCTGCTGAGTGGATGCGGCTTGCATTTCTCTGCGAGAGGAATGGGGCTTGCATTGCTCTGCTGGAGAGGATGGGGCTTGCGTTGCTCTGCTGGAGTGGATGCGGCTTGCATTTCTCTGCGAGAGGGAATGGGCTTGCATTGCTCTGCTGGAGGGGATGGCTTGCATTGCTCTGGTCTGGGATGGGCTGCATTGCTCTGCTCGAGGGGATGGGGCTTGCATTGCTCTGCTCGAGGGGATGGGCTTGCATTGCTCTGCTCGAGGGGATGGGGCTTGCATTGCTCTGCTCGAGGGGATGGGCTTGCATTGCTCTGCTCGAGGGGATGGGGCTTGCATTGCTCTGCTCGAGGGGATGGGGCTTGCATTGCTCTGTCGAGGGGATGGGGCTTGCATTGCTCTGCTCGAGGGATGAGCTTGCATTGCTCTGCTGGAGGAGGGGATTGGGCTTGCATTGCTCAACTCGAGGAGGGATGTTGCTTGCATTGCTTTGCTGGAGGAGGGAATGGGGCTTGCATTGCTCTGCTGGAGATGGGGATGGGCTTGCATTGCTATGCTAAAGGAGGAGATTGGGCTTACATTGCTCTGCTAGAGGAGGTGATGGGGCTTGCATTGCTTTGCTGAGGAGGGGATGGGCTTGCATTGCTTTGCTGGAGGAAGAGATGGGGCTTGTATTACTTTGCTTGAGGAGGGGATGGGGCTTGCATTGCTCAGCTCGAGGACGGGATGGGCTTGCATTGCT
This sequence comes from Eptatretus atami, assembly GCA_035128595.1. Lineage (NCBI taxonomy): Eukaryota > Metazoa > Chordata > Myxini > Myxiniformes > Myxinidae > Eptatretus > Eptatretus atami. Next base: position 76,368,780 of record CM068960.1, on the reverse strand, counting down.
TTGCTCGAGGAGGAGATGGGGCTTGCAATTCTTTGCTAGAGGAGGGGATGGGGCTTGCATTGCTTTGCTGGAGGAGGGGATGGGGCTTGCATTGCTTTGCTGGAGGAGGGGATGGGGCTTGCCTGGGTACATTTGAAACTGGTCAGGGGTTTGCATCAGTGTATTTGAAGTGGAATTAAAGTTGTGCAGTTGAGGGACCTCGCTGAAGTGTTCCAAGTTTCTGAATGGTATTACTGAAGGAAATGAAAAGCTTTTTTAAGAATTTTTTAACTGAACCAAAATTATGGGACTAAGTTTGAAAATCTCTGCAAATGTCAAGTTATTTCAAGGCCCGTTTCCAAAGAACTTCTCTAAGAGTGATACGTCATTGCCAAATTCGGTAGTTAATAGTGGGTACCTTAAATTTAAATAGCCCCACCTGCAATGATGAAAAACGGGTTCAAGTCAACATTTTCCTTTTATTTGGAACCCGTTGTTGTGAGTTACAGTGTAGGTATTTTTTGAAGGTCGGGTTTCGATTTCCATTGAGAATGGGGAATGCTGCTGTACCTTTGTTCGGCTTTTTCAAACGCTTATCTCATTCCCTCTTCACGGTGTTACTTTTCCAGGACCAGCTGTTTACTTTCAACCTTCTTGTGTGGTTTCTTATTGATCCACGATGACATTGCGAGGCCAACCGGTCCAGTTTCCATGCATCGCCTGACATTTGCTTGCAATGACAAAACATCATGCTGTCTTTTTTTGTATCGTATTGTTTTACATTTTATTTATTTATTATTAATTAATTATTTATTACCCGACATTTGACTGTCAATGGGAGGGGTTTTCAAATTTTCTCCTCATTCTCCTCACGTTTACATCATGCTGTGATTGGTCTGCTCAGCCCATGTGACCCGATGTTTGACGTCAATGGGAGGGGTTTTCAATTTTTTTATTTATTTTTAGTTAAATTTTATTTGTTTTCACTTTTCTCACGCTTGGTTCATTCCACTCGTTGCATCAAGATTTGTGGAAATTTGAATGTTTTGTATCCTCAGTCTGTGTGGAATGCATCTTCACGGGAGGCTTCCATCGCCTTCCATGCCGCCTCACGAGGCTATCTTAAAGTCTATTCGATTTCTTTTTTCACTTTTGGAACCTTCTGGTGTAGCTGCAGTCTTAACCCAGATAATTTGCATAAAATCCGAGCAGAAACACACTTTTCATGAGGAAAATGTATTAAATTCAAATAACCGTTGAGTATTGAAAGGACTGTCTGCAGGCTTTCTGATGAATCTGCCCGATTGGCCATTTGAAAATCCAAATTTGAAAAATTAAAAAAAACTTCAAAAAAAGTTGAAGTCACAGCTGGCTGAAATTCTTGAAGCGCAAGTGAACATCCCAGACAGAGAACCAAGGGGAGATGCAGTCATCATTGATGCTCAGCACTTATCAATCCCTACACCTCCACACACTTCAAAGATATTTGATGACTATGCTAAAGAAGACATCATCCCAAGGTGGAATCCTATGTGTGCCAGGTACGAGAGGGTGGACGTAGTGTTTGATGTGTACAAGAAGCAAGTCTAAAGTCTGAGGCAAGGTCGAAAAGGGGGCAAGGAATCAGAAGAAGAGTGACAGGAACCAGTAAACCCCAAGTAACTGGAGAAGCTTCTTCGAGATGACAGCAACAAGACTGAGCTGTTTCACTTCCTTGCGGAAAAGATGTGTGAAGCACAGACGACAAGCACAGTCATTGTCATAAAAGGAGAAGATGCCATTAGCAACACAAGGAAGTCACTGATTCTGTGTCTCCATGTTGTCATGAAGAAGCTGACACTCAAATATTTGTACACGCCAGGGATGCAACGACGGATGGCAGCAAGTCCATTATCATTAAGGCTAATGACACGGACGTATAGTCATTGCAATATCTGTACTGCCATCCTTACAGGAACTAGGTCTTGAGAACATGTGGATTGCCTTTGCCAAGGACGAAGGCACGATGGATTCCAGTCCATGAGGAGTTTCTGCAATAGGGCCTGAGAAAGCTAGAGGGATCCCATACTTCCATGCGTTCACTGGATGTGACGTCGTGTCTGCCTTCCGCGGTAAAGGAAGAAAACCTGCAATGCGATGTCAGACATTGAACGTCTTTGATGATGTTTCTGAAACATTCACCAATCTCAGCCAGCATCCAACATTGATTCGTGATCTGACTTTTTTTGAAGTTTTTTTTTTTTCAAATTTTTCAAAATTGGATTTTCAAATGCCAATCAGGCATATTGATTAGAATCCCCTGGAGAACAAATGTGCCAAATTTGATGCTTGTATCATCATTTGTACGATTCCTCTCAAAAAATTGCTGTTATCTGCCCACTACCAAGGGACACGGTCCAAGGCAAGCAGTGAATGGAAAGCATGTGGTGTCCTTTCAATACTCAACGGTTATTTGAATTAATACATTTTCCTCATGAAAAGTGTGTTTCTGCTCGGATTTTATGCAAATTATCTGGGTTAAGACTGCAGCTACACCAGAAGGTTCCAAAAGTGGAAAAAGAATCGAATAGACTTTAAGATAGCCTCGTGAGCGGCCATGGAAGGCGATGGAAGCCAATGGAAGCCTCCCTCGGTGCAATGCATTCCACACAGACTGAGGATACAAAACATTCAAATTTCACAAATCTTGATGCAACCGAGTGTGAATGAACCATAGCGACTGAGAAAAGTGAAAACAGAATTAAAATTTAACTAAAAATAAATAAAAAATTTGAAAACCCCTCCCATTGACAGTCAAACATCGGTCACATGGCTGAGCAGACCAATCACAGCAATGATGTAAACGTGAGGAGAATGAGGAGAAATTTGAAAACCCTCCCATTGACAGGTCAAATGTCGGGGTAATAAATAATTAATTAATAATAAATAAATAAAAAAAGTGTAAAACCAATACGATAAAAAAAAAGACAGCATGATGTTTTGTCATTGCAAGCAAATGTCAGGCGATGCATGAAACGGACCGGTTGGCCTCGCAATGTCATCGTGGATCAATAAGAAACCACACAAGAAGGTTGAAAGTAAACAGCTGGTCCTGGAAAAGTAACACCGTGAAGAGGAATGAGATAAGCGTTTGAAAAAGCCGAACAAAGGTACAGCAGCATTCCCCATTCTCAATGGAAATCGAAACCCGACCTTCAAAAAATACCTACACTGTAACTCACAACAACGGGTTCCAAATAAAAGGAAAATGTTGACTTGAACCCGTTTTTCATCATTGCAGGTGGGGCTATTTAAATTTAAGGTACCCACTATTAACTACCGAATTTGGCAATGACGTATCACTCTTAGAGAAGTTCTTTGGAACGGGCCTTGAAATAACTTGACATTTGCAGAGATTTTCAAACTTAGTCCATAATTTTGGTTCAGTTAAAAAATTCTTAAAAAAGCTTTTCATTTCCTTCAGTAATACCATTCAGAAACTTGGAACACTTCAGCAGGTCCCTCAACTGCACACTTTAATTCCACTTCAAATACACTGATGCAAACCCCTGAACCAGTTTCAAATGTACCCAGGCAAGCCCCATCCCCTCCTCCAGCAAAGCAATGCAAGCCCATCCCCTCCTCCAGCAAAGCAATGCAAGCCCCTCCCCTCCTCTAGCAAAGCAATGCAAGCCCCATCTCCTCCTCGAGCAAGCAATGCAAGCCCCATCCCGGTCTCGAAGCTGAGCAATGCAAGCCCCATCCCCTCCTCAAGCAAAGTAATACAAGCCCCCATCTCTTCTCCAGCAAAGCAATGCAAGCCCATCCCTCCCTCAGCAAAGCAATGCAAGCCCCATCACCTCCTCTAGCAGAGCAATGTAAGCCCAATCTCCTCCTTTAGCATAGCAATGCAAGCCATCCCCATCTCCAGCAGAGCAATGCAAGCCCCATTCCCTCCTCCAGCAAGCAATGCAAGCAACATCCCTCCTCGAGTTGAGCAATGCAAGCCCAATCCCCTCCTCCAGCAGAGCAATGCAAGCTCCATCCCCTCGAGCAGAGCAATGCAAGCCCCATCCCCTCGACAGAGCAATGCAGCCCCATCCCCTCGAGCAGAGCAATGCAAGCCCCATCCCCTCGAGCAGAGCAATGCAAGCCCATCCCCTCGAGCAGAGCAATGCAAGCCCCATCCCCTCGAGCAGAGCAATGCAAGCCCCATCCCCTCGAGCAGAGCAATGCAAGCCCCATCCCCTCGAGCAGAGCAATGCAGCCCCATCCCTAGACAGAGCAATGCAAGCCCATCCCCTCCAGCAGAGCAATGCAAGCCCCATTCCCTCTCGCAGAGAAATGCAAGCCGCATCCACTCCAGCAGAGCAACGCAAGCCCCATCCTCTCCAGCAGAGCAATGCAAGCCCCATTCCCTCTCGCAGAGAAATGCAAGCCGCATCCACTCCAGCAGAGCAACGCAAGCCCCATCCTTCCAGCAGAGCAATGCAAGCCCCATTCCCTCTCGCAGAGAAATGCAAGCCGCATCCACTCCAGCAGAGCAACGTAAGCCCCATCCCTCCAGCAGAGCAATGCAAGCCCCATCCCTCAGCAGAGCAATGCAAGCCGCACCCCTTCAGCAGAGCAATGCAAGCCGCATCCCCTCCAGCAGAGCAACGCAAGCCCCATCCCCTCCAGCAGAGCAATGCAAGCCCCATCCCTCCAGCAGAGCAATGCAAGCCCCATCCCCTCCAGCAGAGCAATCCAAGCCGCATCCCCTCCAGCAGAGCAACGCAAGCCCCATCCCTCCAGCAGAGCAATGCAAGCCCCATTCCCTCCAGCAGAGCAATGCAAGCCCCATTCCTCTAGCAGAGAAATGCAAGCCCCATCCCCTCCAGCAAAGCAATTCAAGCCCCATCCCCTCCTCCATGAAGCAATGCAAGCCCCATCCCCCTCTCTTGCATAGCAATGCAAGCCCCATACCTCCTCCAGTGTGGCAATGCAAGCCCCATCCCCTCCTCCAGTGTGGCAATGCAAGCCCCATCCCCTCCTCCAGCAAAGCATGCAAGCCGCATCCCCTCCAGCAGAGCAACGCAAGCCCCATCCCTCCAGCAGAGCAACGCAAGCCCATCCCCTCCAGCAGAGCAATGCAAGCCCCATCCCCTCCAGCAGAGCAATCCAAGCCGCATCCCCTCCGCAGAGCAACGCAAGCCCCATCCCCTCCAGCAGAGCAATGCAAGCCCCATTCCTCCAGCAGAGCAATGCAAGCCCATTCCCTCTAGCAGAGAAATGCAAGCCCATCCCTCCAGCAAAGCAATGCAAGCCCATCCCTCCTCCAGTGAAGCAATGCAAGCCCCATCCCCTCCTCTTGCATAGCAAATGCAAGCCCCATAACCCATCCTCCAGTGTGGCAATGCAACCCCATCCCCTCCTCCAGTGTGGCAATGCAAGCCCCATCCCCTCCTCCAGCAAAGCAATCCCCATCCCTCCTCTAGCGTAGCAATGCAAGCCCATCCCTCCTCCAGCAAAGCAATACAAGCCCCATTGCCTCCTCCAGCATAGCAATGCAAGCCCCATCTCCTCCTTTGGCGTAGCAATGCAAGCCCCATCCCTCTTTTGCGTAGCAATGCAAGCCACATCCACTCCTCGAGCTAGCAATGCAAGCCCATTCCCCCTTCTCAGCAGAGCAATGTAAGCCTCAGCCCCTCCTCCAGCAGAGCAATGCAAGCCCATCCCCTCTCTGGCAGAGCAATCCAAGCCCCATCCCCTTTCCCCTCTGGCAGAGCAAGCAAGCCCATCCCACTCCTCTAGCATAGCAATGCAAGCCCCATCCCCTCCTCCAGCAGAGCAATAGCAAGCCCCATCCCTCCTCTAGCGTAGCAATGCAAAGCCCATCCCTCCTCCAGCAAAGCAATCACAAGCCCATTGCCTCCTCCAGCGTAGCAATGCAAGCCCCATCTCCTCCTTTGGCGTACAATGCAAGCCCCATCTCCCTCCTTTGACGTAGCAATGCAAAAGCACATCCACTTCCTCGAGCTGAGCAATGCAAAGCCCCATCCCCTCCCTCCAGCAGAGCAATGTAAGGCCTCATTCCCCTCCTCCAGCAGAGCCAATCCAAGCCCCATCCCCTCCTCCGCAAGAGCAATGCAAGCCCATCCCTCCTCTGGCAGAGCAATGCAAGCCACATCCCCATCTCTAGCATAGCAATGCAAGCCCCATCCCTCCTCCAGCCAGAGCAATGCAAGCCCCATCCCCTCCTCTAGCGTAGCAATGCAAGCCCATCCCCTCCCCTGGTAGCAATACAAGCCCATCCCCCTCTAGCAAAGCAATGCAAGCCCCATCCCCTCCTCCAGCGAGCAATGCAAGCCATCCCCTCCTCTCCAGCAGAGCAATGCAAGCCCATCCCTCCCAGAACGTAGCAATGCAAGGCCAACATCCTCCCTCTAGCGAAGCAATGCAAGCCCCATCCCCTCTCAAGCATCGCAATGCAAGGCCCATCCCTCTCTAGCAAGCAATTGGAAGCCACATCCCTCCTCTGGCGAAGCATACAAGCCCCATCCCTCTCTAGCGTAGCAATGCAAGCCCACCCTCCTCTAGCGAGCAATGCAAGCCCCATCCCTCCTCTAGCGTAGCAATGCAAGCCCATCCCCTCTCTAGCGAGCAATGCAATCCCATCCCTTCCTCAGCGTAGCAATACAAGCCAATCCTCTTCTCTAGCATAGCATGCAAGCCCCATCCCCTCGCAGCAGTAGCAATGCAAGCCCATCCCTCTCTAGCATAGCATGCAAGCCCCATCCCCTCCTCAGCAGAGCAATGCAAGCCCCATCCCTCCTCCAGCAAAGCAATCCCATCCCGTCCTCTAGCGAGCAATGCAAGCCCCATCCCTCCTAGCAAAGCAATGACAAGCCCCATCCCCTCCAGCAGTAGCAATGCAAGCCCATCTCCTCTTGGCGTAGCAATGGCAAGCCCCATCCCCCTCCTTGCGAGCAATGCAAGCCACATCACTCCTCGAACTGAGCAATGCAAGCCCCATTCCCTCTCCCAGCAGAGCAATGTAAGCCCATCCCCTCCTCAGCAGAGCAATCCAAGCCCCATCCCCTCCTCGGCAGAGCAACCAAGCCCCATCCCTCCTCTGCAGAGCAATGCAAGCCACCATCCCCATCCTCTAGCATAGCAATGCAAGCCCATCCCCTCCTCAGCAGAGCAATGCAAAGCCCCATCCTCCTCTAGCGAGCAATGCAAGCCCCATCCCTCCTCAGCAAAGCAATGACAAGCCCCATTGCCTCTCCAGCGAGCAATGCAAGCCCCATCTCTCCTGGGCATGCAAGCCCCCATCCCCTCCTTGCAGAGCAATGCAAGCCACATCCACTCCTCGAGCTGAGCAATGCAAGCCCCATTCCCTCCTCCAGCAGAGCAATGAAGCCTCATCCCCTCCTCCAGCAGAAATCCAAGCCCCATCCCTCTCCCAGAAGGCAACAACCCATCCCTCCTGGCAGCAATGCAAGCCCCATCCCATCCTCTAGCATAGCAATGCAAGCCCATCCCCTCCTCCAGCAGAGCATGCAAGCCCCATCCCCTCCTCTAGCGTAGCAATGCAAGCCCATCCCCTCTCTGGCAGTAGCAATACAAGCCCCATCCCTCTCTAGCATAGCAAGCAAGGCCATCCCTCCTCCAGCAGAGCAATGCAAGCCCATCCCTCCTCCAGCAGAGCAATGCAAGCCCCATCCATCTCTGCGTAGCAATGCAAGCCACATTCCCTCGCTCTGGCATTAGCAATGGCCTCATCCCCTCCTCCAGCAGAGCAATCCAAGCCCCATCCCTCCTCTGCAGAGCAATCAAGCCCCAGCCCCTCCTCGGCAGAGCAATGCAAGCCCATCTCCTCTACGTAGCATGCAGCCCATCCCTCCTCTTAGCATAGCAATGCAAGCCCATCCCTCCTCAGCGAGCAAAGCAAGCCCCATCCCTCTCTCAGCATTAGCAATGCTCAAGCCCCATCCCCTCCTTAGCAAGCAATGCAAGCCCCCATCCCTCCTCTAGCGTAGCAATGCAAGCCCATCCCTCCTCTAGCATAGCAATGCAAGCCCATCCCCTCCTCTAGCGTAGCAATGCAAGCCCCATCCCCTTCTCTAGCATAGCAATGCAAAGGCCCATCCCCTCCTCTAGCGTAGCAAAGCAAGCCCCATCCCTCTCAGCGAGCAATGCAAGCCCATCCCTCCTCTAGCGTAGCAAAGCAAGCCCCATCCCCTCCTCTAGCATAGCAATGCAAGACCCATCCCCTCCTCTAGCATAGCAAGCAAGCCCATCCCCTCCTCTAGCATAGCAATGCAAGCCCCATCCCCTCCTCTAGGTAGCAAAGCAAGCCCCATCCCCTCTCTAGCATAGCAATGCCAGACCCATCCCTCCTCTAGCATAGCAAGCAAGCCCCATCCCTCCTCTAGCATAGCAATGCAAGACCCACCCTCTTCTAGCTAGCAATGCAAGCCCCATCCCCTCCTCCATCGTGCCCATGTAAGTCCCATCTCAAACGCACCCATACACGTTCTACCATTCCCAACAAACCCTACTAATCTCTCGTCCCCGCCCAGACGTAACCCTTCCCTTCCTTCCAGGATCGGAGTGAGGACCATGTCACAATGTCCGTCGCAGGCCGACCGGAACTGCACAGTGTCGGTTGCCCAAAGGCCGAAATCATCTTCATTCGCCTCGTGCCTTTGGTATCCAGTCAGTGCCTCAACGCGAATATTAAATAAATGGTCGACCACTTCGAGCGAATTTTACTGTTCTCAAAAAACACAAGTCATGGGGCGATTCGGACAAGAGAACAAACTAGGAGACAGCGACGCGTTTAACGATCCGCTTCAAACAGACAATGGCGGCGAACAGGGTGCGGTCGGGAGCCGCGGAGGACGTTTCGCAGGTCACAGCAGACGGGCAACAAAATGTCGTGAGCTTCCAGTAAACATCGACAGATGGTTACAAACACCAATGAAACATCGGGAATTTCATGCGATCTCCCGAAACACGCTCAAGCTTCGGAGTCTTCGCAGCGTCACAACGATCGATGGGCCGCGTCATGGCGCCCGTCTCCCCCGCCGTGCCGTGCGGGCTTCGAGCTAAAATAAAACGCCTCGTCGTCTCTCGTTGCTGCTCGGAGATAGCGCGACTCGCCGCTAAGGGTAGGTGAACGTGATTTTGAGAACGAAAAGCCCATTAGGACACACGATGGAGCGAGAGAGTGAGTGCGAGACGAGGAGACAAAGAGACCGGAGAGTAAATGTGCACGAGCCGAGCAGAGTCAAAGGCACCGCAGGAGAGATCGACGGTCAACTGCACCATCCCCCGTAGCTTGCCGCACGAGCCGATGCACGTCGAGGCCGCGCAGCAGTGCGAGGGACGGGAGCCGTAAGCTGGAGGCCGGTGCGGAGCCGAGGTGGGTCGGGTGGGATTTGGAGGAGGCAGGACGTGCCTGGATCCCCGAACCACGAGGTGGCCTGGCCCGAGCGCGCAGTGACGCGCGGGACGAGCGAGTTACCCACCCGACGCTGCAGATTAGGAGAGCCCGGGACAGCCGGGAGAGAAGAGGGAGGGGGGATGGGGGAGGGGAGGGGAGGGGAGGGGTTACTGGGGGGGTGAATACGAAGAGAGAGAGAGGGGTGGGGTTTGAGTCGGCGCTGCGTGGATCTGGGGAAAGAAACGAGAGAGAGCCAAGGGAGAGGGAGAGAGCGAGAGAGAGAGAGAGTGCAGGGGGCTCCGGGTACCGCCACCCCGACGAAAACACCAAATTCTCCTCCGTCGCCAAAGTTTCGCGCTGGACCGGAGGAAGGCCTCATTGGGTTAGGGGAGGGGAACAAACACGAACGCACGAGAAGGGAGAAACAGAGAGGAAGGGATAGGGGGGGGGTGGCGGACGAGACAGAAAAGGAAGAGGAAAAAGAAAGAGGGAAAAGAGAATAGAAGGGGGGAAGAGAGGAGAGGAGGAGGAGGAGGAGGAGGGACGAGAGAGAGGAAAACAAACGAGCAGCAGCAGAAGAGTTCCAGAAACTACGCGAGGTGAGTGTTGGCGTTTCGAGGTTGTAGGCCCCTGAAAAAGCCGGTCGGGACGCGCAGACACCTTCAGTCGAGCTCCGTCCGGGACCCGGTCTTGCTGGAGACCGCCAGGCGACAGCCCGCGTCCACAAAGGGTGTAAGGCCGCGGGCCTTTGCGCTCCGGCATCGGAGGAAGTCTGCTAGTCGAGGCTGCGGCCCGGCACGCTTGCGGCGACGCGGGACCAATCTTGTTGTCTTTTGGCGCCCCTTTCCCCACCAGGCAGTCCTTTCCCCATCGTCTTGTGGTTCATTCGCGCTTGCTCGCGTCCCCCTCCCCCCTTCCGGGACCTGAAGTAAAAAATAAATAAAAAACCAAAAAGTCCTGCGTTTGTTACTTCAGGACCGGGACTCTGTGGTGTGTGGTGTGGGTGTACTGTGTACTGTGTACTGTGTACTGTGTACTGTGTACTGTGTATCGGAGCCGGAAACGGATCCGAGTCGTTTCGATCGTGAAGACTTGCGTCGAATCGCTCGACTCTGTCTCAACCGTGTTGCTCGTGACGACGAGGTCGTTCTGCCTCAGGACGGTTTAACGTTATTTGTATTACATTATATATTTATATATATTTATATATTTATATATTTACCTGTAGCACGTGATGCTCGCGTTGGTACGTTCAGCGATTTGTCGCATCGAACCTCGGTGCTTCACAATAAACCTGTTTATTCGTACACGTACACGGGTACACGTTGCCTCGTGTTGGTCTCGTCGATTCTTCCGAGCAACCAACGGTCCGTCCGTCCGTCCGTCCGGTCCGTGTCCCATGTCCGTCTTCTTGCACGACATTGGCACACGCTGCTCACCTGTGTACGTGCGAAGGCAGGGCGAGGTATCCATCCGTTCAGTCGTCTCCGTGAGACGGTTGTTTTGTTCAGGAACACACTTGTCCGTCCGTGCATGTCCATGTGGTTTTATTCGTCACCCGGAGATCGTGATTATTATTATATATCATCATCATATCATCATCATCATCATCATTATTATTGTTTATTTCCTCACAAATGAACGAGTTACGTACGACTCAGTTCTGTCTCGATGGACGAGATGTGTTGCCTCCGTAGCTCGTTGACAAACAATGGCCATCTCTGAGTTCCGTGTAATCGGACAACAGGACGTGTAATAGCAGCTCCATGGACGGGGGTTACTTGGCTAACTGTCAAAAGGCCTTGTCGGCCGGGCCATCGACTTAGATTGCCATTGGGGGGGGAATGGCCAGAGCCCGCGTCCTGTGGACGTTTCATTCCCTGGTGTGCTGCTTCGACCCGGTAGTCGGAGTGAGAGATTTCTCGTTCTTTAATAAAGGATGTGGGCAACAAGAGGCAAGTCGCAGCATTTTGATGACTTGATCAGTTAATGCCTTGTTATGTGGATGCAGGTTAAACTCGAGCTCTCTGATAGTTGGTAGTTGTTTGGTAGTTGGTCTCGAGATCCTTGGATCGTAGTGTCTCTTGAGAGCCCGTCGGCATAAAGCCATCCCTGTTGTTGTCTGCCCTTATGGTGAGTCCCAGCTCTTCTTCCGTCAACAAGCAGTTCTATTATTGGACTAGACGATGGTGTTGGGTTCACATAACAGCTACTATTGCTGCTTTCCAACTAAGCCGTAGTTGTGAGTCCCTTTTTTTTTTGTTTCCACCTCTTTCGAATATTCCTCCGACCGTTCTCTCGAAATCTCTTTTGCAAGCGATGGCACAACAATGTAAGTGTAGTTGCGTTCTCACCACAGAGTTGACCTCATTTCCTCCCTCCCTGAGAATAGTAGTGTGTGTCCATGTCTGCTGATATGTTGGTAATCTGCCATGAAAGTACAGTAGAGTAACATCTACCTGAGGTCTTTGTCCTGAATGTGATTCCTTCTGCCCCCTCCCTCCCCCCTTCTTTACATCACCCTCCTCAGTACTTTATGTTAGGAGGTTCCATCCCACACATTTGTTGCCCTTCACATGCAAACGCAATCCCCATCTTGGCCTTCCCCATTGAGAACCCGGTGCAAACCATTCCCATTCCTTCTCCCTCCATGCACGTCCCACCGTACTGAGCTCGAATTGGTGCACCGAACCAACCGAACTAGGACACCATTCCACGCTACCTCTTCTCTCCCATCCTTCTCCCCCACCCCCAAACAATATGCCTCGTGAGCGAGTCCTTCCTCTATCTACAGCCCCCCCCCTTCCTTTTCCCAATGATTTACCTTCTCTCTCCCATTAATTCCAGGTATTTACAACTCTCACTGGTATTCCTCTTTTCACCCACATTCAATCGATGCAAATTATTCATCGTTTACTACCCTCTCCCCAATGCAGTGTCCCTAAATGACACTAAACCCCTCTATGCATTAGCTCGTTATCAACCCCTCCCCCCCCTTCCCAACATTATCCTTAATTTATTAATTATTACTTCTCCATGTAATAGCCCTTCATGTTTGCGACCCCTCTCTCTCCCTCTCCTCCCCCTTGCGATGCAATCTATTACTTCTCCCTAACCACTATCCACCAAGGGCAATCCTTAAACCTTCGTCTCTAACTTCCCCGTACATTTACTTATCCTCTTACAATTCCCTCCCATGCCTGACTGCCTTCTCTCCAACTACATCCGGTCTCCTTCACCCTTCCCCTCAAACTCTCCCCATGCATTAACCCTTCTTCTCAAAACTATAGCCATGCCTTAACCTTCCTCCCATTCTCGCCATGCTTGACTCTTCTCTCCATTTCCACCATACGTTATCACTTGCCCAGTCCGCATCACTATCGCTTGGTCTAAAGCCCTCCCCTTCCCTTTCCATTAATATCCCTTCTTCCCTGTCTCCTCATTCCTCGCACCCTCCTCCTTACCCAGCTTGTCATTCTTTTGGTTTTCCTGCATGCCTTTCTCTCCTCTGCTCCCTCCCACTCGTGATTCTTCATTTCCTTGAACTCTGACTCCCCACCCCAATCTCCTTCCAGTTTCCTCTCAATCCGCTTAACACTTACTCTTCGGCTCCTCACTCAATGTCCAGAACACCTCCCCCCTCACTCGTGTGGTGTGTGTGTGTTGTGTGTGATGTTGTGTGGTGTGTGTGTGATGTGTCCGTCCTCATCTTGCAAGCAGTCAAAATGGAGTGGAGCTTCGACCTCACCCTTTTATGTGTTGTTATCTTTGTTGTTGCACATTGCTTGGAGGATATACATGCCCGGTGCCGATCCTGTCCATAGCATCCGTACTACATACAGCGTTGCATAGAGGCTAGCTGGCTCCAATCCAGATTGCCATCATGTCCCGCCTTGATTTGCCAGTCACCACCACATATCCTAGTTGGATTGGACAAAAACCCTGTAACATCGGCTTGAAGATCTACGTACCTGTTGTTTATCTCCCTGCCAAATGGAAATTTGTTTGCTTCAGGAATCGTAAATAATATTAGCCAAAATTTTATTTATTATTTTTTTCAAAGGTTCATTTCGACTGTGACGGTGAAGCAAAGTTGAATTCGTGGACGAAGTCATGTACCTACAGTTTTTTCTTTGGTGCGACGTGTGATTTTTTTTTCTTATTGCTATGCAAGGACGTTCTTTGACTTTTATTTATTTTTATTATTTATTTTTTTTTCTTCCTGATTTGCTTGACACTATTTTGTTCATCACTTGTACTGTATTTATCGTTTAAGCTTCTTATGTCAACTTCCGCCCTTCAGTATAAATGTTTAAACTTTAGTTCATCTACTTATTAGTTCTCTCCATAGTAGAGATGTCACGTTTGGGTTCATTTGGTCTGTGTGGCGTCATGCATTGAGCTGACGTTGCCACAAATGCCATTTTCAGGAGCCAGTATTACACGTTATCCTTTTCAAAGCGATAATCCGTAAAGTGAGTGTGCAATTACATGCAGTACATCTATAAATTACATGTTAAAGAACTTGAGTCAGCATAATATGCGTCTCTTCGACTGTTCATCTGTAAATTATGTTTCAAGTGTTTGTGTGTTTGTTTGTGCGTTGGTATGTTTATTCTTCCACGCTGAAGCGTAGCACCTAAAAGCCCCAAATTTTTGGGTGGGTGGCTTCCATAATCAGGACAAGTTTTAACCACGCTCTCCCCCCTCCCCACAGAAAAATCCCCAACCCCCAACAAGGTAAAATTATCTGTCTATGTTTATGTAGTTCTGAAAATCATAGA
>CM068960.1:76255519-76272001 GCA_035128595.1 Eptatretus atami | reverse complement strand
CGTGACTGGTTTTCGGTGTTGTTCCGGAAAGTCGCGACTGAATTGTCCGTTCGGTGGGCGAAGCGACCGCCAATGGTTAGACGCGATCGTTCGCACGCCGGCGGGCGAGAATTCATAACAATATTGTTACAGGCCGGGGGTCTCGGCCGCCAACCGACCGCTCTGAACGGAGCCGCAAGTCGAGTAAAAAGAGAGGATATTGTTTTGATTAATTCCAAAGGATACACAGCACTTTTAAAAATTAGCCAAGTATCATGTTCATTTTTGAAAACAATTGAGCTATGGTTTATGCTTTGAACAGTACTCATTACTACAAAAGGAGACACATAAGCACTAGATAACTTGAAAGGTTGCCTCTAATTCTGACTACATCATTACTCCCTATCCTCTCCTTGCCAGCCCACTGCTTGTGTGGTTCTGCTGCTGCTCAGAATTTTTGAACTTTCTGGCCATTTAACTACCATCAATTGGATTATGACTATCCTGTCCACAGACACGATGTTTGTTTGTAATAAATTCGACAGAAAAATATGAGAAGATAACTCGGTTACGAAAAGGCAGAATATTTGATAACCAGGAAGAGTTGACCAATTTATGGGCGGAGAATCTATGAGAAGGGTCAACCGAATATTATAACTACTAGTGGTCAGTCCACTTTGCACTCCATCCGTCCAACAACTTGTGCCAATTTGAAGCAGAAATCGAAATTATAGCAATCTTGAGACTTTACTTCAGTGATGAGAGTTGTTTCTTTTGAATTCCATCTGTTGTTTTGGATGCCATTCTTCTCTCGAATAGACCCACATTTGGACACTTAGCTAACTTCTGCTTGTCCATTACTATACTGTTTTTTTTTTATACCTACAGAATATAATTGGTTCAAAAAAAATCATTATGTTTTGCACTCGAGTGGTAGGTTCAACAAGTAAACTTCAGGTTAGAGCTCATGGGATTTAGTCATGATCAAGGTACATTCACAAAATGAAATAGTTCTGAAATTGAGATCTGTTGCAAGCAACGACATGGTTATGTGTCATCTGAGTTATATTTACTATTAAATTGGTCTTTTTGAAATATGCGGCAGACATTTAAAAATTGTATTGCTTGAGTTTGTTTTCTTTTTTTCTTTGAAAAGAATACTTTGGGTCCTTTGGTTCATTCGCTTGGCGTTTTCAGGGGAATCAGAAAGCCTTTCCAATGGGAATCAGAAGGAAGAAAATGGCCAGGATAACCTGCCACAAAGACCTATTCTTTCAAACTATTGGGTGTAAACAGAAGGGACAGCGAGCTAATGGTCATACAAAATTTGGCCATCTGAATGCACAATGCGTACCTATAAGCACAACGACAAGAGCTCGTTGTAAAATCTTCTTTACTCGCTTGGAGCAGATGACTTTACAAGAGGCATATGATAGAAGTTGAGTAATAGTTGGAATTTAATACTTTTATGCTATATAGAGTTAAGGTCACCCTATGAACTAAGCTCGGGTTATTACTCCTGTCGACCACTCGCGAAGACGAGAAACGAGTTCAGCAATATTGGTTTCATGTCTGTTCTGTCTATCTCTCAGAGTTATGAAAGAAGGAACAGCTTATTTGAATTGAATGTTATATTTTGGAACACGAATCAGAACAATAGGAATAAAAAATGACATGTTCTGCCCATTTTACGACCTAATACATTGGCTCTGAATTTGTCCCGATTCACACATGCACAGGAAGGAGTGAGAGTAATATTTTTAACCCTTGTGACGTGGCAGTTCTGCCAAGAACTCATGTATCGCAGGTGTTTATTATGTTAGAAGCATTACTTGATGGGAAGGGTCAAATTGTTATGAACAATTTACCCATTGGTCGAAACAGCTTCCCGACCAACACCCACACTTGAGGACACTTGACTAACCCACCCATTGGACCAAAGAACCAAAAAATAGTGGCCACACAGTCTTGTGGGTTTTCATGATGAGCCCCCGAACACATTAGGCTGAACGTCCTCTGATGAATTAATACACGTCCGGGTTTGTTGCGTCAGATTCTATTTGGCTTTTGGTTTGGTTGAGTGTTCATCAGTGAGGGACCCCAAAAAAACTAATCATAGTCGAATAATAGTGAACGTTATTAAACAGCCGTCAGAACGGATCAGTTTTAATCTAGTGTGATGTGAGGTTTCTGTCCGTGACAAATGCGCTCGTTCTGAGCCATATAAACAAGAGTCGCACACTGGGTGACTATTCCGATAAGAGGTGTCGAGTCATCTTTTAATAGCGCATTCAATTGTTTTGCAAATCGTCGCCTGTTCTTCGCCTTTTAAGCAGTCTTCAACATGTGCGTTTCCCCAATTGGCCTGTTAACTGGATTATTAACAAGATTGGTGACACATGGTACAGTGCGGTCGCATGTTTCGTTTAGACTCTTTATTGCTGCTCTGCCAAACCTAGAAACTTACTAGTGTCATGTCTAAGGACATCAATGAGGAGACAAACACAGCACATACATAATCAACTTTCATATGACCCTGTGGGCGCTGGTTGCATCATTGCTATAGGAGCAGCAGCTGTGTTATTGAGATGCAGTCAACCAAGGCTGAGACCATTTCCAGCAAGGCTGGTAACTCTATAACTATTTGCTGAGCTTTTGGAAGGCTGGGAGTCACCAGCGCATTGAAGTATTGGTGTATAGCACAAACACGATAAGGGCTCAAAAATCAAGACCAATCAGAATCTTAAGACCAGCCACCCCTATACCCGTAAGAAGCCAACCCCAGATGACTTGACATGATAGAATGATTATATAGATTTATCTTCTAAGCCTGTATTTCATGTATAAAAGTTTCTTTTTGTATACTTGATTAGGTTAATAACAAAAAAGAGCACTGTAAATAATGGCAATTTAATTTTGGGTTAGCCCATTTGGTATTCCCATCTGAAACCATATAGCATCATATTCTGAGATGTCAATTGACACTTTTATCACTTGTGCCATTGTACCTCATTCATACAAAAGTAAACTTCCGCGTCCTCGGTGCCCGTATAGCGATACATCTCCAAATAAATCAATCAGCATAAAATCAATTTATAAACTATAAGCATCTGAAAATGCAAGCTGCTGGCGTCCAATTTGTATCTCCAACTAAACTTGACGAAAACAGACAGCTTTCTTTCAAAAAAAAATTGCTCATTTTATCATTTGTGTTCTCCGCACAACTCATAATAAGCTTTGTTTAAAATTTGAATGATACAACCCAATGTTAGTTGGCCTGGACACACTACAACACACACACACAAAGTGATTGCAAACCGAGTCTTCCGCTGCATGGGGGACAGGCTAATAAATTAATAAATAATAAAATTTTAAAAATCGCAATCAATAGTAGCACCGTTGCTGTCAGAAATATAAAATGTTCGCTAGCATTTTCGTTCAGTGGTATGGTCGTGGACTCCTCATCAATTGAAATAGGGCCAGACCTTTTTGCTAGATTTGAACAAGACATAACAAAACCCATCCATTGGTATTCTCTTACTGGCCCATTTGAAATGGCTCGGACGACTCAAAGCCTGACGGAAACAAAAGGCACCTCCAACAATGGCGAAGCAAAAACTCAAGTTGATGTTTTGATTACGGAGTGGTAAATTATTTATTCCCAGTTAATGGTGGGGAACTTTGTAGAAAATCGACCTTATAGAGCTTCTACTTCACCGCTGAAGTTTGATGATTCAATTCAGTCTGAGCAGTGTCTCATAAAACTGTTAAGCTTGAGTGTGTCTGAATGTCACGAGTTCATAAGAAGCAAGAAAAAGACGGCGTTGTCCATGACGCGGGTGTCAATAAAGTGTCGCAGTGCCACTCCCCAAGCTACCCCCAAGGGTTCGATGATGGAAGTCCCACGGTTAATGGGAGTGAAAACCCCCGGAGATAGCGAGCCGCAATGCGTGCGTGGGTAAATGAAGCTTCATTTTGTAACGAGAGGAAATAGGTCTCTGAGATATGCTGTGATGTGGTGATTCTCAGCAAACTCCCGTGAACCTCAGAAAAACTAATTTACGTGAATACATTTCCACGATGGTAATAATATCGAGCTGTGCTGGGCGAGGAGAAACGATGAGGATGTAAAATGGCGACCTGCCAGCGCGAACGAACTGAGGGTGTAAAATGGGTGAGCTCCCAGGCGAGGGTGTAAAAGGTGAGCTACCAGGCGAGGAAGAACGACGGAGGGTGTAAAATAGCCGAGCTCCCTGGAAAGGTAGTGGCAGCAGAAACAGTAGGTAAGTCTAAATTGGAAATGAAAGTAGTAACCCGAAGTATTGGAGATAGAGGGGTATAGGATGTTTGCAGGACTTTTTAGGGAGCTTGAAACCATTGATAGGTGATTGTGTGTATGTATTGAGTGCTGTTGTGGGGGTCTGATCAAGCGGTGTTGGGTGGTTGATGTGTGTTTTCCCAGCCCATGCCTCTCTCCTGGAGGGGGGGGGAATACAAAAAAAACAGCATTTAAAAAAAAATTTTTGGCAACATTCTCTTCTTTTGATGTTTGTGTTTGATAATTAGTGTGGTGTTGATGTGGCGCAGCATGTGGGCTGAATGGCTCCACCTGTGATGTGACTGACCATACTAGAATTGTGGGCAATTATGTGTTTCCGTAGCTTCCGCTCAGCCGCAAGATTTTTTCCCTTGCATGCGACGTCAATACAACATGGAATAGCGAGCAGGCAGCCGACACATTGCTCCACTTTTACACCCCATTTTGAGAACCATGCTTCCATAAAGATGAAATATGTTGATTTTATGTCAATAATATTCAATGTAATCTATTTAAACTAATTGCTTATTTTTCTGACTCGTAAACTTGAAGAACTCCATCTGACATTTCAAGTAACCAAGAACACTCACTTGTTAATTGAGAGTGAGGATACCGTTACTAAATTAGCACAACAAAGGACGCGACTGTCAAAATTTAAATCTGTGAAGCCCAAAAGTGCCACATATATAAACCTGAAATTTTATGTAATCTTGTGTATTTGTATTTTCAGCTTACCCCATCTTTGAACAGGTACAAAGACACTCATAGTCACCTTCTAGCGCTTATAGGAGCACACCAAGGCAGTAACGGAAGATGTATTGCTGTTTAATAGTCATTTGCCAGAGAAGTAACCTTGTTGTTCCTCAAAAGTGTATGGTTTTATGGGGTGTTTTCTCTTGTTCACAGCAATGCATAGACAAAATTAAGCTTGGTTGCCCGGATGCAACCATGGGGAAATCTGTTATTTTGCGCAAATGCAAGATGGCCGCCATCGACGCGGGCTGAAAATATAACTTTTATGTATGAACCTTAATTACACATGAGACTTCTTTTCCATCTAATTTGGCACGAGGAACTCGATATTTAACCTTATTTTTGTGATTAGAAGTAAAATTTGAGGTTCAATGTTCGAGTTCCGGCAATTGTTTGCTGTGTGAGAATACATTTTGAATGACAACAAGGTACTATTCTGACAACTGGACGCTCACATACGACATATGCGAGTTACTAATCATTGTTTTGTTTTTACAGATATGGGCTGATTTCAAGGTGCATTCTTCCCGTGTGTAGGTGGAGGGGAATTGAAGAAATTCGCTGATCAATGGTCAAGAACATGATGTCCTGTGCAAAGCCGTGGAAGATGAAGAGCTACGTGCAAAACTACAGACACATTGTTGATGGTGGTGGTGATGCTGTTCGCATAGATATGTCCCAGCAAAGGATGCTACTGTACTTACACATAAAACAAAAAATTGAGAGACTTCGTAAATCACAGAAAAGAAAAGCTGAAGATGATTGTGTTTAGCAGTGTGACAAACAAGATCTCGCACAAGGCAACAGCAGTGGGTGCGTTTGTTTACAAACGTGATGCATTTTTTTGTGCAAAGAATGTTTACCTGTTTGATGACAAACATCCAGAAAGAATGGGGATCGTGTTCGTCAGTGCAATGACTAAGAACTTTGAACAAGGAAGGTAATCCCATCCCAACATAATGAAGATGCCATCATTGATGCTGCTGAGCAACGTAATGATGAAGTGCCAGAACAGGTCAGTACATATTGGGATATTTGGTTGATCTCCCTGCGGCTGAGTGCAAATACCATGTACGTTGTTATAACAGTTTCCATGACAGTCCTAAATATGCTGATTGCCAACTGGTGTTGCCAGAAAGTGCCCTAAAGAACGTCATAGAAGGGCGCCATGAATGTGACAGGTCAAGATTGGAATAGCATTGAACTGCATTCCCTGTACTGTGATCTTGGTGGGACATGCACTCGACGGTGATATGTTTAGGCAACTAACAGACTGCCAATGAGTAACGGACATTATGTTAAGTTCGGGTAGATGGATGTGCTACCATTGGTTGGTTTCTGGTGAGTTCCATTCTACCATCTGAAAATGGTTAAAGTGGCATGATGCAGATGAGGAGTATTGATTCTGTGGTAAGGCAGATCAAGAGGAGGCACAGCGCTCAGTCAAGTACAACATTGCCAATTATGAACCTCTCAGATTTACACAAGCAACACATTCAAGGAACAAGCCAACTTTACTGGAGGTTGATTTCAGACTTAGTGTCTGGTGGTGAAATGACCAAGAATCTCTAAAGCCTGAGCCAGTCAATTCAAAGTCATGTTACAGGTACCAGAAATCAAACACATTAGGACTGCTGTCAACGACTGCACCGCCATGGCAGTTCTGATCTTCTAAGCTCCTTCATGAACATGGTTTTCACCAACGTCATATGATAGGTCCCTGAGATTCAGGAAATCGCTGCTCATTTTCTCGTGACAATGCTCAGCTCTCCACAATTCTGGGTTTGAGTAGAACTGTTGGCGTGATTTTTGCCTGTTTGATAATCTTGATCGTCAAGTGTTCACCGCCTAATGGTACCAGGCGCACTACTCATGTCTCCTCACATGAATTTCAGCAACCCCACCGCAAGGCATTCATTGAGTATGGGCATGGCTTCACCCAGGGAAGACGACCTTTTATCCCACGACTGTCTAGAAAGTGCCCAGTCTAGGACAAACAGCAGCTCATCAGGACCTTCCTCTGCAGCCTAACTGGGCATCCAAAGTGACCCCCCGGCTGTGATGCAACCTCTGGATTCTCCTACAAGAAAGTTTTTGGGGGTTGGTGCCCGCAAAGCTTAGTTTAGCTGCTGCACAGGAAAAGGACATGAAGTGGCTAACCACAGTCAGCACACAGTGTGAACGCCATGGAATGGGGTGGGTTTCAACAACCAAGAATATTATGATGTTTCTGCAAAGGACCATGAACGAGCTGAGGCGTGCTGGCATTGGTTCCATCAACTAGACCTCAACAATAAACACCACCCTGCCTTATCGAGACTGCATCCGGAAAAAAACAAGCAGAAAAGTTCAGCGGTCCAAGGTTTTTGAGTACCTATAACTTGTGAAAGGAGTTTACGTGGAGAGCGTTAGCCATGGTGTGTTCACACCAGATGAAGCAGACTTACAAAGATCTCACACGCTGCTCATGGCTGCTGAATGTAATGCAAAGAGTGATACGGTATCCTCTCTGATGACACTGATGTTTTTGTATTGATGGTTTACTGGGTTTACCAGCGCAACATCCAGGCCACAGTGGCAGATGGAAAGGTGGATGGAGCAATTTGGTATCAACACCACCTGTACCAAGCTTGGCCCCAAGTGGTCTGCAGCTTTTGAAGCACTACATCATGGCTCAGTACCACGTTCATACCATACGGCAAAGGGCAAAGTGGTCAGCCCTGAGACCTGAGAGCTGGCACTTCCTGGTTTCGTAACTCCGTCATGACTTAGCGAGCTGAACGCAAGCCATTGAACAGCTCATGAGAGGGCGGGACATTTCTTCTGGGCCCTGTAATGGGTCACCAGAAGGTACCCGATGAGTGAGATGAGGTATATATGTACACAAGGAAGTCTGGCAACCCCTCAACGCTCATGGCATACCATCAAACTGAGATCAATCTCTTTCCTACATATTTTGCGTGCACATCTACCAGACAGTACTTGGCAAAATCATCTGATCAGCAGGCCCCACCTGAACTTGACATTTACAAAATATGGATGGGACATCAGAGATGGAATCCCAGTGCCAGCAACGTCTGCTACTCCCACCAGCCCCTTTGACCTCATGGATGTTTGCGGTGTGGATCGCAAAACAGAGGGGAGGCCTTTGCAGTACTGCAAGTTGCAGTTGTCACCATGCAAAAGACTCCTGCACGCTATATCTGGCACTTGTGGTGCAGTGACAAGTGCTTCAACCCCACACAAGACTGTGGAGGACAGAGTGAAAGTTGAAGTGGGAAGAAGGGAAGTGTCGAAGCAGAACTGGAAAGAGACGAGGATACGGAAAAGGGGACGAGTACAATGAATGGAATGAACAAACGTACAGTTGTCTACTAGGCCTATGTCCTCTGTTTCCTAAGATTCCTATGATGACATGACAATGTGTAATCTTTCTGATTAATCACATAGCTGTTGGTGACCATTCATGACTTCACTTTTGCAATTGGTGTTGCATAACTTTTCAGCAGAAATAGCCATGACATATTCATGTGAACCTCTATTATTCCTGAACGTAAAATAACCCCAAAATTGAATTCCTCATTCAAATCATATGGAAAAGAGTATTACACAGGATTATATGTTGACCGATTAAAACTTAGCCCCATCGTCTGACCTGTATCGGCCATCTTGAATTTATGCAAATTACAGGAGTTCCCAAGGTAGCACCCCGGCAACCAACCTGAATTTTATTAATGGACCCATGTTAGTCCAAAACAATCATAAAACCATACACTTTCCACATCAACAAGGTTGACAATGGAACACATAAACGGCAAATGGACTAATGAGCATGTCAATGGTATGCAGCATCATTGACTACCCTTTGAGTTGATTGCAGAGTTTCTTGCGATTATACCAAATCTAGTCCTGAACCTATTCTGTCACAGCTAGAAGTCTAAGCTGATAGCACATGTAAATATCTGCTGCAGTATGTGAGAAAGGGTATGGCTACACAAGGACTGAAGTATTGGCCACAGCAACAGATTATGCTGTTCACCGAGGGAAGAGCCAGAAAGATGACAACAAGTGCCATGCAGTGGTTCTTCAACTTCATGGACAGATGACCTGAGCTTTGCATGGTAAAAGCATCAAGTTTATCTGAGCTGTTCGAGCACATTGTGCATCAAAGAAGAATCAGCAACAAATTACTTTCAATGAACAGGGACCATATTCTAACCAAATACAATTGAAAAGACAAACCACAGCTTATCTATAATGTGGATTGAGAAGGGCATCAATCCAGAATACAAGCCACCTCATTTTGTTGCAGGTAGAGTATATCAACCACAAGCTTCATTGCTGAAAAAGCAAGACTGTTACCATTATTGGAGTGGTTAATGCACAGGGAAAATCAGATACCACCTTTCTTTGTTTTCCCAGACAGCAAATGGTGCCAGACTTGATGCAGGGGAAAACTGTTGTGCTGATAGAATCCTGACAGACGGGATGGTCAAATTCCCAAGTTTTTAGAGACTATATCAGGAGCATTTCATTAAATATGTACAAGTCGGGATGCTTCAGACACAATACTTGTCCTGTATGATGGTCACAAAAGCCATGTACCGATAGACCTGATCAACTGGGCCAAGGAAAACAACATTGTTCTGTTCGTTCTTCCTCCACACTGTTCCCATATCTTACAACCTATGGATGTCGGATGTTTTGGGCCCTTCAGCTGAAGTATAACCAGAATGTTTGCCTTTTGCACGTGCCAATCATCGCTACAGTAACTAGGTATGACTTGTGTGGATTGGTTTGTAAATAAATTCAGAGAGGAACAACAGGTAGGCTTGAAGGTTTGTTTCCATGTGGTAATAATATTGGAGACGAATTTCAATCGATCAAAGTCCTACTCCATTTGGATGCCCCTTCCTGTAGGCTTCTGTGAGGCTGAACGCTCATTTTCTTGCCTGCGGTACTTAAAATCCTATTGGAGAGATTCCAGGGAGAAAGTCGAATTCGCACCTAAGCTTCGCAACCTCAGCGCAAGCAGTGCCGGGCTTTGCTCAGCACACAGTCGGTCAACGCCATCATTTCACCACTGCAGGTGTGCACAGGTCTTTATTAAATAAGGATCGGCTGGGCAAGTTGCAATTTGGCCATTACTCATTACGCGAATCTGCTGAAACTGTTGGCCAGGGAAGAAACAAAACAATGAACTGACAAAACTTCCAAGAACGTAGGAATACCATTTCCAACAATCAGTTTCTCAAAATTTCCTGGGGAACGGACACACACACACCACCACCACACACACACACCACACACACACCACAACACAACACACACACACCACACACACACCACACACACGTGGGAGTCGAAAGGCAAACACCATGTGTAAACGGCAAATGCTAAACCATGAACCAATAAATTCCACATTCCTGTGCCACCTTCGGTTTGAACGTCAAGCATGGGCAGCCGGTTTGTGAAGGACTTGGGCAAAAAAGCCTTAATGTTTCTATACGCGGGTCAATGGCAAAATTGCAAAAATGCCGAATTTGTGAATGTGAGCGAAAAATTGCGGCATCTGACGGGTGGACACTGAGAATCTCAATTGTATCGAGAAATTGCGAAGCTACGAATGTGTTTACATGCGAAGAAAGATCAGCATTGTATGGGTGGAAATGCAAAATCTCAATTATTTGGGTTTCTTCAACCAGCAAATCTAATCAGTTCATCTTTACATCACAATATATACTTTCTACCAAGTTTGGTCAAAATACCATCACTAGTTCACAAGGTGCGGTAACAGACTTTTTACCTTGCGGGACTTCTGACCTTTGACCCCATAATCTATTCATTTCATCTTTACATCATATGTTATACTTGTACCAAGTTTGATTTAGATCCCTTCAACCGTTTTTAAGTTATCGCGGTAACGAAAAACCTATTCTCGGATGGGTAACCCGAAAACAATGCATCTGGTGACCTCGTCAGCGGAGCATACAAATGTTAAACTGTCTAAATTGTCATGACCTCAAAAATTAGGTCAAGGTTAAAAACAAACGTCAACCTTGCAAACCTTTATTCCCATTATTGATTGCAAATTGCATTCCAAAAGTCCCAGCCGGCCTCCGAGATACAGCTCTCGGAGATTGGCAGAAAAAAAGGAAAGAACATCAAAAAAAATCCTAAATTGTGGTTTAGTACTCTAGAGTTCTAAGAAACTCTGAGGTTCCATTAAAAATTTGGGGGACTTATTGTAGAAACAAACCTTCAACAGCTATAAGTTTCCCCATATCCCACAGGGAGAGGCTGAATAATATTTTACCCTGCTGTAGTGTGCGTCGACCCTGCAGTGTTAGTTTGTGGGTGATGAGACAAATGGATTGCATTACTACAAGTGGAACGTTTTTTTTTTCTCCACAAACATACGGATCCCCCTCCATCAGCAACATCAATGCTTCTGGATAAGAGCCGTGCGTCTAAAAACTTCAACAATGACTCAATAGATCTTGCTCTGCTATGATGTCCATAGGCCAAGCAATGCAAGTGACAAGGTGTTGACAAACTTCTACCGTCCAATGATTGTCACAGCTATCAGTCTCAGTTAAAGGTTTTACCTCTTCAACAGGGTAGGTGAGAATATCATTATGCACCTTGGTGAATGCCATTGATCTGGTGTCACAGTCCTACTGGTATAAAGATCACACGGGTCTTTAGAAAAGAGTAGATGATTGTTAGCCTGCATGCTTGGCCAAATTCCAATTTCTGCTCTACCATTGGGACAGCAATGGCAAAAACACCCATTCACCCATAGACTGCTTCAGCAGCAACACCGATGCTTTGGAGGGGGTTAACACTCCACATCATTATAATACCTGAGCACAACACATGATCATGCCTTCCATGTAGAGGTCATTTTTGCCAGGTGATGCTGATAGACGGGATCTCAGGTACACGTCGAGGGACGGCGTGATGTATGCAATGCCCTCCCTGCGAAACACTCATCTGACAGTCAATTCGTTGGGTAAGAAATCGAACCCTGAAGACAGCTAAAAGGTGAGTACCGTTCCCTATACCTGATGCTATTCTACCAGACAATGTTTGAACCAGTGAAGCAAAAAAAAAATTAATTTGTTTTTGCGAACTTTGTTTCATCTGTTGTAATGATGGAACTCGATTAAATATGTAATAATAATATAATAAAAAAAATACAATATTATAATACATATACAGTTGATATCTTTTAATATACGTAAACGCAAAAAGGAATTATTCTTAAGACTTAATTCTTCAGCAATTCTGGGACAGAGTTCAGATGACATTACACAAGCCCCATGTTCCACCGGGACGAGATCAGAGCAGAGCGTGTGCAGGAGTTCCGCAGTTGCCCAGTGAAATCATGGCTTACTCTGCGGAAGGCAACGTCATGCCTGATTGCTGGCATCATAGTGCCAAAGACCGAGCTGATCAAGGCAGGGAAGCGTGTAAGGTTTTCAAAAACCGGGTTGGGGGTGGAGGACAATAAAAGAGGTAGTTACTCTCCTTGGGGTGGGATTACTATCATCCCTTCCACCATCCTTTTTACGTACAATACTCTCTTCAATCCCATTCTTCCTCCAGGCCTTCAAAACAGCCGTTTACCACCACCTCTTTATCTTTCCCCATCCAAATCTTGATCTTTTCTACCCCGTTAATCCACCCCAAACCCACCTCTTCAAATTCCCTGCTTTCCTTCCTGAAAGTCCCTGTATGTCCATCTTGTATACCCCGTGTCCCCGCCCATCCCTCTCCCTTCCATAGATCTCCTAATGTCTCTGTTCCCCACTGCTTTGTCCTTCCCTCTCCCACTCCTCTTGTCTCATGCCCCCCTTGTTGTGCGTTGTGTGTTAGCTCTCATATGAGCCTCAACAAGGTATACAAAAAAACAAAACAATTACAACAAAATTGAAATGGAGACACTATTTTGTTAAAACCCCCCCAAAAATTTTAAAATGGAGGGTTTCACAAATGTAACCAAACTAAAAAAATTACATGACAAAATGTTCTCAGCATAATGTTTGATGATTATAAGATAAACAAAGTGAAAAAAATCAGTTGCTCATGCATCCATTATTAATTACAACATATTTAATAAAATGAATCCTGATTCCTGGCTCATTCCTTTGGTAAATGCACAATTTTGTGGAAACCAGGAGTGAGTGATGGGTCTTGCACTTTTTTTAGAGGTAACGTAACGCCTAAAGTTATGACCGAGTGCGGTAAATCTGCACAGCAATGCTCCAGTATGACGTCACCGCCAGTGACAGATCATTAGGTGATTGACACGCTCGTGCTATAGTAGCAGTATACAACATTCACAACCTCCAACGACCTGCATTCTAATGGTACTGACACATCTGTAGAAGGGTTGACGAGGCTTCTGAGAGTTGTCAGTAAGGATTTGATATCGTTTGTCAGGTTGACAGGGCCTTTTGAACAGCACATCTGGTTCCTGTACACCCCTTGGGGGAAACCCAAGTACCTTTAACTTGTAAGAAATTCTGAAGGATTACCACCGTGGTTTAAACAAGGCATTGCCCAACACAAGCTGTCATCCATATAAATAACAGCCAGAATAGAATCGATTGGAAAAACAGCTGCTTCTTAATTTTGGCTCTCAGTATGGAAGATTATCCGATCTCATCTGAATGCACAGCAATGCCTGTCCATCTCAAAGACCCTTACAAACTCCCTTTAAACGAAAAAAAAAAAAAAAAAAAAAATATATATATATATATAATATATATATATACATACGTACATAGAAACACTGATGAGCCAAAACATTATGACCACCTGCCTAATATGCTGTTGCTCCTCCGTGTGCCCCAAAACAGCGCCAACCCGCCGAGGAATGGACTCTCCAAGACCCCTGAAGATGTCCTGTGGTATCTGGCACCAAAACATTAGCAGCAGATCCTTCAAGTCCTGTAAGTTGCGAGGTGGAGCCGTGGATCGGACTTGTCAGTCCAGCACATCCC
Organism: Eptatretus atami; assembly: GCA_035128595.1. Classification (NCBI taxonomy): domain Eukaryota; kingdom Metazoa; phylum Chordata; class Myxini; order Myxiniformes; family Myxinidae; genus Eptatretus; species Eptatretus atami. Next base: position 76,257,940 of record CM068960.1, on the reverse strand, counting down.
ACAATACTCAATCGGATTGAGATCTGGAGAATTTGGAGGCCAGGTCAACACCGGGAACACTTCATCTTGTTCCTCAAACATTCCCGAACAAGGTGTGCAGTGTGGCAGGGTGCATTATCCTGCTGAAAGAGGCACTGCCATCAGGGAATACCATTGCCATGAAGGGGTGTACCTGGTCTGCAACGATGTTTAGGTAGGTGACACGTGTCAAATTGACGTCCACATGAATGGCCGGACCCAGGTTTCCAGTAGAACATTGCCCAGAGCATCACACTCCCTCCCGGCTTGTCGTCTTCCCACAGTGCAACCTGGTGCCATCACATCCCAGGTAAATGGCGCACACGTACACGGCCATCCACGTGATCTAAAAGAAAACGGGACTCATCGGACAGGCGGACCTTTTCCACTGCTCCAAGGTCCAGTTCCGACGCTCACGTGCTCATTGTAGGTGCTTTCGACGGTGGACAGGGGTCATCATGGGCACTCTGAGTCTGCGGCGACGCAGCCCATACGCAGCAGGGTGCGATGCACTGTGGATTGTGACACATTCCTCCCGTGACCACCCTTAAAATTTTCTGTGAGTGCCACAGTAGACCTTCTGTCGGTTCGGACCAGACGGGATAGCCTTCGTTGCCCTCGCGCGCATCGATGAGCCGTTGGGCGCCAACACCCTGTCGCCGGTTTGTGTTTGTCCTTCCACAACCACTGTCGTAGGTACTCACCACTGCTGACGGAGCACCCACAAGCCTTGCCGTTTCAGAGATGCTCTGACCCAGTCGTCTGGCCATAACAATTTGGCCCTTGTCAAAGTTGCTCAGGTCTTTACTCCTGCCCATTTCTCCTGCATCCAACTCATCAACTTCAAGAACTGACTGTTCACTTGCTGCCTAATATATCCCACCCCTTGAGAGGTGCCATTTGTAACAAGATAATCAGTTATTCACTTCACCTGTCAGTGGTCATAATGTTTTGGTTCATCAGTGTGTGTGTGTGTGTGTGTGTGTGTATATATTGTACGAATTTGGAATTCATTCGCACACAACATACAGGTTCCCTTAGTCAGCTATGTCGATAAGTGCAGTGTTTCCCTAGATAGCTCACCTCCATTGTTTAAAGTTTTGAAATCGATTAGATGCGCTGCGGATCGATTTAATAGTTAGGGAAAGAAACAATGGAGACGTCCCTCCCCTCTCTGCGAAGAGGAGAAGAACCTGCGGTGACGTCAACAACTCCCTCCCACCCGTGGTTGAGTGGGGGGTGGATCACGAGGGCATGAGTCACGCCGGGTGCGGGGGAGGGGGTGCAAAGGATAAAGAGGACATCTTTTCTTTGTTCAGGGAGAATCCAAAAAGAATCGTGGAAAGAGTTCGCGGTGAAAGTCCCGTGAAAAGAATCCAAAAAGACTCGTGAAGTCGAGTAAAAGGAGTCCCGTGGGAGGAGTAAGCTTTTGCTTCGGCAGTTGGGGGAGTCGGGAGGAACCCAGAAGCCAAGGAGCTGCGTGGAAGTCCGGGCGTCGCGAAGGGACGCGAGCTGGAGGCGCAGCCTTGCCTGCTGTGTCGCGCAAACCGCGCGTTCGTGTGGAGAGAGCCGGAGAGAGCTCGCCTGCCACACGGAAGGATCGAGCTCGACCGCGGCTACGCTAGCTGCGTGGGGAAGAGCATCGGGCGGTCGCCCAAGCGCGTTCGTGAGGAGAGAACCGGAGAGAGCTCGCCTGCCACACGGAAGGCCCGAGCTCGACCGCGGCTACGCTCGCTGCTGTGGGGAAGGAGCATCGTGGGTCACCAAGCCAGACACCACGAGGGTGCAGGTAACCTGCAACGGTTCGTGGGACTCGTTCCGTCTGCCAAGTCCCACGCCATAAAGACCAAGAGGTCCAGTCTGACCCCATTGCCCTTTGATGGGGTCTTTTTCCTGCTTTTCTTATCGAATGAATGTTTGTGGCGCGAGTCCCGTTAAGTAAAACTGTGTAAGTGACTGTACATTAATAATTGCTTATAGACTGTTGTAGTTCTTTTGTTGCTTGTTAATTGCATACGTGTTTCATTATATTAAATGTCTGTTGTGTAAATGTAAACCTGCTCGCTTCGTCCATTCCCTCATTGACTGAACATTTCGTGTGTTTGGGAGTTAGAAAGCCGTTGGTTTGCCGTAATAGGGGGACATTTGGACCGACTGTTCTCGGCGATTACGCTCTGGAATCGCGCACGGACAAGCTCGCCTCGGCGGTTTGTTCCGTACGAGATCCGTCGAGGGTGGAATACCGCGGTAGTTGGATCACGTGGGTATTTAGGTACATTGAAGATTGGCAATCGACCCTACCCCACGTGATCTGCCGATTGGCGTATTTCGTTCTTGTACAAGGACCCGTCGCTCGGAGTTATCCGGGCGGCGATCTATATTCTCGGGCGATCGGTCGGGCCG
>CM068960.1:76207300-76236858 GCA_035128595.1 Eptatretus atami | reverse complement strand
AGGAAAGAGCCTTCCCCAAACTGTTGCCACAAAGTTGGAAGCACAGAATCGTCTAGAATGCCATTGTATGCTGTAACATTAAGATTTCCCTTCACTGGAACTAAAAGGCCTAGCACGAACCATGAAAAACAGCCCCAGACCATTATTCCTCCTTCACCAAACTTAACAGTTGGCGCTATGCATTTGGGCAGGTAGCAATTCTTCTGGCATCCGCCAAACCCAGATTCATCTGACGGACTGCCAGATGGTGAAGCGTGATTCATCACTCCAGAGAACGCGTTTCCACTGTTCCAGAGTCCAATGGCGATGAGCTTTACACCACACCAGCTGACGCTTGGCATTGCACATGGTGATCTTCGGCTTGCGTGCGGCTGCTCAGCCATGGAAACCCATTTGATGAAGCTCTGGACGAACAGTGCTTGTGCTGACATTGCTTCCAGAGTCAGTTTGGAACTCGGTAGTGAGTGTTGCAACAAGACGACAGACGATTTTCCCACGTTACATGCTTCAGCACTCGCCGGTCCCTTTCTGTGAGCTTGTGTGGCCGACCACTTCGTGGCTGAGCTGTTGTTGTTCCGAGACGTTTCCACTTCACAACAACAGCACTTACAATTGATCAGCGCAGCTCAAGCAGAGCAGAAATTTGACGAACTGACTTGTTGGAAAGGTGGCATCCAATGACAGTGCCATGTTGAAAGTCACTGAGCTCTTCAGTGCTGTCCATTTTACTGACAATGTTTATCTATGGAGATTTCATGGCTGTGTGCTTGATTTTATACATCTGTCAGCAAAGGTGTGGCTGAAATAGTCAAATCCACTCATTAGAATGGGTGTCCACATACTTTTGGCCATGTCGTGTATTTCCTGTGGATTTGTGGCCCTGAAAAGGGCCGTTTGGGTTTGATGAAGCTTTTCAGCTAAACCTGAGGGAATCCTCGACAATGCTTTCCTCGTCGAAGACGGCACGCAACTCCTTGTCCGAATCAGGGTAGAGCAAGTCCCCGTCGCTGTCTGCATTACTGTCACCGTGATTTGCAGCCTCCTCCTCCAAAATGATGTCGTTCCTCGTGTGCCGTCCATGTTGTTGGAGATGCTAAATTTCAGAAATGCTCACTTGATGTCCGACGGTACCCCTCCCACTCCTTGACCATCCAGCCGCAGATCATCGGAAGGTCGACCTTTCTCATCTCCTGATGAACGCCGGCAGTCTAACAGTCAGCATAATGCTCAGCCAACATAGCGACGGGAGTAATGGTGAAAGTTCAACCACGTTGTATGTGGCCAATGCTCCTCGAAATCCGTCCGGGTGAAAATCCCGGCGGGAAACGCGTCACGAAATGGTGATTTTCATCTGATGAAAATACCAAGTCCGGGAAATAGGAAAGTTCATCTGTGGTGATTCCACCGAGATGCAGCTAATGTTCTCGAAACCTGGGTCTAATACAAAGGCCTGCGAAGTAAGAAGTTCATCTGGCCGATGCGAGTAACCCGTGGGAAGCAAGTGAGAAATCGCTGATAGAAACGAGGGAAAACGAAGAGAACCAGTTAGAATGAAGAGAACCAAAGAAAGCCAAATAACTGAGCAGAACTTTTACTCTAAAGCTTCACCGTTCTACGTAGCTCCTCGTTCTCGTGAGATTCTTCTTCTTCCTTTAAATCCATTTCCTGGCCTCGTATAGAAAAGTACTCGGGGTTGATTGGTTGTTCCTCGTTTTACACCACACCAGCTATCCAGCATTTGCTAGCATAACGCCAGAATGTACGAACAAGCTTGGTAGATTAATTCTGCCTGCATCAGATGTTCATGTGGAATATGATGCATGTAAAAAGTATAGTCACCACGACAAGTCCCTCATCTATCCACCCCTTCTGCTGCGCATGCACAATGACGCTGCCTGGAAACTTGTGTTTGGGCAGTGTCTTCCTCTTGAACACGACCTACGAGGGAAGCTTGCTTCGCAATATTATTGAGGTGGGTGCTCCGTTCTTGCACTCCAGCTATGTGAATAATTCTTCTTTGATGCGAGATCAGGTGTTCTTCTTTGATGTGAGACCAGGTGTTCTTCTTTTGATGCGAGACAGTGCCTTGTTGAGACATGTTCTTCTTTGATGTGAGACCAATGTTCTTTCTTTTGATGTGAGACCAGTGTTCTTCTTTGATGTGAGACCAGTGTTCTTCTTTTGATGTGAGACCAGGTGTTCTTCTTTTGATGTGAGACCAGATGTTCTTCTTTTGATGTGAGATCAGATGTTCTTCTTTTGATGCGAGACCAGTGTTCTTCTTTTGATGTGAGACCAATGTTCTTCTTTGATGTGAGACCAGTGTTCTTCTTTTATGTGAGACCAGGTTCTTGTTTTGATGTGAGACCAGTGTTCTTCTTTTGATGTGAGCCAGGTGTCTTCTTTGATGTGAGACCAGATGTTCTTATTTTGATGTGAGACCAGTTTCTTCTTATGATGTGAGACCAGATGTTCTTATTTTGATGTGAGACCAGATGTTCTCTTATGTGAGACCAGATGTTCTTCTTATGATGTGAGACCAGGTGTTCTTCTTTTGATGTGAGACCAGATGTTCTTATTTTGATGTGAGACCAGATGTTCTTCTTATGTGAACAGATGTTCTTCTTATGATGTGAGACCAGTGTTCTTCTTGATGTGAGACCAGTGTTCTCTTTTGATGTGAGACCAGGTGTTTTCTTATTGATGTCGAGACCAGGTGTTCTTCTTTTGATGTGAGACCAGTGTTCTTCTTTTTGATGTGAGACCAGGTGTTCTTCTTTTGATGTGGACCAGTGTGTCCTCTTTTGATGTAGACAGGTTTCTTCTTATGATGTGAACCAGGTGTTCTTCTTTTGATGTGAGACCAGGTGTTCTTCTTTTGATGTGAGACCAGTGTTCTTTTTTGATGTGAGACCAGATGTTCTTCTTTTGATGTGAGACCAGATGTTCTTATTTTGATGTGAGACCAGATGTTCTTCTTTTGATGTGAGACCAGGTGTTCTTCTTTTGATGTGAGACCAGATGTTCTTCTTTTGATGTGAGACCAGATGTTCTTCTTTTGATGTGAGACCAGTTGTTCTTCTTTTGATGTGAGACCAGATGTTCTTCTTTTGATGTGAGCAGGTGTTTTCTTTTGATGTGAGACCAAGATGTTCTTCTTTGATGTGAGACCAGATGTTCTTCTTTGATGTGAGACCAGATGTTCTTCTTTGATGTGAGACCAGGTGTTCTTCTTTTGATGTGAGACCAGTGTTCTTCTTTTGATGTGAGACCAGGTGTTCTTCTTTGATGTGAGACCAGGTGTTCTTCTTTGATGTGAGACCAGATGTTCTTCTTTTGATGTGAGACCAGATGTTCTTCTTTTGATGTGAGACCAGGTGTTCTTCTTTTGATGTGAGACCAGGTGTTCTTCTTTTGATGTGAGACCAGGTTCTTTTTTGATGTGAGACCAGGTGTTCTTCTTTTGATGTGAGACCAGGTGTTCTTCTTTTGATGTGAGACCAGTGTGCTTCTTTTGATGTGAGACCAGGTGTTCTTCTTTGATGTGAGACCAGGTGTTCTTCTTTTGATGTGAGACCAGTGTTCTTCTCTTTGATGTGAGACCAGGTGTTTCTTTTGTTACAGTTCTTTTGATGTGAGACCAGGTGTTCTTCTTGATGTGAGACCAGATGTTCTTCTTTTGATGTGAGACCAGGTGTTCTTCTTTTGATGTGAGACCAGGTGTTCTTCTTTTGATGTAGACCAGTGGTTCTTCTTTGATGTGAGACCAGATTTCTTCTTTTGATGTGAGACCAGGTGTTCTTCTTTTTATGTGAGACCAGTGTTTCTCTTTTGATGTGAGACCAGTGTTCTTCTTTTGATGTGAGACCAGATGTTCTTCTTTTGATGTGAGACCAGGTGTCTTCTTTTGATGTGAGACCAGGTGTCCTTCTTTTGATGTGAGCCAGGTGTTCTTCTTTTATGTGAGACCAGATGTTCTTCTTTTGATGTGAGACCATGTGTTCTTATTTTGATGTGAGACCAGGTGTTCTTCTTTTGATGTGAGACCAGATGTTCTTCTTTTGATGTGAGACCAGATGTTCTTCTTTTGATGTGAGACCAGTGTTCTTCTTTTGATGTGAGACCAGTGTTTCTTCTTTTGATGTGAGACCAGATGTTGTTCTTATGATTGAGACCAGTGTTCTTCTTTTGATGTGAGACCAGGTGTTCTTTTTTGATGTGAGACCAGATGTTCTTATTTTGATGTGAGACCAGATGTTCTTCTTTTGATGTGAGACCAGTGTTCTTCTTTTATGTGAGACCAGATGTTCTTCTTTTGATGTGAGACCAGATGTTCTTCTTTTGATGTGAGACCAGTGTTTCTTCTTTTGATGTGAGACCAGTGTTCTCTTTTGATGTGAGACCAGGTTCTCTTTGATGTGAACCAGATGTTCTTCTTTGATGTGAGACCAGATGTTCTTCTTTTGATGTGAGACCAGGTGTTCTTCTTTTGATGTGAGACGTGTTCTCTTTTGATGTGAACCAGGTGTTCTTCTTTGAGTGAGACCAGATGTTTCTTTTGATGTAGACCAGGTGTTCTTCTTTTATGTGAGACCAGATGTTCTTCTTTGATGTGAGACAGGTTTCTTCTTTTGATGTGAGACCAGTGTTCTTCTTTTGATGTGAGACCAGTGTTCTTCTTTTGATGTGAGACCAGGTGTTCTTCTTTTGATTGAGACCAGATGTTCTTCTTTTGATGTGAGACCAGGTGTCTTCTTTTTGATGTGAGACCAGGTGTTCTTCTTTTGATGTGAGACCAGATGTTCTTTTTGATGTGAGACCAGTGTTCTTCTTTGATGTGAGACCAGATGTTCTTCTTTTGATGTGAGACCGATGTTCTTCTTTTGATGTGAGACCAGGTGTTCTTCTTTGATGTGAGACAGATGTTTCTTCTTTTGATGTGAGACCAGGTGTTCTTCTTTTGATGTGAGACCAGGGTGTTCTTCTTTTGATGTAGACCAGGTGTTCTTCTTTTGATGTGAGACCAGATGTTCTTCTTTTGATGTGAGACCAGGTGTTCTTCTTTTGATGTGAGACCAGATGTTCTTCTTTTGATGTGAGACCAGGTGTTCTTCTTTTGATGTGAGACCAGGTGTTCTTCTTTTGATGGAACCAGTGTTTTCTTTGATGTGAGACCAGGTGTTCTTCTTTTGATGTGAGACCAGGTGTTCTTCTTTTGATGTGAGACCAGATGTTCTTCTTTTTAGTGAGACCAGGTGTCTTTCTTTTTGATGTGAGACCAGGTGTTCTTCTTTTGATGTGAGACCAGATGTTCTTCTTTTGATGTGAGACCAGGTGTTCTTCTTTTGATGTGAGACCAGATGTTCTTCTTTGATGTGAGACCAGATGTTCTTCTTTTGATGTGAGACCAGGTGTCTTCTTTTGATGTGAGACCAGATGTTCTTCTTTTGATGTGAGACCAGGTGTTCTTCTTTGATGTGAGACCAGGTTTCTTCTTTTTATGTGAGACCAGTGTTCTTCTTTTGATGTGAGACCAGATGTTCTTCTTTGATGTGAGACCAGTGTTCTTCTTTTGATGTGAGACCAGATGTTCTTCTTTGAGTGACCAGTTTCTTCTTTGATGTGAGACCAGATGTTCTTCTTTTGATGTGAGACCAGGTGTTCTTCTTTTGATGTGAGACCAGATGTTCTTCTTTTGATGCTGAGACCAGATGTTCTTATTTTGATGTGAGAGCCAGATGTTCTTCTTTTGATGTGAGACCAGGTGTTCTTCTTTTGATGTGAGACCAGGTGTTCTTCTTTTGCATTTCATGGCATTTTCAGAGCCACGAGGCTCTATATACACCAAGCACCTAAACTCTGGGTGTCTCCATTTTTAAAATTTAATTTCTGCACATGGTTAATAAAACGCTGTACAAACTATTAACCTGAACCGATTTTCAAAATATAATTCAAATTCAGCATTGATTGTTTTTAAGACTGATTTTTTTTTCTATACCCGTGTATTAACCGCACCCCCAACTTTTACCTTCGTTTTGCCAATAAAAATGTAAGGTTTATACACCGGAAAATACGGTACTCGCAACTGGATCTCTCAAAGACTTTCTGCTCCTGACTGATCAAATCATGTGGAGCACCTGCAGCTTGAATGCAGTTGTGCCTGAATGTGTTCCGACAGACCCTGTGATAAGATATCTCAGGAAGAGTATCATCAGATGATGACAATTGCAGGATAGCTTCAAAGGCACGTATCCTGGCAGCTTCAAGCAGTGACACGACTCATGGACTTACTCGGTCTGCATTGGGAGCTTAATGTAAACATATTATGCATGCCTTCCATTTAGTGGAGGGAGTAAGAGGTCTCTTGGATGGAAGTTCATCATCTTCAGAATCCATGCTTGACATCTACTGAAACAGAGATGGGGTGGGCTGTTTAGACATACATTCATTCATTGACATATTAATGACTGGTTGCGCATATCGAGCTGATTGTGTTTCAAACTTGAAAGAACAATGTCACCTGACATAATCGGATACCATTGTGGGTCTTTCTCTCGTTTACCTGAGTAACCCGACAAATTTTATGTCGATCAGTTAAAACGTAACAACCAGCAATCTGCTTATTAGGTAGGCTTTGTATGACAGTTGTTGCCTTCTCATCGCCATCTTTGATATTGACATCAGACCTCGATAGAAAACAAACAGAAATGTTCCATGAGTAAAAACAAACCACTGTGCCATGTTGGAAAAGATTCCATGGAAAATTGTAGCCTGCAGTTTGATCACAAGCACTTTACCAGGAGTTTTTGCACTTCTTGGCCACCATCTTGGATTGACCTACTTTCAGACACTAAGCTACAGCTCCGACAACTCCAGCATGTTTTGTGTTCCACACATAGAGCGTAATCAAAAAATGCAATCTACCTTTGGCCCCTCAAGATGGTAGTGGTAAGTGCTTTTGCTCATGGACTATTATGGTGACCTTATTCATCTGAAAGCATATTCATATACAGGAACTAGAAGGGCACTTGGTAGAGTGCATACCTCCACCAGGCTCAACAGTTTGCCGTTTGTATCCTACCGATAGGCTGAATCTGGATTCGGACCTGAAACCAAAATCAAATTGGCTTGTTCTTGTCACCTAACCAACTCGTCCACCTAGTTTTCTCATAACTCGTCCACAAGGTTTTTTGAAATATCATGCTATATTATGTACAGTGTATAGTTTTTGGCCCCCATTTCTCAATGGGTGAAGAATCACTTTTTTTAAAATTCTCATCTGTATCTTCATCAGAATCTTATCGATTCGTCTTTGTGACACACCCAAACTGTCCACAAAGTTTTGTCCAAATATATCCATAGCTTTTTGAGATATCCTGTTCACGGATAAACAAACAGACAGGGTGAGAACATAACCTCCTTCCACGTTGGGAGGTGGACGTAATTACAGGAAACTTAAGTTATGTGGGACTTGCCTATAAGGTATAAGGTAGCTTGCATGTCGACGGTGATAGTTTGAGCCTACATGTGTCGTGATTGTGATGTCTGAATACATGTCAACCACTTTTATGGACTTAACATACGATTTGGTTCTTCATACCATAATATTTGCCATAAAACCACACAAATGCTCATCACATATTATTTACTGTTAAAACTAAAAGATAAGCTTGACTAAAGCGCTGTAAATCATTCATCGCCATCACTATTAAGTCAGCCAAAAATTTCAAAACGGAGTGATTATACGTATGACCGGTTTAAGCACTCAAGCAAGCACTCATTTTGAAATGGTTGATGAGGAATGGCTGGCTTGGCAAGCACTAACTAGCTGCTTGGTAACTGAACAGACCCCTTGTCATGCTAAGAAACTCGTATGAATATTATTGGTCAATGTGTGGCGTCCTTTCAGACGTTGCGGATACTGAAAAGTCCCAGAACTCGTCCAATGACATGTTGAGCTCGAGGTACCCTTTCCATGCAAAACGCTGTAGTTCATTGCAGGTGTCACAGCATGTCAATATTTAATGGCACCTTTTGTTCCACACCACCATGACCATTAAGTGAATAGGCTCGAGGAAATGCAAGATCGCCATACTTTATCGAAGAAATCGTACAATTTCTGTATTATGTCGAAATAGCTGAAAATCTCAACAACAAAAAACAATCATACAAACTATGGGCAAACCGTAATACTTGACGTGTCCGTGGGTCGCATCCCTGATGTCTGTAGGATGGGGGAGTCCTCCCCCCCCCACTTAAAACTCCCCCACCCTCCCAAAAAAGAATAGCACTCCAACCGACCCCACTCTGATCCACCCCGATCCACCACCCGATCCAGGGACAAAATAGATGGAGACAGACAAAACGTTGATGTGGGTAAGAATGAGACGCAGGGGGTGCATAAGATGATTACAAAATCAAACTCTCGGGGGGGGGGGGGGGCTAATTTGGGAATGAGGGGGAGGGAAGGAATGGTTTAACAGGGATAGAAAAGATCATGGTTTTGGATGGGAAATGAGCTGAGATGGTGGTGAGCTTGAAGCCGAGATGGAGGAATGATATTGAAGAGAATGTTGAAGTTGGTTTCACAGGTGGGAAAAATCAACGATGAACAAGTGAGTGGAGATGAGCAGTGATTCTGGATATTGGGAGTTTCACTAGGAATGAGTTGCCGGTGGACCATGTGTGTCCTTTGATGGGTCGAATGGCCTCTTCCCGCATTGAAGTTCCTTGTTAGGGAACTCGTACAACATAATGTATCATTGAAAAGTTAATTGTTAAGCAAGGAGGTACATCTGCAATAACCTGACAAATGTATTGTTATTATTTTCAGTTAATATCATACACACTGATCATTTATGGAGTATGTATGTGGTGCTCTCTTTATTTGATTAATTTTCAGTTGGTTTGGAAAGGGGCAGTGCATGCAATTTTACAGTAAACAGTCACTACAAATAAATTTCATGGACTGGAAAGGCATTCGGGAGAGTGAATACCTCCGCCAGGCTGATTAGTTTACGTTTTGTATCCCACTGATAGACCGGAGCTGGATTCGGACCTGAACTAAAATTTAATGAGCTTATTCTTGCCACCTGACCAACTCGTCCACCAAGTTTCGTCTGAGTCTGTCCGTAACTTTTTCAGGTATAATATTATATATCGTTTTAGCCCACACACTCAATGGTGAAGAATCAGTTGAAAAATTCTCGGATCCAGATCCGGATCTTCACCAAAATCGAATCTATTCTTCCTTGTTACATACCCAACCTGCCCACCACGTTTCGTCCGAATCCGTCCAAAACTTTTTCGGAAATCCTGCTGCATGTCATTTTTGGTCCGATCTCTCAATAGTGAAAAATCATTCAAAAAAAATTCTCGGTTCCAGATCCGGATTCGGATCGTCACCAAAATCTAATCCGTCTGTGTCACATACCCAAGCTTTCCATCAAATTTTATCCGAATCCGTCCTCAACTTTTTGAGATATCCTGTTCACAGACAGACGGGTGAAAACAACCTCCACCCACCTTCAGTGGCGGAGGTAAATATGAGTTTTTAATTTGTCTACAAAGGACCAAAAGAATAATTGAAGTGAGATTGTAAGAGTACCACCAGATGTACAACATGGGCCGCTTTCGGAATATTTTACAGGGCGATTTTAAGTTCACAATGTGCCCATTGAAGGTGGTGGAGTCTGCTCGAAGGCGAAGCACCTCCTTGGTGATTACACTAGATAGTTTGCCTTTGCCTTCCCAGTGGTAGTCAGGGCAAGAATTTGTAATTTTTTTTCAGAGTGCCAGTCACAACTCACCTACTCTTCCTGAGAAACAGTTTATGTCCACCAGTTTAACTAATGGTAGCATAAGGCTGTGCGGTAGCATCATTTGCTGAGAGCACAGCTGTGCCCCTGATGCACACACCCTCTGTAGGTCAGGGCAGGAATTTGTAATTTGTTCCATGGTGCCGGCGATAACTCATGTACTCTTTGCGAAGGTCTACCCATGGGATCTTGAATGTCCACCAACTAATTCCGGCAGTCGGGGCTCTTTGTTTAACGTCCATCCGAGAGACGGCGCACGCATTGCTGCTCCACCCTGGAGCACAGCTGGGACCTGCCTGGGCTTGGGCACACCTGGACCTGGGTCCCACCTGGGTAAACCGGCAAAAAAAGTTTATCGGTGGGCCGAGATTTGAACCCAGGCTAGTCGGCTCAGTGGCGAGTGTGCACATCTCGAGGACTCTGGGCCATCCTGCCAGCCCCATGAAAATTACTTATTACCCGACAATTACCTCCGTTCATACAGTCGACAATAAATACTGCTCTTTCAGCCAGTCCATGCATGTGTCGACAGTTTCAAACGACTGTAACTTTCAAGTTCCCCTGTCAGTTCTAAGCATCGAAATACCTCTTGTTAACGCTGTTAATCTCTACCCGTGCCCCCGAATCATAGTCAAGATTCATTCCATCAATTAATTTCAGCATTTTCTGTTTTCCAGCAAAGCCTTGAGGCAAATGAAGTGGTGAGAACTTTGCTTTCCTCCCTCCCCAGATCAGCCCCCACCCCATCAACGACCTGGACCCATCATTAGGGTAAATTAGAGGGGTGGGAGAAGCCGAACCTGCAGAAAGTAATGGTGATTAAAATCGACCTCCACGCACAATCACGTCTAATGTCTCCCATTTGGATGTAAAAGGGAGATTTAAGAGTTCCAGCAAGTTGCCCGTGTCTGCATGGGATTCGAAACGGGGTAGGGATGGAGAGGGCAAAAATGCAAGTGGCGTCTTGTCATCGACCTGACAAGCTGGGAGCAACAATTCACATTAATTGCCACATCTGATGCAATTTAAATGCTCTAATGGCGGCGAGGTGCTCCATTTGAAACCGTTTGTTAGATTTACGGCGCTTTTTGATGCCTAGGGTCCTTAATAAAAATTTGTTTTGGTGTCAAAGGCAGTGACAAATTGCAAATTAATAAGTTAGGAGGACAATTTTCCAACACCTTATTCATTCTCTTCATCCGCTTCATAAACAATTCCACAATTAAACAAACTAGTTTCGGAGATAATGGTATAGGCGATTTCCATTAGCGGCGATATTATGACGTCAACTTTTTTCTAGGAAGAATTTCCAAAATCGGAGATGGTTACTGCCTGCGCGTGGGCTTTTTGCATATACATGGCAAGTTTCACGAAGATCCGATGAAAACTCTGGGTTGTGAAACAAAAAATGTCAAAAATAGGAATGACGTCATAAAATTGATATGACGTCATAGTGATGCATCATATGTGCGGTAATTCATCTCTGCTAATGCCCTGTTCGATTCCCGCAAACAGAATTCAAAAAGCTTGCCTAGTTTGAGATAATTTTTAGGCGATTCCATTAGCGGAGATATTTTGACGTCATAACTTTTTTTCTAGGAGGAATTTTCAAAATAGAGATGGTTCGTCTGCGCAGGTGTTTTACATAATATGCCAAGTTTCAGGAAGTTTCGATGAAAACTGTAGGATGTGAAACAAAAAAAGTCCACAAGAAGAAGATGAGAACACCAACGTGAGTAAGTCTTAGAGATCCTGCAGGAGGATCTAATAAAAACTTGGCGATCTGATATACAAGACCAGTCGCGTGTTCAAGGGGTCGCGGTTCGTGCACGATCACATTGCTCCGGGCCTTCTCAAACCGATGGAAGCTGACCGTGGTGGCCCCGAGTGGAAGTGACGTAACAGTAGGACGCAGTAACTGTCTCGCGGCGTCAGACAATGCACTGAGCTCTGACCTCGTTCACTGCGGTTTCCTCTGTTATTATCGGTGTTGGTTATTATAGCGCCAATTATTATCGGTGTTTGCCAAATTGCCAACAGTGCCTTTTGGCTTATGTCACTGCCTTTTCATTTTACGTCTGTTTTGTTGATGGTTCTTAGCCTACCTGGATGCAGGCGAAGGTTCATGGAACGGGCTCTGTGGCGGCCGCCGAACCAACAGAGTCCAAGCAGGTGAACAAGGGGGAACACAATATCAATGAGAGTCGATGCACTGCAGGTTAAAATGCAGATGTGGGTAGTGAGATGAAATATAAATAAATATGTTCCTTCACAAGGAACGTCGGATGCACGAGGAGGCCATTAGGCCCATCAAAGCCTGTGCTACGAATACCAACTCATGGTTGCTTGTCGGTGCTCTATCCTTTTTAAATGCTCAACGTCAAGCAAGGAAGCAGCACGTATCATGAACAAAAACCGGTGTGACTGGGCCGAGTTTCGAACGGCAGATCTCGCAGCACTCAGAGTGGACACAGACCACGACGGCACCAAGTGGTTAGAAGAGCTTTGTGGGTGGGTGTGGGGTACGGTTTGGGCATTTGACCACAATGTTGAAAGGACAGGAGAGAAGAACACGTAAAGACCGACTTAAGAGGGTTATTCCATAAAATCAATCAACAAGAACAGGAAAAGCAACATAACAAAAACTCATACACTTTAACATTACAATGTGCGGAGATATTGTTTTGCAACATATTGAAATGAGTATTATACATGAATACCATGCGTTGCTGGTTTTGCGGTTAACTCTGTTAACGTTGAGTTTAACTGCATCGTTAGTTGGACTACTGATATCTCGAGAGTAATTTGGACAGGAACTCAATCTGTTAAAAAGGAATGCCACCAGCCTAGCAAGAAAGTGTCGATACGAATATCCACCTCAAGCCACCACTGCATGCACCACCTCAATTTCACATGTCAGAAGAGTAGAACATAAAACCAGAGAGTTGGTGTCAAAGCCACCCAATGCTCGCCTGTTTTTAAAAGACTAGTCTAATAATATTTTTTTATAAAGCATTGCAGTGAAGTGTGATCCAAATAATTTTAAAGCAATATATGTATTTGTATATTGTAATCAGTAAAAAAGTGTGGTAGATAAAAACATGAGAAAGGAAACAACTTGCACCAAAAACTTTAACATTTTCACGCTCACGCTCACGCCGGGGGTATCGCTATAGCTCTCTGTTCTTCAAACAGGTGAGCTAAAAATTAGAAAGAGTGATCAGAGATTGCAGACCCTCGCCAGAACTTGTCTTGTGTGGTCTTTGTGTACTTTTGTGTGGTGTATTTTGTGTGGCGTTTGTGTTCTGGTGCATTGCGTCATTAATAAGATACATAATTACAACTGCCACTTTATAACTTCCAGCAGTGATGACCGGGCACCAAGACGTCCCGCTTTGATAGGACACCTCACCCTGACCCATGACGTTTTTTTTTATTATTGTTCAATTGAATTCAGAATGGGATTAAATTCAATTCAATTCAAATCAAATGGAAGACCAAATAGGTACAGTCCTGCATTGGAGTCATCAGAAGGAACCCAAACAAAAAGCAAATATGAAGTCATCAGGAGGAACCTGGATAGGATTCGCATTTCAGCTGCTACTCCTCTACCTCAAACCCATCCAGGCACAGCCAAGTGAGCCTTATTCAAAAAAAAAACATAAAAGAGCCCAGATCAAAAATTAAATAACTCTGGCTGCCAGACCATGTGTCTCATCAAGTTGAAATTTAAAAACATGTATTCCCCATCACTACTTGATCATAATTGTGAAGTTTCACGGCGATTGATTAAGCAGTTCAAGAGAAAATATTATTTAATATTTTTCTTCAATCCAATATGGCTGCCAAGCCAATGTGACCCATGAATTATTCCTTAACAAACTTGTACACCCGAGGCTTGGAGACATTTGTGTGGTGTTTCCCCTCAATCTGTCCAGGTGTTCTGGATAAGAATTATTTTTATAGGTATTACGGTAAATCCAATATGGCTACCAAACCATGTTTATGACATCATACGTGTAAACCTTTTGTTCCTCATGGATACGCGGTCATACGTGTAAAGTTTCGCGTCGATCTGTTCAGCCACTTCAGAGAAGAAATTTTTTGAAGGTTTTTTTTAATTAAAAAAAATATGGCTGCCAAATCACGTGGCCGATGACGTCATCATATTTTTTTTCTGTGGACCATTTTATGCAGAGATGACCCTCAAAAATTTTCATACTGATCAGATATAGCTTTCTACATATGTAATTATGACGTCGTAACAAAAGGCACGCGTGACGTCATGAAAAAAAAATCACACTTATTCCCCATGAGGAGTACTTGCAATGTGCGAAGCTTCAATTTTTTTCCTTGGTGCAGTTTCAGAGATGCAGAGGTCCAAATTTTTCTGTTTTTCCAACATGGCTGCCACACCAGTGACATATGACGTCATAATTATGATTAAAACATTATACATGAGTAGTCGCACTTATGGTGAAAATTTTATCTCAATCTGAGAAGCGGTTGCGGAGAAAAACACAAGTTCTGTGCGGACAAACAAAACAAATAAGAAATAGACGTCGTGCATGGCACGATACTTGCAAAAAACACCCCACTCTCCAAAGGTTGCCATGGATACATCAAATTGTCCATTTCATTTAGATTAAAATTGACAATCTTAATCACACCTCAGGCCAATCGGATGAAAAATGATTATTTTTCAGAAGTTTGACCTCAAAAATAGGTAGTTTCCAAATTCAGCGATTTACTGTGCAATTGCTGCTTAATTTTCAGGTCAATCAGATGAAAATTGACGATTTTTCAGTTGAAATTTGATGATTTTAGAAGTTTGACCTCAAAAATAGCTGGATTCCCAATTCAGTGATGCAATATACAAATCTTGTTCAAATTTCAAGTCAATCGGATGAAAAATGACGATTTTAGAAATTGGCCCTCAAGATGACCTTTGACCTCAAAATCATTAGGCTTCTCAGTTGAGACTACCTCTACGACCTGGTGAAGTTTCATGACGATCGGTTTGGAATTGTGATCTGAAGGCGATAAACAGACAGACAGAATAACCAAATCGACTAACCAATATACTTGAAAAATCTTTGATTTTGCAAGTAACAAACAAACAAACAAGAAGAAGACACCATGCAGAGCACGATGCATACAAAATCCATAAATAAAATTTGACCTCAAAATTAATTGGTGGTTGAATTTGGTGACCTGAAATATAAATCCTCTTCGAATTTCAAGTCAATGGAATGAAAATTGAGGATTGCAGAAATACCACCTCAGTTGTTGACCTTTGGCCTAAGTTGACCTTTTGGTCCATGTTGACCTCAAAAATAATTGGTGGTTGAATTCAGTGACCTGAAATATAAATCCTCTTCAAATTTCAAGTCAATCGGATGAAATTTGAGGATTTTAGAAATACCACCTTAGTTGTTGACTTTTGGCCTATGTTGACCTTTTGACCTCAAAAACAATTGGCTTCTTGCTTATGACAAACTCTACCGTGTGGTGATGTTTCGTGAAGATCGGTCTAGAATTGTGACCCGTCGGTGATAAACAGACAGACAGAATAACAAAATCGACTGACCAATATACTTGGAAAATCTTCGATTTTGCAAGTGACAAACAAACAAACAAACAGATCCAAACACAATTCCCTCTCCTTCCGCGAGGGTAATAAGAAAAACAAGCCGGTAGGCGACGAGGGATTCGCTAGGATCGAAGCGCTGGATACAATGCTTTTCATTCTGAACCGATCTCACGACGAAGATTCATTGCCAAGACGTATTGGTTCACATACAATTGTTCCTCTGCCTGGCAAGATTTTCCTATTGCGTATTTTGCCAACTGGCACTCCTCAAAAAAATGACGGTAAATAGACACCCTATTTTGAAGGACTACCATTTGAAAAATAATCGGTTGTCTGGTTTGTGCTGTGGAGCCTCGCGTTGCAGACACACACACACACACACACACACACACACACACACACACACGACGGAAAACCCGATAAACTTCTCTCAATGCTCTTTGACCACACCTCCTGAGCCACACAATATTTTTCATAAGCCACGCCCACTTTCCTACGCCACTCCCACTTTCCTTCACCACTCCCACTTTTCATCAACCATGTCCACTTTCCTAAGCTCCGCCCACTTTCCTAAGCCCCTCATAAAAAATGACGGTAAATAGACACCCGATTTTTGAAGGAACTTAACCCATTTGAAAAATAAAACCTCAATCAAAATCGGTCGAGTAAATTTTCATAATATCTCGAAGTGTTTAATTCCGAAGTTCCGTTTCTCTACATTCAAAACTGAAGGACAAGTATTGAAATACTGTACGCGGTTTTTCGGCCGCTGCACAGCAACGTGGTTGCTCGGCAACGAAATTCAAATGCGCACATTCCCAGACCATGTGGCACCTGTTGGCAAAGTTTCATCGAAATCGGTTCGCTGGTTCGTGCTGTTGGAGCCTCGCGTTGCAGGACACCACCATACACACAGACAGACGGAAAACCCGACAATAAGGGATATCTAGCATATATAGCGAATCCAATAACCAACAGTGTACTCAAGAACATGACGGCAATCGCACAAAACGAGCACATTATATCGATAATTTTTTTCTTAGTTTGGAAACAAATGTGAAGAATCACAATCGGTTTTTCAAACACCTTCATCACCTTTTCCTCACTTGGAAAATATCATTTTGTGGAAAGACAGCAGCAATATCAATGTTCCATCGATATCAAATCACCAAATTTTCCGTGTTCAAAAAAGCTATGTTTTACAAGCACATACTAACCTTTTTCATGTGTACGTGCGAATGAGAGCCGGGAATCGCTGCAGGAAGCGGGTTACAATGAGCGTTCCCAAGAACTTGAGAAGTCAATGGCTGTTTTAAATGCCCAACGTCAGTTTGGCATCGTAAACAGGAGAGGGCGATGTCCTCCCACCAAAATCCACAACACCTTCGTTTCTTCTGGTGCAGCACAGAGCTGCTTTTTTGCATGATTTGCTGGGGTGCGACTACACAGGTGAGGTAGTACCCCCTGTAGGTGAGAGCAGGAATTTGGAATTGTTCAAGGTGCAGGTGAATACCTCACCTCCTCTTTGAGAAAGACTTTGATTTCCACCGATCTTTAGCTTCTCCTAAACTTGTGACAGGTGGTGTGGTGCATAATTGCTTTTGCGTTTTCATTTCATTTTGATCACGCCGAACTGCATGTCTTCTGAAATGTAAGTGCTGGAAATTGCCGAAGCCAGTCATGTGATCGGTACATGCCATCAAACGTCCACCCCTTTTCACGATAATGTGGAGAGTGCCATTTTGTTTGTTTGGCAAGCCAGTCATCTGTGCGGGCTCATGTCGTGTTTCCAGATTTTGCTGTATGCTTGTGGATGCCACTGAATCAACTTGAATACTTTAACCCTAACAGTCAATGCTGCTGTGGAATTTTTATTTTTTTTACCTACGGCTCCTTTTCGGTGCCAATTAACCACACAAAGAGAACCTCAACTTCAACCTCAAGACTCCTTGTTGTTTCATACCAATCGATGGATTGTTATGGGGGGGGTGATGGGGGGAGGAGGTGGGGGAAGGCTTGCCCTTTACAAACACTTGTTCCATCAACAACCCCTCCCGTATCTGCAGCGTCACTTTCCTCTGTGCCTTCAACAACTATTCATTCTGCCCCTCTCATGATGTCGATCTCCATAGATCCAGATTGGGACTCTTGAGAAGTCCAGTTTGCAGAATCAATTCCCCTTCACATCCATTAACGCTGTCCATCTATCCATCCATCCATCCATCCATTGAGACCATACTCTGTGCAGAGCGTTGGTGCTGCCTAAGCAGTCTCCTTGGCTATTGGACACAATCCTGGATGGGTCGCAACTCCAACGCAGGATACCAGCAAGGTGGTACTCATTTTGCCGACCTCAGGATGACAGGCTGAGTCAACCCCACCTTGTATTAATTCAACAGGAAGCAGTATTTGAATTCAGGACCCAAGGATCCCAAGCCCACCACTCCAGCCATTAAGCCAACACCAGGCATATTAACGCTGTCAAACCCCTCCATATCAGTACAATCCTACACATCTACATGTCCGCATCTCTCCAACCTAAGCTTGTAGCTTGGTAACTGAACACACCCCAAGACATCTCGACAGCATATAGTGCATATAAAAGGACAGTTTCTTTTTTCAATTAAAGACTTCAAATATTAATCATGACTATTTTAGTTGTAATGAAAACATACCTTATTCAATTTTCAACGCATTGTGCTCTTTTTAAAAATGTACATTAACTGAGAGGTGATGTTGAGTGTACGAAAGGGTACGTGTACATTTCATATGAGTTTAAAGTGTACCGATAGGTGCAGCACCGGCTAACAGAGCAAATCAGGTGGGGTACAACGTCTCGTCTAACTATAGATGTACACTGAGACAGAACAATGAAGGAAAGGCCAACTGAGACAGATTTGAAATCACAACAAAAATTATTACACACACACACAGTCATTTAAAAGTGAGTATTTACAGGCAAAAGGCACAAAAGAGCAGATTTAACACTCATGGCGCGTGTCCATAGGTTGATGAAGGCATCGCAAGGATCACATGCCTGCACTGATTGGCTGAAGAGCTGCGGATTTTCCGGTCATACATCAGATTTGTTGCCTACATGTGACATGTCTCTCATCTGATCGTGGTATGACCTTTCACACAATTTCCCATGTTCAAAGTGTGCTGCTTATGCAGCATTCTATTGGACTATATATATACATATATATTGTTGTGGCCGGGTATCGGTGTGAGCGCGAGCGCGACCGCTAGATGGAGCAGTAGAGTCGGCATTCAGATTTCAGATTCAAAATCACCCGGAATTCAGATCGTTACCCTCGGATAACTCCGAAGGTACGGGTCCCTTACAGGACCGTGAATCATCAATAAATCAACCGCGTGGGCACAGGGTTATTTTCCAAACTTCAAAATACCTAGAGGCCCACGTGGCGAGCTACCGAGGGATTCACACCCTCGACAGGGCTCGAATGGGATGAGTCGTTACCGTGCTCGACCCGTGCATAACCCGAGCGGATGGTTACCGAGTAGTCGGGTCAATTTATGGCAAACAACCACCAAAAGGTTTCTCAGTGGTTTTCATTCCTACTGGATATACTGATCAAATAAAAAAAAAGTCTACCAAAATCTGACATCCAGAAATGGGTTAAAACAGTCATTTTCAAGTGGCCTCCACCGGCTTTGAAATAACTAAAACAGCTATAACTTCTTCAATAATTGTGATAAAAACATAATTGTTGGTTCTGGTCCATGGTTTTAATGGATCAGCAATCCACTGGTGTCAATAAAATTAGATCTGTCAGTATTTAACCTGAAATCCAAGATGGCGGCAAAAATGAAGGCGTAAAATCAATAAATTGTCTCTATATAATCAAACCTCTGTTAGGCAATCACCCAACATTTATCAAATTCTAACAAAAGGTTTTCAGTCTTCTCTTACCGTAATATATGTGATGTATTTACATTTCAGGGGAATGTCCCTGGCTCTGATTGAGTAGCCTATCCCTTTCTTCGAATGCTCTTTCCCTGAATTTTGTTTTCTGTGTTTCAGGTTTGAAGAATGAATGCTCCTGAGATGCACGAATATCGGTGTTCAATTGCAAGGAGAGGCTTGAGGATAGAAGTGACGTTGTGCAAATTGCTCAGAAGGGCGCTGATGGCATCAATGCAGCCAGTGTTCAGAAGGTGACGACGTTTATGTGGCGGCTGGATGCAAGGTACACACGGACTGTCGTAAACGGTATATAAATCAACATGACATCCTGAATCAAAAGAAGAAACAAGGACCATCCAAACCGTCCAGGAAGCGAAGTTCACGGTGTTGACCGGGCCTTTCAACAGCAAACTGACTGCTTGTCTGTGGGACCACAGTGGACCTTGGAAGTTTTGACTACAGTCATGTCAAGACTGACGACTTTGCCAAAACCATTCTGGATGCTGTGAGAATCGGTCCGATGATTGGTCATTCACAGTGAAAGGGCGGATTGAGTACTATGGTGGAGATCTTCATGCAGCTGACTGCATATATCATCATCAGTGCAGTGTCCATTTCCGCACTGGGCGTGATGTACCAGTGCACTTCCGGAGTGGAACAGATTCAACAAGTAGGAAATCTGGAGTCCGATAGATAGTGATCAAGAGCAGGCATTCTTCCAGAATGTGTCATATCTTGAGATGAATGATGAGGAACAGATGACTGCTTTACCTTCGTGGCAAAATGGAAGTTTCTTATGGATGAAATTCTCTTCCATACACCAACTACTATCTGAAGAAGAAAATGAAGGAAAGATATGGGGATTCCATTTATATTGCTGAAGGAGAGGGCATAAATGACAGTTACATTCAGGGAGAAAACATCACACATACTCCGGTCATTCTACAAAGCACAGCGAGAAGGAGATGAAGAGGCACAAAGAAGGCCATAATTGAGACGGCAGCAAGGCTGATCAAGAGTGATATCAAGAACGGTGTACCATCTGTTACTGATCACTACCCAAATAAGAAGGACTTGAACTTGACTCTGCACTGGTATTCCTTCCAGATACACTTCGAAATATGTTGAATAGTCTGTTCGTTGGAAAAAAAACACGCAACATAAAGTGGCTAATATTGGACAAGCCATTGTACAAGCAGTGAGACCTCGGGCTGTCATTGCACCACTCCAGATTGGTCTCGCTGTGCAGGTCCATACATATATCGGTCAAAATTCCTTGTGGAAACCCTTGTAATATGGGGTACGGCTCGTCATATGGTGAAGTACTGCGGTTTGAAAAGAATGCGGCAAGCTGTGTCACACCCGATTGCTAATTGAGAAACAGGCGTATTTGACCTATCAGTGTTGTTTGCGGTGACAATGTAGATCACAACATAATCACCTTGATGGCAAAGGTACCTTTCATGGAATGGGCATGATAGCTGCATTGACTCCTGGTAGAAAATCAAGTCTCTTTGACAAGGCAGAAGATTTCAGAATTGAACATTGTACAGATGTCAAAAATTGATATGCAAAGAATATGGCTTTGCAACAAATGTTCTTCGCAACATCAAGTTCCGAGACCTCCCAAGATCTCCGAGTTTGTGACATGAGAGTTGAGATCTTCTGGGAGCTATCCTTCCATTCAAGCAGACTGTACCAGGCTGGCAGGGGATGATGCACATCCTTCACCGAGGACAGACACATCCTGGTGCATCCTCCATTCGTGTTTGCCAATGACTGATATGTATCCAGGCGACAAGGCTTGCATTCTGTCCACTTTGAACTTCCTGTCCAACATGGCCATCAGACACCATGTCCCTCCTGTGATCACGTTTGATCAACCGCTGTACTGGAAAGCTGCCGAGATAATCAGTGCTGCACCAGAGAATAGCCATTTGAAGGGGATCGTGCTTAGGCTGGGTACATTTCACACGTTCATGAATCTGCTTGGAGCAATAGCACGTTGATGGCGGGAATCAGGACTCAAAAACATCCTGGAACTGGTGTACGGTGAAAATGCTGTAGTTCATATGATGTCCGGAAAATCTGTTCAGAGGCATTCCGAGGCCATCTACTGGTGAGCAAGTGTCTACATCGAATTATTGTGGCATCTGTAGTGGAGGAAAATCCTGAGTTCATGCTCCAAGTAGAAGAGATTGAGAAAATGTATTCGTTCTTGCTAACGGGTGACATCTCTCTTGAAAGTCTTGAAGAATCAGCTGCAATTGTGAAGATCAACTGATGAACTTGAAAAAAAGAAATCTGAACTTGCTGCAAATCCAAAACGAGTAAGCTGTGGCTGGGTTATCAGAAAATGCTCCATACTACTCGGCAATGATCAAGGCAGATCGCACTGGGTCTTGGAAGGATCACTTGCAAGCTGTTGCTGATGCCTTGCCAATATTTGCAGCAGCTGGACACTACAACTATCAGAAGTCCGCTTATCTCTACGCAAGAAATGAGTGAACTGGAGAGCAAACACCCAGATGTGTATGAGAAGTTTCAAAATGGCTTCCATGTGATCCGGCGAACAAACCAGTTTTGGGCAGGCCTCAGCTGTGATCTAGTCATCGAACAAACACTCATGAGATCACTAAAGACACGGTGGCTGGACTCATGGCAGTAAGACGACAAAGGAATACCTAGCATTGTGGACATGTCAGCCCCATAACATCTGAGGTCAACGTCGCCATGCAGGGCTTCAATGATCTCACATACGCAACAAGCGAACAGCATAAAGAAGCAACTGGTGCCAGAATTGAAAGACATGCATTCGACCTCTCGAAGATAGCACAAAGCTGAATGCATTTTCACCTTCTCTCCTCTGATCCTACATTGAGAAATATCATAAATGGTATCGTGGCAAATGTGCATGAATATGAAGCTGTTGGGAACAAAATCATCGAGAAATGATTGGACAACCTGTGTTTTCCTTCTCCATCAAGAGGCAGAGAAAGCAAAGACCCTGGGAAATTATAATGCTCTCCAGGTTGCTCCTCACAGAACCATCGACTCCAGTGTGCTATTCCAGCGATTCCTGGGTGTATCCCAGATAGGTGATTTGTCACTTGAGGACGTGATGAGTTTTGAGCGTCAGTCCATACCCTCCATCCCTCTTTGAGGACAACAAGATCTTGAGGAAGGCCGACAACCTCAACTCGCTCAAGCGTCAATGACCACTGTACCAAGGCACTGGCATGTGAAGGAGTACCTGACACCACACCTTCAGCACACCTTAAGACTGAAAGGTATGTTCTTATGGTGGATCCTTGCTGCACAAGCTCAAGTGAAGAAGGGAATACATATGGCAAAATAGCCAAGGCATATGCAGACTTCACAACAAAACACTATGGGACAGCAACTGTTGTCTTTGATGGCAAAGGTGCAGGCCCTTTGATAAAGGATAACACTCAGCAGAGACGGGGACAGCAACAAGCTATCTGACTGTGAACTTCACCGGAGAAACTGAATTTACGGAAAGAGAGATGAATTCCTATCTGTCGGCAAAACAAGCAACAGCTGATCACCTTAATAGGTGATCAGCTGAAGAAAGTGGGCTGCACAGTTATTCAGCAGAAGGGGACGCTGATGTGGACATCGCCAAGACAGCGAAACAGCACATTCTGCATTCCACCACACTAATCGGAGAGGACACAGATTTGTTGATGCTTTTGCCCATTACTGTATACCAGATGGAAAACCACTATATTTCAGATCAGACAACCCGTCAAGAAGCAATCTGAAAGTATATGACATCAATCGGATGAAGCATCTTCTTGGGAATAAGTGTGCACTCAACTATTATTCCTGCACGCCTTCACAGGATGTGATTCAACATCTCGTGTGTATGGCATTGGGAAAAAATCATTCTTTCAGAAACTCGTGGAAGATGATCAAGGCCTCCAGTTGGTGCAGATACATTCACTTCGAGAGGCGTCAGCCACGCTGAAATAAAGAAACTTGGCAGCCAAGCGATGGCCGTTATATTTGTGGGGAGAGCACAAGTTCTCTCGCAGCCATGCGTTACAAGATATTACAAAGAAGGTCGCTGCTGCTAAGTCTTTCGTTACACCTGAACGTCTTCCCCCAACGGAATCTGCACAAGTTTCATTGTCTCCGAGTGTACTACCAGGTCAGGTTTGGATGGGGATGGAGGGTGACCTCGATCCTCTGGACTGGGGCTGGGGACTTGAAGACAATCGATTTGTACCTATCATGACTGCCATGAATGCTGCACCAGACACTCTTCTGAAGATGATACACTGCAACTGCACCACAGCTGTGACACACCCCGTTGCAGCTGCAGAAAGAATGGCGCTTCCGTGTACACGTCTGCATGTGGATCATGCCAAGTGACGTTTTGTGACAATCCACTAAATCAAGCCTCTGAGGAACTAGAGGGCAGTGATGAGGGACTGAAATTGTAACCTAAACTGCCATATGTAATGTTCACAAATAAATGTTTCAGTGGCACCAGTGTTCAGTGATTTGGTTCAGATGGAAAATTTATTGATTTTTGCACTCTTGAATTTTGCCGCCATCTTGGATTCATGTTAAATACTGATCAATCTAAATTTTATTGACACCAGTGGATTGCTGATCCATTAAACCATGGACCAGAACCAACAATTATCTTTTATCACAATTATTGAAGAAGTTATAGCTGTTTTAGTTATATTCAAAGCCCGGTGGCGGCCATCTTGAAAATGACTGTTTAACCCATTTCCGGATGTCAGATTTTGGTAGACTTTTTTTCTGTTGATCGTATATCCAGTAGGAATGAAAAACCACTGAAAAACCTTTTTGTTGCAATTTGTTGTGGGTCAGGTGGTATTTTGACCCGACTGAGATCCCGTCGGTCCAAATGTACATCCTCAGCAGCAACGGCCTTTTTAATCCACCAACACGCACCGTGCTAAACCACGAAGGAAAGGACAAAGACGAGCTGAAACATTCAACAAGAGGGGAATTTATTTACAATAATCGGGGAAGGAACACGGAAGGGCAGAGTTAAACCGACTATAAGAAATGAAATCAATGTACAAGCAAAAGCATTAACAGTTCCTACTTAAACACGGGCCCACAGACAGACTCACACCCAAAAGAAACGAAATGGACCTACCCGCCTCCTGCGGTTTGGCCGAACGAGCGAACCACGATGAGACCAGCCGCCTCGAGATGAGAGCAGTGAGGCGACGCAATCCTCCTCCTCGCTACAAGCTGCTTCCCCGCCCTTCTGATCGCGTGCCTCCCCGCGCTCGTCCCGACAACCACCACACTGCTTTTTCAGGAGGGAGGGGCTTCTTCTCCCGACCACTCGCCTCCCGATTGGTCGGACCCATCGTGCGATTCCCTGGCCGTCCTCCATTGGACAGGCCCCGGTAGGCGGGGCAACTCCCACCCCTCTGGGCGGAGTCCCGAGCGGAGGCGTTGTGGGCTCCGCCCACCTCCTCACCTCTGGCCACGTGCCTAATGGCGATGGTGCTGAGACGGAAACGGGGCGGGTGAGAATGCCGCCTCCTTGCCGATTGGCTTAGAGGACGCCATGCAATGCTGGCTCGCCCATGCCGCCCGGAAGAAGAATGCGCGAGCGTTATGGCGTCATGATGGAGCGAAGGTGTTGTTGTTGTTGTTGTTGTGTTGTGATACAGGTGTAAAAATGTAAAGAAAACCCTAACTATCAAAATAACTTACAGCGCCATGTATGTAATTCCATTGACACAGTAGGGGCCTAACTGGAACACTCACTTTACCGATATAACTGTTCTATAAGAGACCCTGACGTGTTGTGTGGAGTCAGCTTCAAATTCAAACATATATATATATATTTATATATATAATATGTATATTGATATATATGTATATTTATATATATGATATATATAATATATTATGGTGGGTGTACTATTTATATATATGTATTTATTGGTTGTATTCTTGTATTTATATAATATTATATATAATATATATATTATATATATAAATATATTATATTATATTATATATATATATATATATATTATATATATATATATATTATATTTATATGTTATATTTAGAGCCCTGTGTTGGCAGCCGTGGTCTTAGGCAGCGGCTTGGACCAAGAGTCCTTGAGTCGAAGCCCCGTTCGGCCACTGAATAATAATACACAGGGGTGTGAACTCAGACTGGTCATTCCTTCCGATGGTCGGACGAAATTCAAAGTACCCGGTTATATCTGGGGCCGGTGTATACCCGCGGTTAAAATAGGTGTATTCATATCCCTGTGCGACCAGGGTTGCGTCAGAAGGGCATCCGGCGTAAAACACTGTGCCAAATCACTATGCGGATCATACGGGATGATCCGCTGTGGCGACCCTAGCGGAGAGCCGGAAAAGAAAAGAAGAAGAAGATTGTATATGTATATTTAGATATATGTATATTTATATATATATGTTATATTTATATATGTATATAATATATATTTATATATATATATATATATGTGTGTGTGTATTTATATATATATTATATGTATAGTGTGTATTTATATATATATTATATAGTATATATATATATATGTATATTTATATGTATATTTAAGATATATGTATATATATATATATATATGTATATGATATATATAGTATATAATATACATGTAGATATGTATATATGTCTTATGATGGTTTTGGAAACGTACCCCAGGGGGAAGCACGACATGGACATGTACGAGACCCCAAGATGAGATGAGTTATGAGACCCAAGTCTCCGTGAACCTGCCCCAGCTCCATTATCTTGTCCAGCTCCGTGAACCTTGCCCCAGCCCGTGATCCTGCCCAGCTCCGTGATCTGCCCAGCTCCGTGGATCCCGCCACGCTCCGTGATCCGCTCAGCTCTGTGAACCTGCCCAGCCTCGCGCTGATCCTGCCCAGCTCCATGATCCTGCCTAGTTCTGTGATCTTGCCAATCCCGTGATCCGCCACTCCGACTCGAGCTGCCCAGCTCATGATCTTGCCCAGCTCCGTGATCCTGCCCAGCAATGTGATGCTGCCCAGCACCTTGATCTTGCCTATCAACATGACTTGCCCTGCCCTCCGTGATCCTGCCTAGTTCTGTGATCTTGCCAGCTCCATGATCTTGCCAGCTCCATGATCCTGCCCAGCTCCGTATCCTGCCTAGTTCTGTGATCTTGCCAATCTTCATGATCCCGCCAGCTCCGTGAACTGCTCAGCTCCGTGATCCTGCCCAGCTCCGTGATCCTGCCTAGTTCTGTGATCTTGCCTATCTCCATGGTCCTGCCCAGCTCTGTGATCCTGCCTAGTTCTGTGATCCTGCCTAGTTCTGTGATCTTGCCGATCTCCGTGATCCTGCCCAGCTCTGTGATCCTGCCCAGATTTGTAGTCTTGCACAGTGCTGCGGACAGGTTAAACCCCTTGTAATCTGTCTCATGAATCTCCTGCTGAGTCTTGTATTTTCCTTGCATGATTGATAAGTTTAAGTAATTAATTTCCGACAGTGGTACTGTGAGGGCAAGGGATTCATTCATTATTCATTTTTTACAGTGGATTCACTCTGACGTCGTGGTATTTCTTTTCCCCTCCCCTGCTCGGTGTTAATAAACCCCTTGTTAATGAGAACCTGTCTTGTGGTCAACAGGTAATGGGAACTCCACAGCTCACGAGATAAATCGGCATCTATGAAACCTGTTAGACGTGTAAATTTGGATGCGCATTTAAAGTGCAATAGGATGGGAAATGCCCGTAACGCTTTGCTCGGCCATTTTTAACAGATGGGTTTGCCATGATCGGTTGTGTGGTTTTAACCACCGACAAGCATGCAAATTAATGGGTGGAGGCGTGACCTTCTGGGCCCCTCCCTGCCTGGCAATGCATTAGTCCTTAAAGACTCGTGACCGTAACAATATTTTCTGGGGAGGGAGAGGGTGGAATACCACCAACCCCATTTTCCTGTCCCACATCTAATTGTATTTCACTCGCTGTCCTCTTGTTGCCGAGCCTGAGCTTTGGCGCACCCAATTTTTCAATGACAGCTCAGTCACTGCGCAGTGTGTACCCCTTTACATATTACACGCATTCAGTCACAGTCTACATTTCTGCAACCCTCTATACCCATTGCTAGTCGGTAACTGATTCGATTTTAAACCTCTCTGTTTGTTTGTTTTTTTTTGCTTCAACCACCATCCCAGGATGACCATTGCGTACATTAATGAATCTCAATATGAAATGCCCATTAATGACTTGTGTTCCATCCCTTCCTCTTTTTCATTCAAACGATACCACCTAGTCATCGAAGGAAACTGAACATCCAGCTCAGTCCTCACCAAAACAACCCCGAGATGTTTCTGCTGCATTACACGATCCAAAGCTTCCCCCCTGCATCATATGTAGTCTTCATTTCTGTTCGTCTTTCCTTTGCTCAATACCTTACATTTCCGAACGGTAAACTGTACCTGCCATTTATTTGCCCATCCAATGAGAACATCGAGGTTTTCCTGAATATGATCACCCCATTCCTTGCTGTCAATCTTACCTCGAAACTTGATGTCATCAGCAAGTATTGAAAGTCCACAGTTAGTTTCTGTTACCAAACCCTCAGGGGTTTTTCAATTGATTGATGCCAAAACCAGCAGGCGAGTTGTAGCCAAACGAGTTTATTTGGAGGTTAAGCACATGCGACACACGCAGCACTCCAGTATGGTGTTGAACACACCAAAGCCACTGATGACTGGCTTTTCATCTTCTCTTCTCTCTTTTCACTCGACTTTACATTTTATATTACAGTGGAACCCCTCATTTGGACCAAACCAAGGGACTTGGCCAAAAGTGGTCCGCTTGAGGGGTGGTCGGTCCCCTTAGCCGGTTTCACCATTTGGGTAGGTCTTCAGGTAAAGATGTACAACTTCCTTAATACATTTAATTCCTAAATTGAATAACTTAAGTGGAACAACTGTTTGTACAGGATTTCACATCATATTTCACATTCACGTACTGTACTTTATTCACAGAAACAGACGGAAACAGTAATTTTGATTATTCACAGAAAGTCTTTTGGATTATTCACGGAAACAGTAATTTTGATTATTATTGAGCAACGTTGAAAAAATGAGTCCAGGGTGCGCTGCCTCACGGATGACGCGGCAGATTCAGCGATACCATTCTGTAGTTTGTCGACGGTGTCCAGTAAATGTCTGAGATTCTTGGACAGAAGATACTGCCTTGTTTTCGCCATACAGTCCATTACTTCTCGCGTGGTAATCGTTGGCTCCTGTACGTCGTCGTCGTCGTCAATGTCGTCGTTATCAGCGTCACCGTTGTCAGTGATAAACTAAGCCACCACGTAGTCATGGACTTGATTCATTTCATTGTTCTCACATTTTGTGGGAACATCTGCGTCGCAGTTAATGTCGTCATCAACCATGTCCGTCGTCAAATCGTAATTTTCTTGCATTATTTTGAGCAGATCGGTGAGTGGGATATCATCTTCGTCGTCGCCCTCAACCGCGTCGTCGCGGAAACCACACCGAACGAAACAAGACTTCACGGTGGTTTCTCTGACTTGTGCTGTGGCCTGTGCGATCCACGTGCGGGCATCGTAGACAGTGACACACTTTTTTCAATCGTTCACGGCGTCGGTGTCGTCTGGCTGACAGCGGTCCATTTTAGCGAGGACAGTCCGTACGAGTTGTTTTCTATACGTTGTTTTTAATCGCGGGCAATATCCCTTGTCGAGGGTTGGAGACGCGAAGTCGTTCGGGGAAAAGAACATAAACTCACATTCGAAGAGCTCGAGGTCGGGGTGCACGTTGCATTGTCCAGGAAGACATGACATTCTTCTTTCTGCCGTTGCATTTCTTCGTTGACATTTGCATCCACTCTTGAAGAGACCTGACGTCATCCAGGCCTTCTTTGTTCGATCTCCAGATGACGGGAGGACTATGCTTGTCGAGATTGCGGAAACAACGAGGCTTGGCAGATTTCGATGTGAGCGTTTTTCTGATTCACCGACCATGGTTGACGAGGAAAGCAAGCAGTCAAACGTTCCTTCGATTGCTTCCCGCCTTTACACTCCGTCCCTTTAACACGGAGCGTTCTGTTTGGCATCACGCGGTAAAACATCCCACTCTCGTCGAGATTGAAGATGCCTTTGGGGTCGTATCGTGCGATTATCGTCGGTA
>CM068960.1:76184088-76198537 GCA_035128595.1 Eptatretus atami | reverse complement strand
ATGACTGAACATCAACGAGCTGTTTGGATAATGTCTTCTCCTGTATCCTCCGCCTACAACTACACCATGCAGGAATTAATGTCGAACCGTATACACAACGAGCGAACAGCACACAGAGGCATCTGCGTCACGAATAGCCAGGGACAAGATGGACTTGGGCCAAAATTGCCACAAAGCTTGAACAGCATTCTCAATTCTCGGATGAGGTGACCCTTCGCAACATCATCACAGGGATAAATGCTGATGAGGATGTCAATGTGCAGGACCTTTTCATTGTTGGCAGAAACACAGTGAAGAAAAGGGAAGGACAATCTGTCTTCTCATATTCGCACAAATGAAACACTGCAGTGAGGACATGAGCATCAGCCCAGGCCATCGAGGTCACCAAGGATCGAACCATTGATCCAGCACTGTTATTTCAGAGGTTCCTTGTGGTATCTCAGTCGGGAAATCTGTGTCTAGATGAGGTAATGAACTTTCCCCATATCCTCCATCCTTGTTTGAAGCAAAGAATCGTATGTGGAAGCTACAAAAAAGCACAACTTCTGAACGCTATATGATGGCATGTTACTTTGTCAGAAGATGCTGTTCTTCAGTCCATTCCAAAGACTGATCGCTATGTTCTAGATGGTGGTTCACTGCTACATTGACTGAAATGGACCGAAGGCAGCAACTACAGCTCAATTGCCGATGCCGACACGTCTTTCACGTCAGACCTGTACGGCAACGTCACCGTTGTCTTTGATGGATATGATGGAGGACCGAGTACAAAGAACAATACACATCAGCAATGAAGTCGAACTCTAGTATCAAATAAGGTCAACATATCGGATACAACAACATTCGTTGGGAGAAAGGAAGATTTGCTCTCAAATGATATGAACAAACA
The DNA here is from genome assembly GCA_035128595.1 of Eptatretus atami. NCBI lineage: Eukaryota > Metazoa > Chordata > Myxini > Myxiniformes > Myxinidae > Eptatretus > Eptatretus atami. The sequence goes on along the minus strand of CM068960.1, from coordinate 76,197,648 downwards.
GGACCTCATCCACTTGATCTCTGAACACTTGCGGCAGAAAGGCCGTCATATCATCCAAGCTAAAGGAGATGCAGACTTGGACATAGTGAAAGCATCCGTCGCAATGACATCCTACAACTCAACAACCCTGATCGGAGAAGACACAGATCTGCTGGTATTGCTGCTGTATCACGCAACTACGAAGGACTGCAAGGACCTGTACTTTCGGTCAGACAAGGGGAAACCAAATGTTTATAAACATCAAAGTTCTGAAATGGTTGCTTGGTGACGATGTCTGCTCTGATCTATTGTTTGCCCATGCCTTCTCCGGATGCGACACAACTTCGAGAATCTTTTGGGGTTGGGAAGAAATCTGTTTTCCAAAAAGTCATCAAGGGTGAATCTGTCTTGTGTGCCTGTTCATGGGTCTCTTGCGCACTAATGGGAGATAAATTTACTGTGGAAAACACTGGTTGCAAGGCGATTGTGTCCTTGTTTAATGGGACCCAATCTGACTCTTTAGCATCATTTCGCTACAAGTTCCTTTGCAAGAAAGTGGCCGCAGCAAAGACCTTTGTGACACCCGAAAGACTGCCTCCAACAACTTCAACCACAAACCTTCAATCTCGGCGGACGTAACTCCAAGTCATGGTTTGGATGGACAAGGAAGGAAGACGCAAGACATTCACAGACAGATCCAGCAGATGGGAGACAGAGAATCAGGGACGATAATGAATAAATGAATAAACCCTTGTGTTACAAGGTATCCAAAACCCTTCTGTGAGCCCAGTCAAACACTCACACACATATTCACAGAAACCAGCTAAGGAATTGTAAATGAAACAAGCCCATGAAGGAACCCGAAGAAGTAAAGAGCAAAGATGGAGTCATCAAGAGGAACCCGGATAGGTTTCGGGTTTCATCTGTTCCTACTCTACCCCCAAACCCATCCAGGTGCAGCCAAGTGAGTCTTGCAGAAACTTTTTCTGCAAGAATTCACTTCTTCTTAGAGAGATAGATAACAAGAGAGAGAGAGAGGAATAGAGAGGTCAAAGAGGTGAAAGGGAAGAAAAAGCAAGAATTAGAATGAATACAAAAAATTGTGGAACAAAAATTAGAAAGAAATATGAAAGGAACAAAGAACAAAGATGTCAGGAAGAATCCGGACAGATAGATTTCAGCAGTTGCTCCCCAGACTCAAACGCAGCAATATGTACAAGCTACCAGTGGTCCATCAGTGGGGAAGCACAGTCCACACAGCATCAGGATCTGGTACAAACATAATGAAACGGAAGACCAAGAAGGAACCCGAAGAAGTAGAGAGCAAAGATGGAGTCATCAGAAGGAACCTGGATAGGATTCGGGTTTCAGTTAAGTTAGCTTCCAGTCAATTGTCCTTGGCAGAACAGCACTGAAAGCAGAGCAGAGCAGGGTCATACTGGTCAGATATGGCAGCACCATGAATTGTCCCTGACAAATGAGAGCTATGACACCAACGGGCATCCTCAGTGAAAGAGTGCAGTCCGATGCTATTGAGCATCCCCAAAGGGCAGAGGAGCTCCTAGTGAGCCCAAAGCCATCCATATTTGCTGCCCAACTGTGTTCTCCGAACATCCTCCTGTGGTTAGGTTAGCCATTCTTGTGAGGTTAATGGCAGGATTTGTACTCCAGCCACCGTAAAACACTCCATTCTGAAACATACATATCCATTCTTCACCCCCCCCCACCCCACACAGACAAATCAAAACAAAATTGAACCCACTTCATGGAGTACTTCGTGTGCAGCTTTGTTTCTCAGGGCAGCTCACTGGATGATGATATTGGGGCAAAACCTTTGGAACCCTATTCTTTGATGATTGTGGGGGGGGGGGATCACAGGACAACCTGCTGGGACAGGTTGTGGTAATGTTTGTCGGGGTGGTGCTGAGTTGTCGTCCACCAGACGGCAGTCTCCTCAGGTTAAGCTGAGGTGGTCCCTTCGGGTGGATGCCTGGAATGTCCTCGCTCTAAGAGAGGAGGATCACCTGTCTATACTGTCACCTGAGCTCTTGCTTCTGAACATCAGTAATGCAGCACTTTCTGAGGTTCGAAGACCAGATAGTGGTGATGTCATGGTGGGTGGCTACACCTACTACTGGTTTGGTCGCTCTGATGGTTATTTCCAGGAAGTTGTTGTAACTGTGTCCAATAAGCTGACTCCGATGGTAATGGAGGTAGAATTGGTCATTGAACGTATTATGAGGCTAAGAATTCGTCACTCGCTGGATGTCATTTCCCTGGTCTCTGTACATGCTCTGACTGAGGTGAGTGATCTCAGAGAAGGAGACATTCTATGCCGTGCTTGAGTCAGTGGTTGATCTGTGCCCCAGACGAGATACTCTTCAAGTCTTGGTGGATTTCAATGTATCAAATGGCACTGATATGAATGTTTTGAGATATGTGTTGGTTCCCATGGGTCTGGACCCAGGAACCAGAATAGTACAGTACTAAGTTCCTTGACTTTGTAAGATGTCGTGGACTAATGGTAGCTGCTTCATGGTTTCATCACCCACAGCCACATCGCTAGACTTGGTATTGCAATGCTTATGGTGCGACAAAGGAGATTGACCATGTTCTCATTGATGGTCGCTGGAGGTTGCTCCAGAAGTGCAGGATTTACCGGAATGCTCAATTCCTCAATATTGATCACAGGCTTGTTGTGGAATCTCTGAAGCTGTGGCTCAAATCCAAGAGAATCTTAACATTCCAGACTATGCTGGATGTTGGCATGCTCAATGATGAAAGGGTAGCTGAGGAGTTTGCTAACAGGTTGAGTAGAGGGCTGAAGGGTCTGGCTGTTTCAGAGGATGCTGAAGAGTTGTAGAGGAATCTCGAAGACCGGAGAATCCCTGGCTATTGCTGGTTCGACTTTGTGCCTAACAAGCATTTGCTGAGAGAGACTCAGATGATATTTGTTACCCATATAGTCCGATAGCATCAGCTGTGGCTGTATGGACATGTGGCTCGTTTTCCTGATTCTGATCCTGTTCATCAGATTCTCTCAGCAAAGGAGCCTCATGAGTGGAGGAGGCCAAAGGGCCGACCACAAGCCTTGTGTTTGCAGCAGGTTGATCAGTATCTCATGGAGATGGGGATAGGCCAGGTATTTGCCTGGGGGATAGCCAGATGGAGGCCCTGGAGGACCGATGGAAAGTGGATGTGGTGACATGCTGCTCCAGCATATGCTCCCATACCTGACCCGACCTGACCTGGCAAAAGAGAAATTCCCACTGCACAGATTGTCCAATGCGAAAGAGAAAGAAGTCACTTTTCAGGTGCTCAAATACTCCCCCCCCTCTTCCCACTCACCCACACCGAACTCCTCCTGCCCCTCATGTGACGCAGTACAGCAACTCGGATGGCACTTTTCCACGGCTGGCCCAATCAAGCTCTGACCTGCGCCTCTGGCCAATCGCAACACTTCTCCATGCCAGTGGGTCTGGTCAACTGCAAACCACGTTGCTGTCGCAATGGGGGTGTTGGTGGTCCTCCTGGGGAATCCACCCCAGATGACAACATTGACTGTACCAGTGGTGAGGTCATACCCTCGGGACCACAACAGATTCTGGAGGGAGGGAAGGAGAGAGGAGAGTGAATTTTCCTGACACATGCTGGAGTAACCTTTTATTAATGACCCTCTACCGGGGTGGTCAGATCACTCACCTTACATGGCCCTCACTGGTTCTACAGGAAGGACAGATGTTGCAACACCCTTAACCTAGCTAACATCTGCATTGCAAACATCAACACCTTACAACATGGTACAAAAATCAAGGAAGACTTAAACTAAACACAAAGTCCTTGTTCCAGGTAATAATGATCTATCCTATGTAAGCACACTGTTTGTGCTAAGGCCTTCCATTTTAATAAATAGCCTGTACCCCACACACTTAACAATATTAGAGTGTGATAATTGTCCTACTTTATATATGATGTGTATGGTATTGATGGAGAGAATTGGGGTATTTTAGGTGGACGGAGGTTATGTTGTCACGTCTGTATCTCTGACTGCGTCCTTATCAGTCTGTGAGCAGGATATTTCAAAATGTTATGGACGGATTTTGATGAAATTTGGTGGACAGGTTGGATGTAGACAAGGACGAATTGATTTGATTGTGGTCACCGATCCGGATAAAATAATTTTTTAACTGATTCTTCACCATCGAGAGATGGGGCCAAAAAACTATATACAGCAAGATATCTCAAAAAGTTGTTGACGAGTTATGTCAAAACTTGGTGGATTAGTTTCTCAGGTGACAGGAACAAACCGACTCGATTTTGTTTCAAAGATTTTGTTTTTGACAAAGTTGCTTCGGTCGATTTTGTTTCAGCTTGAGTGTGTGACATGGACAAATGGTTTAGCTTTTGGTGAAGTTCCTCATCCGGATATGAAAATTAAAAATTTTTTTAAAAAGTGATTCTTCACCATTGAGACATTGGGCCAAAAATAATAAATAGCATGATATATCAAAAACTTGTGGACTGATTATTCAAAAACTTGTGGACCATTCGGGTTAAGACCTATAATACCACCAGAGTGGTGCTTTTTGATACACATTTACACAGAAAATTTTAGTCTCCTCTCTCTCCGAACCATGAGTGAGGGCTATGAAACTTGTTGAATGCTGAAAACATTCACTTCCACCCCTCCCCCCCACCAAGTACAGATCCCCAATTTTGTTTTCCATCCAGAAGATTAGGAATACATTCAAGTCAAACAAGCAAACCCACTCACAAACAAACCCACAAACAAACAATCATATACTTCTCTAATTATAGAAAGTATAATATGATGAAATGTGTTTTAAATATCACTTTTGCCAAGTTCCTTAAAATGTGTTTTTTTTTCAACTGGCGTTATGCACATCATGTCTAAACATGGGAAGTATTAAGTTGATATATATATATATATACATATCATAAACTATCGATCATAAATGGAGTTTAAGCAATGAGGTTCCTTCTTGGTGAAATTGCTTGAGCAACAAGAAAGAGATCTCTCTTTAGATTAACAAAAACAACTAATTAAGGGAACTGCACAGGCCTTCTTTTTAGCATTTATGTTGGCCATGTATCTTTTACTTTAAAGCTTTATTAGCAAAACAAAGCGGCAGGAAATATGTCTCTCATCGGGCAGCTTGTTAATTTTATGGTACAACATTACATGAATGGTGTACAAGAAGCAAACTGAAGTGGAATGCTTCATTTGAATGGCGCACCGTGTTGTCATCAGTGATAGTTGCAAAAGGCAGGCATGCTAAATGAGTTGCATTTTAAGTGGAAGAGAGATTGTAGCGAATGCCAATAGGGAGCAGAGGAACTCAATTTATTCCAAACCCAAGTAAACAAGTCTGAATTTAGAGGTGAGTAGGAAAAGCTATTTTTGAAATGCAATCCAACAGGATGCGGTGAGTGTCGCACGCTTACCCTTTGAGATGTCTAATGTGCGTTTGATTCACCACCCGGCAATAAACTGTCAGATTGGTCCTTCACAGGCAGGGCATTGCATCACAAAGTGTGTCATCCCTCAGGTGGACGTTAAACTAGGTGTCCCATCTGCGAGTATTGGCTGGTGGGCATTAACGATCCCACAGTGGCCTCACAAACTGGTCTGTGAAACACTTGTAGTGGGGCAACATAGCATAACAATTGTGCATTTTGTGAGGAAAGCACCAAATTTGACAAACTAGTAGCCTCATATAATAAACAGAATTTGGATATTGGACCATCTCAAATTCAGCCGCTGATGGCTGTGGCAGCCATTTTCCACTGCCATCAAAAAATTTTAGATGGCCCAATATCCAAATCTGTTCATAATATGATAGGCTACTAGTGTGCCTTGGTGCTTTCCTCACAAAATGCACAATTGTTATGCTATATTTAGCTAAGTTGCCCCACTATTGGGAGAAACTTCCCTCTCGGCCGACTCCTGAAGTGTGTAGAATTTGGGCCGATAAATAAGTAGTGGTGTAGTCGTCGTCATCATCATCATCATCATCATCATCGTTCCCCTTTGTTGCAGAAGACTGCAGTTTACACGTGACATGTTAACAACTCAAGGGTGTGTGAATTTATTTCTAGTGTCGGAGCTGCTGCCTAGATAACAACCACACTCTGAGATAGCAAGTTGTTTAACCTGGTGTCAAGGGATGTCCAAGAAGACTGCCATTTCCAACCTGCAGTTACAGGTAGGAATTTGAAAATTGTTCATTGTGCTGGCAATAACTTGTCTACAATTCACAAAAGATGCCGTGGATCTTTAACGTCTACCAACGACCAATGCGGACAGATGGGTCCTCTGGCTTAACATCCTCTCCTGCATGTGTCGCCCTGCATTGTCCTCCATGGAAAACAGGGTGATAGTTTATAGCTGGGTCAAGATTTGATCCGAGGACAGACGGCTCAAAAGTGATTTTGCATTTCACAAAATTATCTTCACAGTGGTAGTTGTAGTAGTCATAGTAGTAGTAGTAGATTTGGTTGAGGTCGTTGTATTAGCCTGCTGCCTGTGAGATCAAAATCATGTTCACCTACCTCTTTATTAATTTACATTAAAGGCTCCAGTTGGACTGGATCATCCTCATCGAGGCCAGGCCTTAAACGAAACAAAAAAAAGAGAACTGAAGAAATAGATAAAGAAAATAATCGAAGAGTGTTTAAGGATCTGAAAAGCTACCTTTTGAAAAGGGGCAGGATATAACTAAAAGGAAAGACTTGATAAGGTAAACAATTCCAGAGCTTTGTACTGAAGGGAAAGAAACAAACATCATCATGACCCACCCTTGAGTTGCCAATGGCCACACATCATGTGATGTCGTGGCTCGCCAAGTATTTGATGGTCTAGCTCATGGCGGAGGTACACAAGCAGCCAGTTATGGCATAAATCAAGCAAATTGAGTTCTGAGGTCAGATTGGGAGAGCTGATAAGTCGGATTGCTTTTGACTTGACTCTGTCCAATAAACATGTCGAGCTAGAACCTCCCCAGATGTGAGAGCAGTGCTCTACCACAAGGACGAAATAATAATAATAATCATCATCATCATCATGAGTTTATTGTCATATATATGTGATGTGCATACAATGAGAAGTACTTTGACAGTGCGTGCTTAAATATTACATTGAATAAGAAATAGATTCAGATAGATAGAGATATATTCATTGTGAATTTAGAGCCTTTAACAACATTTTGGTGTTGAAATGAAATGAGAAAATGAAATGAGCGGCACGGTTTAAAATATCGATAAGATCACAAAACTTTTGACACAGATTCATTGAGGATGCGGATTACAGCTCGGTAAAAGCTGTCGTGGGCTAAAAAAAAAAAAAAAAAACCTTAGGGGCTACAAACTTGACAGTTGAGTTTCTGAGAGAAGCAAGATGTTCAGAAAGGTACCACCTAAATTATGTTCAACAGAGGAAAGGTGAGAAGAAAGACCACGAATGTTGGTGAAATTAATAGAAAAAGAGTCGGTTTATTATAAAGGCAAGGATCTTTAGAGGGACCGATACTATGACAGTCTGAGCCGTCCCTCTCGTTGACAGCAGATACAGGCAGGACTCCGGAGATTCTTCACACCCCCATAATGCCAGGAATTAGGGGCTACAAACTTGTTGGACATTTCCATATTTGTAATAAGTGGTTTAAAGAAATGGAAATGAAAGGAAAGAGAAGAATGCAAAGATATGGAGTGAAAATGAGCAGGAGAAGTCCATGGTGCATGTGAGAAAAAGAAATTAAAACGGTCTCTGTTGCTTAGTTTGCATGAGACAGAAAGTAAGACCGGTAATCCTGACACGGAGAGTGTAAGGTGGGTCTGGGCACCACTTTAACGCTCCTTATAAGTCCGAATGGTTTGCCACATGAAGATACTTTTGAATTACATGCAGTCTTGAAATCTTGTCGCACAAATGCCAAGGACACATGATTACAGAAGATCTAAGTTATCTACCGCACGAGAAAGCATCTTGAGTGAGTCAAACTATATAGCAGACCTCTGGATAAGGAACACACTGGGTGGGAAGGAACTGTTGCATTTGTTCAATCTTCTGGCTTCTGCTTCACATCATTAAAATTTGCAACAGAATCGAAAAGTATGTCATACAGTGAAGTCAGCAGAGATTGCTATGCTCATGGTGTCCACACTTCCAGGTACATCAGCACATTCATGCTTCGGGAGGGGACTCTAGCTCAGTGGGCTAAACCACTTAAATGAAGATGTAAAGTCTGTTTTGAAGATTGACTTGGCGAGTTTTTTTAAAAAATGGAGGTTGCTTGAACCTGCGGGGAAGAACCATTGTTAGCTCCCTAAAATGTTTGTAAGTTCAGGACAGAAAATAATAGGGTCTGAAAAGATTTTGTCCTTTTAAGGAAAATGGGAATTATTTTTTAAAGTGCTTAATTTTTTTTTGTTTAACCCTCTGAATGGTGTGGCCCTACTCTGTTGCTCCAACCATACACCACGCATCTGTGGCTCATCAGAATAGATAAATAAACCTACTCTGCAAAGGACATCATGGGATCTTTCATGACCACCAACGAATGTCAGCAGATGGGACATCCATTTAACGTTTATCTGAGGGACAGTGAAATGATTGATGATTGATGACATTGATGAATCACCTGCCTGTGAAACACGGGGATGACGATTTATATCTGGGTCAGGATTCAAACCCAGGCTCGACAGATTGGAAGTGAGTGTGCATACCTGTAGGCCATACTGCCAGCCATATTCTGATTATTTGGGGTAAAATTAGAAAGTCATTACCACCATACTGTAAAAATGATGCATGTGGTTCTTGGTCATTGCTTGCCAGTGTGGACATTACACCATGAGCATCAGCTGCAATGGCATTTTTATTTTTGATTTGGGGGAGGTGGGGTTAAGGGTTAAGGAAAGGTGTTGTTGCACTATTTCAGACACAACACTACGGAAGGAAGAACCAGGTAAATCAGAGGAACTTGGTGAGGCATCCTGATAAAGGGGCTGCCAAACTTTTTGAAAAATGTCCTGATTTGTTGCTTCTCTACCTCTTTGAAGAAACTACGCTCTTTCATTAATGGCGCCAGCTGGGCACATTGTAGTGCTCCGAACAACCGATTAATGGTACAATGTAATGTATTGACTGAAGAATGAGCAAGTGGCAACCTCGCACAACAGAAAACGGGCCGACCATTTACCCTTTGCACATCATCCAGGATGCATTGCGTGGCTCTGGAGCTTCTGTTTTTCTCACTATCAAAACAACATGGCAGATGCTGACAAAGAGTTAAAATTTCCCACGAAAGAGCTGTGGCTGTTAATCTGTATCATTTTCTGGGGGTGCGGCTGTGCAATTTATGCAATGCCCTATGTTACCAGTAAGCTGGTACTCATTTTATCGACCTCGGAAGGATGGCAGGCTGAGTCAACCCACCTGGTATTAATTCAACGTAACGATCGGGGCTCAAACTCAATACCCTAAGATCTTACGCCAGCCACCTTAACCGTTAAGCCAACACCAGGCCTGGAGTAGGTAAGCTATCGATTACCAGCACCCTGACCAAATTCAAAATACCTGCCTGAACTCCTGCTGGGAGAGGGTGGCAAACCTCCCAGAAAGAACCTTGCCAAGAAACTCCTTCGGCAGCACCAACGCTCTGCAACAGAGTATGGTACATCAGAATGAGGCCAAGAGGAAAATCCTGGACCATATTTCTGAGGATGATGCCCGATCTGAGATGGAACTTTTGTTTTTAATGGCTATATTTTTGAAACCACATTTTATCTTTGCAGTGTAGAATGTAATGTCGTGGGTATAATCACATCTGTCAACGCTATCGAATGCCAATTTATGAATTACTTCAAAGTGCCTTCGCTTTTGAAAAATAAAAAAATAAAAAAACTCACAGTTGCTTTGCCTGTGTTGTTACATCTACCTCGTACATTCACACTGCACTTTGAAACAATTAATTGTCAACCACTTATTTTATTGAAGACTTCGTGTAACCTCATTTGTAAGCATAATGTTGCATTGAATGAACAACAACAATAGGAGTTGCAAAAACAAAATGAGAGAAAATTCAATAGTAATACCATATTATAAGTGTTGAACATGTGACAACATTCACAGTGGAATAATCACAAATGTGTTGTTGATTCCAGCCACTAAGTGATATGTTGGATCGTACCCAAATCTTAACGAATGCTATCCTACATTCTATCAAATAAGCCCTGTTGGCTCTGCTGTGGAATTGTCTTCCTGACTCAGTTGTCTCGAGCTCTTCCCAATGGGATTTCAAGTCTGCTGTCCACCACCACCTTATCGTCTCTCCCATTAGTACCCCCTAAGGTTTGCTGCACCTGCTGAGACCCTGTTCCCACCTACCTCCTGTAATCTCTCTCCTTGTGCGTACACTTGTCATACCACTGTTATTTCTTTGTCCCGTTTTGTCTGTTTATCCATTGTCCCCTATGTGTTCTGCTCTGTCACAAACCTAAGCAAAAAGACTGCACGATGGAATTAAAGTACTGGCTATGTCAATGGTTTCTGATAAAACAGTGGAACTCTATTCTATAACTCTACACTGCCAGCTCACAGTCCCTGCGTGTTTTTGTTGAGTGTGTTTTCACAAATCAAAATTTAGTGATCATGAGTGCGCTGATGACTCGATAGTGAGTTGTGTGCCACCTAGCACTCCCAAACCGTGGCAAATGCAACATCTCAAACTCTCAACGGTGTTTAATTGTTGTACTTGTAACTGCTCCCTTATATCTTACATGAATGAAGACGAAGCCTGATGGGTTTGTGTTTATTCATTGGGAAGCAGGCTATCGGGCTCACTCCTCCAAAAACATTGGTCCACCTTCCCTGTTCCTAGGTCTTCATGGCCTGTAATTCAGGTCTTCATCATCCAATGCAATGGGTTTTCTGAACACATGCCAAAAACTGGCAAAACTTCCAAATTAATCTAATACACACCTCCGTGCAGGTCAGGACGTCGTGGGAAATGGGTGTCCTGATGTCTCGATCACACCTATTATGGGATGGTTCCAAATTGAATGCTTGAGATGCGAGCACGGAACTTTTTCATCCATTTCAGGGAAGACCGTGTGAAGATGGAATGTTGAACAAGTAGTTCTCAATAACACTTTTCAGCTGCCATTTAACCCACACAATACCATCACTGATTCCACTGCTTGTTCCATTGTCTGCATACAAGAATTTTAGGTCTTAACAAAGCTGTGTCTCAACACAATTGACTGAGTTTTTATAAATGAAATTATCGTTACCATGAAAGAGCTTTCTCCTCATCACGTATCCATGCTAAGTTGCGGTGGTTTGGACGCGTGATGCAAGGAAAAATGATGAAGAACCAATCAAGAAAGCATGGAATGAGCCAATTAGAGGGAAAAGATCAGGATGATGAAGGTGTCCCGACAGGCTTGGCATTTTGAGATGCCTTCTGGTTTCTTCTTGCTTTCATTCATAGCCTTGTGATGAAAAATGAAAGTAAGTTACTGTGTAAATATAACTGGCAATGTGCATAACATTAACTTTCAAAAGATCACTGCAAAACACAAAGCACGATATACGAGTATAATATAAGTAATAAATTAATCATCAATTAATATTCATGGAGGACCTTTATTTAAATCACATGCAGGACAAAAATTTGTAGACATCAGCGTTCTTTTTAGATTTTCTTTTTGTATACATCGTTGAAGCTCATGGAAGAACTCTTACTCGTACAGTGAATGGATCAGGACACAACAGGACAAAAAGAACATCAGGAAAAGGGGGGGCGACACAACAGCAGAGACAAAGGCCGATGACAGGGGGCGAGGTGGAAAAACAATGGATGTGGGGAGGAATGGGGTGGACAAGATGGATACAGAGGGGAACTCTCAGGAGGGAAAAGTAGAAGTTTGGAAGGACGAGGGATTGGGGTCCGGTTAAGGTGGGATTGGGAGGCGGGTTAACGAGGATAGAAAATATCAGGGTTTTTGATTGGGGACGATCAAGAATGAGATTGAAGAGGATGTGGTAGTTGGTTCCACAGTGGAGAAAAAGAGTGGAGGTGAGTGGTGATCTTGGATGAGGTAGTTTCACCACAAGGGGATTGATAGTGGTCCGTGTGAGCCCTGTAGAAACCTTGGGGGACAAAGTATGGAAAGAGCAGAGGGTGCACGACCAGAAAGAATGCGGTAGAAGACAGAAAGAACACCGACCTGTCTGTGATGGTGAAGTTATAGGTCCATAGACTCAGCTTCATTGCGGGAGATTCCAATAATCTTAAAGGCCTTGGTTTCCACAGCATCAAGCTGAGCAAGATGTGAGACAGGGGATCCAGCCCAGAGTGAAGAGCAGTACTCCATCAAGCTGCGGATAAAGCCCTTGTAGGTGGATATAAGTTCAGGTGTACCAAGGAAGGACTTTGTACGACGGAGGATGCCCAGTCGGCGGCTGGTTTTGGAAGCCAACTTTGAAACGGGGTTTACCCAAGAAAGATCATGGCTGATAGTGAGACCTAGGTGTTTGAATGACTGAACTTCCTCAAGAGGATTGTTAAGAAAGTAGATAGGAAGGTTTGGAGAGAGAGAGAGAGAGAGAGAGAGAGAGAGAGAGGTAAGAAAAAAGAGAGAGAGAGAGAGAGAGAGAGAGAGAGAGAGAGAGAAGGAGAGAGAGAGAGAAAAAGGCTTTGCAATAGCCAGAAGAAAGATGAGAAAGAGAGAAAGAGAGAAAGAGAGAAAGAGAAGAAAGAGAAGAAAGAGAGAAAGAAGAAAGAGAGAAAGAGAGAAAGAGAAAGAGAAAAGAGAGAAAGAGAAAGAGAGAAGAAAGAGAGAAAGAGGAGAAGAGAGAGAGAGAGAAAGAGAGAGAGAGAGAAAGAGGAGAAGAGAGAGAGAAAAGAGAGAAAGAGAGAAAAGAGAGAGAAAGAGAGAAAAGAGAGAAAGAGAGGAGAGAGAAGAGAGAGAGAGAGAAGAGAGAGAGAGGAGAGAGAGAGAGAGAAGAGAGAAGAGAGAGAGAGAGAGAGAGAATGTCAGGATTGAAAGACATAATCCATAGATCAGCTTGTGTTTTTTTTTTAGACCCTGCCCACATCGTTGTTTCTCCAAACATTGTGGGGGTAGGTGTTCAATGAACTCTCCAGTTACCCTCGCCGGAGTGACCCTCGCATTTGGGTCTTCCTCGCATTTGGCTCTTGGGTTACTTCCGAAAATCGAAGATTTTTTCAAGTATATCAGTCAATTTTGTTATTTTGTCTGTCTGTTTCTCTGTTTGTTAGTCTATCAATCGCCTACAGGTCACAATTTAAAACCGATCTTCACGAAACTGCACCAAGTTGGAGAGGTCGTCTCAATTGAGAAGCCGATTGATTTTGAGGTCAAAGGTCATCTTGAGATCGAATTTCTAAAATCGTAATTTTTCATCCGATTGATTTGAAATTTGAATAAGATTTGCATATTGCATCACTGAATTGGGAAACCAACTATTTTTGAGATTAAAAGGTCAAAGCTCAACTCAGGGTCAAACTTCTAAAATCATCAAATTTCATCTGAAAA
>CM068960.1:76150115-76165007 GCA_035128595.1 Eptatretus atami | reverse complement strand
CTCTCTCTCTCTCTCTCTGTACTTACATCACACTTATACTAACGTGTACTATGACATAACTATTCTAAATGCTGCCCCATTTTACCCTCTACATCAAATCCATAACAATACATTTCATTCTTCTTGATTCATCTATAGAGCAGAAATCATATCAAATGCATTCATTGGGAAGGACTTCTTACACTTTTCAAAACACTGTAAAATGCATGGAATATTTTTAATCATCGAAAATTGGTTCATATTTGTTTCCATAGATAAATTATGGGGTGTTTTGTCATGTTTTTTGACAGAAGCTGAGGCTCATGGACGATCTGCACAAGAGAGAGAGGTGAAAGACCAACAAATCAACAATGGAGGAGAGGGGTATAGGCAGACAAAGTAGGGGGGATTGAGCAAGGCACAGCTAGACAGGCTGCATAATAATTTGGGACATTGGAACAGGATAGGGAACGTATGGGGATAATTATACAATCAGTTTGGGCAAACAGGAAAAGCTGATAAAAGGAATCAGTTTGGGAAAGAGTGCAAGAGGACTGGATTGGAAAGTCGGTGGGAATAGTAAATATCAGGAATAGGAATGGGTATATCATTTGATGACCTGGATTTTTAAAGGAGTGGAGGAAAGAACATGACCCAATACTCTTGGGGAGATGATTCCACAGTCAGGAGAAGAAGGGAACAAAAGAATGGAGGTGAGCAGTTAGCTCAGACTGGGGGAGAGATAACAAGGTATGGGCTGCTGGCTGAGCGAGTATGACCTGGCAGCGGTCATGAGGGATGAATGACTGAGAGGGAATGAGGGGCAAGATCAGATATAAGGGAGTAGAAAACCACTTTGCTCCCAACCTGCCTGTGGTGGGAGAGGAGCAAGCCCAACACCTCAGCCTCCTGCTGAGCGATTTTAATAAATGTTAGGTTTATGGATTCAATCACATTCAGGGGCATAAGGCAATCTCCAGTGGCCACCATCCCATACTCCATGGTACTGCAGATTAAGGCTTTTATCCGAGATCTGATAGGATCCGAGAACAGCGAAGGAATGACTTAGTTCTGCAGAGCATTTCATCGTGCTAGTCTATTTTGATGGAGTTGAGACCACGAAAGATCGTGAAAGATTAATTATTAGTCCGAGGAGTTCCAAATGAAGCACGTCTGCCAGAGGTTGATTGCAGAAGTAAATGAGGTCGTTATCCATGTGGTCTTTATGTAGAGATAGAGTGAGCGCGTGTGGCTGATAATTCCATGCACCCTTGACATTCAGAGGGTAAATGTGGTTAAGGAGTGAAGGGTTTATAATAAACAGATAAGTTTTCAGCTAGTTGGTGATGGAACTAAAGAAAGGCTTTTGCTAAGGATTCCTCAGAGTTTTCTCCAATATCGATCACTGTTTCGTACTCGACACGTTCTCAAGATAAGATGTGAATACAGTACTTGGAGCTCCAACCCAAAGAAACGAAGAATGCTAATGATTTGCAAATAAGTGGTTTTATAATCACCAAAACAAGTCTTGTGAAAGAGCTGTATTTGAAACATAAGAGGTGCAAGATAATAAAAGAAAAAACGGTCAACAACATAAAATGGCATGAATAGTATTTAAGGTATTACATATACCACTGAAAAAGAAGTGAAAATGTAACGATGTATGAAGGTGAGCATCAAAATTAAAGAGTATATAAATAGGAGAGTAAAGAAAGATGAGAGAGAGGAAAAAAATGTATAAAATGAAAAACAATAATTTGTAGTGGCAAGAGACAAGAAAAATGTTAGACGTCGGGCAAAAGTTTTAGAGTTTGGAAGATTCATCTGTTGAAGTGTGAATAAAGTAGCAACACAGAAAGAGCTCGGATGACTTGGCATAAGACGATCTCCTTTTGAGATCATGGGTGTCGAATTTGGCAGATGAGGTTGAGAGGAAACGAGTTCAGTGGTCTTAAAGTTAAGAGCACATCAAGCCAAATATTCAACTGCAGAACAATACGTCACACGTTAAGAAAACACTCGCAGATGGACGTCATCTACAGCGCTGTAACCCAGGTGATTAAGGGAAGTCACTATGACATTGCTTCTAAAATTATCGTAGGATGGTGTGAGTAGTTATGTAATCCCCCAAACCCAACCATTTTCCTCTGAAATATTTTTTCATTGATTGCAGACAGGGATAAGGATTGATCCATTGGGGGTGAAATGTCGATGGATCGACCTGTACAAGAAGGGAGTTTTGAAATATGAGCAGTCTGAAAAATGTCAGTGCAAAATACGAGCCAAAGTGCTTTGAGAGATCTTCTTTCAGCCAGTCTGACCACAAGATGAAAGAGGCTGTTTATATGTGGAAATACTCATAGTAAGTTGGCATTTGGAATTGAAAGATACATGTGTTTAGGGTAGAAGACCATTAATAAGGCCTCAAGTCAAAACCGTGTAAGTGCAAAGTTTGGAATTTTCATCTAAAATTGTGTTTGCACTAATGATAGTTGTTAAGGTGATTGAAATTTGAGCTGAACTCTAGTTTTGCACTCTTATTGCCTATTTTTAATAAAATTATACTTGGGTAACTCTTCAAGGTATTCTGTATCTTTGGGCACACTTGACTCATCCAAGTGGAAGGTTGATCACAGGTGCCCTGGGCAACTTTTCTGTTTAATTGCGTTGAGCTTATAAAAGTTGAAATTACCTCATTAGGATCCTTAGTGCTTTATAACCACCATTGGTGACTCAATTAGGTGCATATTCAACAGATAATATATTTGTCCAAATGCAAGTCTCCCACAATCTCTACATCTCCGAATATGCTCGACATGAAACCCCTCTTTCTGCTTCCTTTTATAGAAGTTCTGTTATTTCCCCCTCTTCCCCACCCTTCACAGCCCATCCAATCCTTCATATCTTTAACAAGCAGAACCAATGGTATGTTTTTGTAAACAAACTTTTATTCTTTAAGAGTATAAACGTGGTGAGGTTATACAAAAATAAGATCAAAATAAAACCAAGGGACAATGGAGTGAGGGAATCATTAAAACTGGATCAACTGGCCAATCTCTTGCAACGAGTGCCAAGGTCCGATTTATAATCAGATTACGCCCATTTCGGGCAGCTCTGATGTTATTTCAACTGGGCAATGACCCATAATCAATTGATCGAGATTGGATCCATTTCAGGTCAAAATTCGATCCATATCTGAAGTAGGATTTTATCCAGCTGTGGTTGAAAGTACCTGGCTGCACTGCAACCTTTGCTAATCAAGACCAGATGGGGCTGGATGAGCAATGCAGCTCCAGGAACGAGAAAGCTGCTGGGTGCCAAATGTTTGCAATGTAAGCAGGTTGTAAACAGTACTTAACACTGCCAGCGATAAATAACAGGGAGGAGTTGACGGGAGTAAAACATAGGAAATAAAAAGAAGAGTACAGATCTGAAGGTCACCATTTCATGCAGCAGAAACAAGCGTGAGAGGTGACTTCTGCTCCTCATTAGCAGGTAAACAGTGTAAACATAACAAGAACGGAATGCAAAATGTGCAGAGCACAAACTTGGGCATGATGGCCGCTTTGTGATTTGGCAGCTCTGAGAAGGAAGGGGCATCCAGAACACACCACGTTCAACGCCGCGTGCAAACACTGAGTGAGGGCCAGTGGCACCTTCAGCAGTGATAAATTGGTCCCAAATCTTTGAAGAAGGTGAAGGTAGTTGTGAGAAGTGTTGAGTTGAAGGGTACAGTGGGTATTGAGCATGCAAGGCAGTTGGAATGGCAAGAGACAATTCTTTTTTGCAGGAATGGTTGAGGGGTAGGAGAAATAGGGGTTGAAAATAAGCATCAATAATGTAGCAAAATCAGAGTAATAATAATATCAACAATAATAATAATAATAATTATAATAATAAAAATAATAACAATAAACACAAAGTAATAAAAGTCACACTGTGATCAAGTCAAACCATGGGTGGGGGCATTGTTCAGTTCTGCCAGGCAGTTGTGGTACTGAAAGGCCGTGTGCCTTTAGCTGAAGCCTATGTTAGTGGCCAGGCCTCACCTCGCAATGTTGTAGAAAGGGGTATTGTTGTAATAAATGTGAAAAAAGGATTGATGGTGGGGCTTTGGATTGGCAGTGTAAGAAGAAAGAAAATTTGGAAAGCGTGCAATAAAGAGAGAGAAAATTTGTGGTGGCTGAAAAGTAGATCAAGTCGAACATGACCTGTCTCATAGTGGTCTTGCCCCAAAAGCCACAGGAGAGAAAGGAAGGCAGAAATAGATGGACATAAGATGGACAAAGAGAAGAGGTGCCAGAATAGATGTTGCAGGTTCTCAGTCTCCACTATTGGACCCGCCATCTGCATACATTGCCGACAACTTCTGGAACCGAGGCCCCCAGTCATTCAGGTAGTCATAGTTCTGATCAGAATCGGTCGAGGCACGCGAGTCGAGTGAGCTTAGAGAACCAGCCACAGAACCGGCACCTTCGTATGCAAACACCTGCAGGGAATCATAAGGAGGAGCCGAGGGATCTCTATCCGCTTCGAGTAACATGTCCTGCAGGAAAGAGCCCATCTCTCCACCACCTTGTGCCTCTGGCCAGCACCTGAGTGTGGACACAAATCAAAACGGTCATACTTGACTTCCCCATCCCATGTACATATAATTCAATATGAATATCAACATTTAACCTGGATTTTAACATTTTGATAACTGTTGTTGCAGTTGTTACTCCTCTACCCACCGAGAGAGCATCAGGGCAACCAGGACTGGTTGGGAGAATTTCCAAAACTGAACTTTTACCCCTGGACTGGTTGCTATTCCTTCACAAGATGCTGCTAAAAGCAGCGAGAAATACTAGCAGACAGTACACCCAACTTGATGTCTTTCTGAAGGAAGGTGCACTCATTGATGCAACACTGTGCCTAAGAAGCACCAGGGTGACAGTTCAAAATGGAATTGGAAATTGAACCCAGCTTAAACAGCTCAAGGGTGAGTGTGCTACCTCTGAGTTGTCCTCTCAAACCCTTTATAGGGAGTTGAAAAGTCGGCTGTCCCATATATATTTCGGATGTGGATGTTTAAAATCTTTTGAAAGAATCAGCTACTGTTTGCCAGCATCCTCCCCATGTTCCTTGCTTGAGGTTAGACAGCTAGTTGGCACTTCCTGGAGTAGGAGGAAGTGGTGGTAGGTAGACATAGGATAGCACAGGTATGATAGGCCAAATTCCCTTGATATGTGCCTTGTTTATGTTGGTGACAACTTGTGATAACATAATGGCTATCACAAAAACGAATGAAGACTCTTACTAGAGTTTTTACGATTGTATAGTCAAGTTTTGTTATTCAGCCCAGGCAAGGTCTGACAATGAAACTTTGGTTTTATTGCTGACGATCCTTGGCTAAACACTGACTACACAAACCTGCGTACAACCCCAGGAGGGATGGCATGCTCTGGCTTGATGTCCCGTCGTGCTCCTTGATCAGGCAACCCAGCAATCCCACCCTCCACATGCTTGAGTGCTGCTATGTCAAACGCCTCAGTGTCCTCCTCTCCACCCCCTTCATCATCGTAGCTCACAACCGTCTCCCGCACATCACCCTCAGACTCCGCAAGCAAGGGCTCCTTGCGCTTTCTCCGCAGCGTCACGAACAGCACAACGATGACTGGGGAGGGGTAGAGGGGATAAATCGGGAAAGAAAGCTCAGCACGTTGAAGCCCTTCAAGGTTATGGGTGTTTTGTATGGATGAATGTGATGGAGATGCATCCCAACAGTACGTCGATGAATAGCCTGTTTAGCCATCGATTTTTATTACATCCTTACTTGTCGAGTCTATCCAGGATGCATGGCAGCATAGAGTGCTATATATCTATTTTACTCTGCAATACACGTTACACAATTGTAAATGACCATACACTCCACACCTTCATGTCCACATTGGGATTCTAATCTTTGATGACATCATAATGCACAATGTCATTGAAATACACGATCACATGCTACTTACTCAGCAGAATGAGGAGGCAGGCAAGAATGGCAATAAGTGCTTCGGCACTGAGGCCAGGTGCTCGGAATGGGGCACCCTTGACGCAGGAGACATAACCGTCCGGTGAGCATGAACACACGCGCACCGTCAAGGTGCTGGTCCCCGTGAGGCTGGGGGAGCCGCCATCAGACACGGCCAATGGCAGCAGCATTAGGTTTTGCTCAGCTTGCAGAACACTGCCAGGACGCAACAGCAGTTGTGCGGTTTTGTCTGCAGCATGAGGGTAGGCAGTTGTGAGAGGTTAGATAATTATCATCGAGACCGATCATTTAATTTGATGCTTTATTTCTAAGAAGGTCTTCTATACGGATCCGCATCAACAAGCCTCAGTCACATGGTAAAACCTCCATATGCTGGACATATCCCAGAGGATTTATCAGTCATTCACTGAAGCATCACCACGGTAGAAGTGTCAGAGATGGTGCCAGGATTCTGCAGAGCAATCTGTCCTCATTTGTACAATCTAGGGTATACACGTTTCTAACATTGAACCCAATCCTGGGCAGCTTTGGTTCAAAAATAATAAAAATTTAAGAGTGCTTTGAAGTCGTAAGGCTGTACGTTAACATAATGTACACTTTGGAGAGTGAATTCTGCTGGTAACAGGAGCTAAACTCCTGATTTTGAATCTTGACCAAAGTGTTACAGTGTGAAATGTTTTCGGAAAGTATTTGCTTTTTTGCATTTTAAACAGTGATGTATGGCTCCCGATGGAGCTTGTATTTCTTGTATATCATATGTGGTACAAGGACATTAGGAGACATTGGTGTATGTTTTATGTGTATGACGAGGGTAATAACGGACAGGTGACAAATCAACAAAGTGCATGCCATTTGAACCTGGGATCCCAGAATCATGAGACTCTGCTCAGATGGGAATGCTATTAAACAAGCCAAAATAACAGGTTCATAAATTTTTATTACTGTATTTTGAAAAGTTTTATTTTGGGAGAAAAATAAAAAGTTTATTATTTTTGTAGTTTGCTCAGACGGGAGCACTAAAAAGGCCAACTCTGTTGACTTAGTGGCATTATTAACTTCGCCACCGAAGGTGGACGGAGGGTATGTTTTCATCCTGTCTTGTCTGTTTGTTTGTGTGTCTGTGAACAGGATATCCCAAAAAGTTGTGGACGGATTCGGACAAAATCTGGTGGACAAGTTTGACAAGGACAAAATGATTATATTTTGGTGAAAATACGGATCCAATAATTTTTTAAGTGATTCTTCACCATTGAGAGATAGGGCTAAAAAATTATATATACCACGATATCTCAAAAGGTTGTGGAGAGATTCGGACGTAACTTGGTGGACAGGTTGGGTGTGTGACAAGGACGAATTTATTAGATTTGGGTGAAGATCCGAATCCGGGTCCAGATACAAGATTAAAAAATTTTCTATAAGTGATTCTTCACCATTGAGAAATGGGGTCAAAAACGATATTTAGCATGATATCTCAAGTTATGGATGGATTATGACAAAACTTGGTTGATGAGTTGGGTAGATGACAAGAACAAGCAAATTAGATTTTGGTTCAGGTCAGCAGATCTGGCCTATCAGTGGGAAACAAAACGTAAACTGTTCAGCCTGGAAGAGGTATGCGCTCTTATCAAGTGCTGTTCTAGTTGTGCGTTTGTCTATGTGTCTGTGAGCAGGATATCTCAAAAAGTTGTGGACGGATTTGGACGAAGCTTGATGGACAGGTTGGGTGATTAACAAGGACAAATTGATTTGATTTTGATTAAGGTCCAGATGTATATTCAGCCTATCAGAGGGATACAAAACGTAAACTGTTTAGCCTGGCAGAAGTATGCACACCACCGAAGTGCTGTTCTCGTGGTGAGAGCTTCTGCTGTTAGTCTGGGAAGTTGGTAGTTCGATTCTAACCTTGGTGGAGTCATACCAAAAATAGAAAAATTGTACGTGCTGCTTCCTTGCTTGATGCTCAGCATTAGATGATGGAGCACAGATAAACCCTTTTGGTTGGGGGGGGTTAGGTTAGGTTATGAGATTTCTCCCTCCTTACTCTAAATGCAGAGAGAAAAGCAACATCACAAGATCGTCCACAAGAACATAACCAGAGTGCACCGTAAAGTTGTCATTTTCCCCAAGGTAGCCCGCTGTGTTTGTCTGAAGTGAAATCCTACATTGACTGGTGTCTCTGTCTGCATGTGAGCATGATTTGTGTGACCACTTTCATGAGCCTTATACGCTGCAGAAGAGAACTCCACTTTTAAACTATATTTACGGGGAAAAAAAAAATCCTTGCATAAAGAATGCTTTGATTACATATATTTTTTAAAGCGTTTTAAACAGTTTGTTACAATTTTGTTAAATCACGTTCAACAATGTAAAGGCTTTAGAAAATAAGCTCCGTGCTTAACAAAAAGCACAAAGCATTCATTCAGGCACCAGATCTGCTTCAGCTCTAAATGGAGGCTCGACTCTCATAGATCTTTATGAGGCTAGCGTGGAAGCCATACGCAAGAAAGAGTTCTCTTGAGGCGATGCGGCCAAGTTTGGTCAAAGTAATGAGCCCAACGACCTTCCATGCTGTAAAAGATGCCCCCAGACGTGACAGTAGGCCCATTTTGTTTTGTGCTCGAGTCCAACAGAAAACTCGCAAATCAGGAGCTTTATGCATATTAAACTTATAAGCCACTAAACGAATCGCCTTTTACTGCAAGTCCCATAATATAAATTATAATGGCACTCCAATCACGTGGCCGTAAGTCACTGTGACAGTAGGGGTCCAGCTCTGGAAAGCTGTAGTGTTGTGATCCTATGGGCTAATCAGTTTACCAAAGCCTGGTGTGAAAGAGGCCGGATCATAGACATAAGTCTGGTTATCCACAGACACAATCCAGCTGTGCAGTGAACAGCTATTGGATGTAATCCACATGATCTCATCAATGAAGGTTGAAGAATAAAGATAAAAACATTCACTTTGAAAAGTCTCCAATTTCCTTGCACAAAGCCAAATTGTACAGGGTGATGCATACCCGTCAGACATTTGGCTGCAAACTCCAACAGCACTTTTCACACAGTTTCCAATTTTTTTTTAATCCAGAAGGATTGTTCAGGCATAGAAATAAATTATGACCAAATGCAAGATTCATCACAAGAATAGTCTGATCTCACTATTTCCATGCACTCGTAGTGATGTGGCACTTATAGATCTGGAAGTGTCCTAATTGGTCTACCCCAGTGCAGAGAGAGAGAGAGAGGAGAGAGAGAGAGAGAGAGAGAGAGAGAGAGAAGAGAGAGAGAGAGAGGAGAGAGAGAGAGAGAGAGAGAGAAGAGAGAGACAGAGAGAGACAGAGAGAGACAGAGAGAGACAGAGAGAGACAGAGAGAGACAGAGAGAGACAGAGAGAGACAGAGAGAGACAGAGAGAGACAGAGAGAGACAGAGAGAGAAGAGCAGAGAGAGACAGAGAGAGACAGAGAGAGACAGAGAGAGAACAGAGAGAGACAGAGAGAGACAGAGAGAGACAGAAGAGACAGAGAGAGACCATAGAGAGAGACAGACACCAACTCGACTCTGTTTTGTTCTTGCGTATGGCAGCTTGGCTGCCGGATAGCTATCATTTGTTGGAAGCGCGGCTGTGCTTGTGATGCTGTACCCTCTACCAGTACACTGGTACTCATTTCGCCAACCTCGGAAAGATGACAGGCTGAGTCAACCCCACCTGGTGTTAATTCAGCAGCCAACATGGATTTAACTCAGGACCCGAGGATCCTGAGCCAGCCACCCGAGCTGCTAAGCTAACACGTCTTTTGCCAACTCAACTACGATATCATAATTGGCGTCATTTTGTTACCCAAACAGCCACCAGCGCTATGCAATCGTAGCTATAAAGATGCGAATTGCAAACTGATTTTTGACTGAGCTGAGACATGGATGGGAATGAAATCTAGGGGGGGCTGGGGGGGGTGCAGGGTCAGATAGGTTCAAGGGTGGGCAGTTATAGGGAGAAGCTTGGTAGCATGGGGGTTGGGGTAAAAAAATGGCCAGAGACTGAACAACAGCCCTTTCAATCGCAGGAACTACTCGACCGAATCTCAATATCAAGACATCAGTTTGATTGGAATGGTGAGCACGCCCAATTTGCACTTCATTAGTGGCATCATGTTGGACCTTGAGGTCTCTAACGGTCTTCAAAGGGTCTAGAAAATTCCCTGTCTGCTCTGGAGTATCATAAGGGCGGTAGAATCTTTATGAGAGGGAGGGGAGGGGATTGAGGGTTGCCGTACCTGGATACATGATGAATGGTACCACATGTATTTGATTTCAGATGCAAATGTGTATTCCTTTACTATAAGCAACTGCATCTTTCAGAATGACACTTGATATCATTGTCATCATCAACTTGAATAACCTGTGCTTTTCACTGATATTGAGAGAGAGAGAGACAGAGACAGAGACAGAGAGAATGACAGAATGACAGAATGACAGCCTTCTGTATTGATGTAATGGAAATATTATAACCTTCAGACTTTGCAAAAAAGGAATTGATTATTTTCTGGAATTACAAGTGGCCTGCAGACATGAGTCAATTGTGAATAAATTAATTATTACATTTCAAGGCACCAAGAGTTTGACAATGTGTCAGTGATAGGAGATTCAGTGGCGAGAACACAAAACCAACGAACAACTCACAGCCCCAGACGTACGAACCGTGAATAATATTTTTATGATTAATGACTAATAACAATAATAGCTGAATTATTTTTAACTTGGTGAAAATTTATCCTGTGTTATTGATGAACCTAAATCAAATATGGCATACCGAGCAGGAGACAAAATAAATTTTGGGATTTACGTTGATCAAACTCCTCTCATTCAGTGATCAAACGCGACCTCTCGGCTGTGAATAGCGTGATGGTCAAAGCTCGCGATCGATCGCGACACCAGATTTCAATTTGACATTTACTAGCGAGTGTTACACTTTGCTTTGTGCTAAAATATCATCCTTGTAGTTTTGAGACAAAATTCACATTATTAACTAACATGTATCTCGGAATTGACTTTGCTGAATTAAGCTCCCAGTGCCGTGTATAATGCAGACTGATTGAATGGGTAACAAAATGGCGCCTGAAAATTCGGTGACATAGTTTGGCCGCTGACGTCACAAAGCGACGAGACAAAAGATTGCCAGACTCTCTATATACAGTGGGGAGAACAAGTATGATACACTGCTGATTTTGCAGGTTTTCCCACTTACAAAGCACGTAGAGGTCTGTAATTTTTATCATAGGTACACTTCAACTGTGAAAGACGGAATCTTAAAAAAAAATCCTGAAAATCACATTGTATGATTTTTAAATAATTAATTTGCATTTTATTGCATGAAATAAGTATTTGATACATCAGAAAAACAGAACTTAATATTGGTACAGAAACCTTTGTTGGCAATTACAGAGATCAGACGTTTCCTGTAGTTCTTAACCAGGTTTGCACAGACTGCAGCAGGGATTTTGGCCCACTCCTCCATACAGATCTTCTCCAGATCCTTCAGGTTTCGGGCTGTCGCTGGGCAACACAGACTTCAGCTCCCTCCAAAGATTTTCTATTGGGTTCAGGTCTGGAGACTGGGTCGGCCACTCCAGGACCTTGAGATGCTTCTTACGGAGCCACTCCTTAGTTTCCCTGGCTGTGTGTTTCGGGTCGTTGTCATGCTGGAAGACCAGCCACGCCCCATCTTCAATGCTCTTGTTGGGGGAAGGAGGTTGTTGGCCAAGATCTCGCAATACATGGCCCCATCCATCCTTCCTCAATACAGTGCAGTCGTCCTGTCCTTTGCAGAAAAGCATCCCCAAAGAATGATGTTTCCACCACCATGCTTCACCGTTGGGATGGTGTTGTTGGGTTGTACTCATCCTTCTTCTTCCTCCAAATACGGCAAGTGGAGTTTAAACCAACAAGCTCTATTTTGGTCTCATAAGACCACATGACCTTCTCCCATTCCTCCTCTGGATCATCCAGATGGTCATTGGCAAACTTCAGACGGGCCTGGACATGCGCTGGCTTGAGCAGAGGGACCTTGCGTGCGCTGCAGGATTTTAATCCATGACGGCGTAGTGTGTTACTTATGGTTTTCTCTGATACTGTGGTCCCAGCTCTCTTCAGGTCATTGACCAGGTCCTGCCGTGTAGTTCTGGGCTGATCCTCACCTCTCATGATCATTGAGGCTCCACGAGGTGAGATCTTGCATGGAGCCCCAGACTGAGGGAGAATGACTGTTATCTTGAACTTCTTTCCATTTTCTAATAATTGCGCCAACAGTTGTTGCCTTCTCACCAAGCTGCTTGCCTATTGTCCTGTAGCCCATCCAGCCTTGTGCAAGTCTACAATTTGTCCCTGATGTCCTGAGACAGCTCTCTGGTCTTGCCCATTTTGGAGAGGTTGGATTGAGTGTGGACAGCTGTCTTTTATGCAGATAACGATTCAAACAGGTGCAGTTAATACAGGTAATGAGTGAGAATGGGAGGGCTTCTTAAAGACAAAACTAACAGGTCTGTGAGAGCCGGAATTCTTACTGTTGGTCGGTGATCAAATACTTATTTCATGCAATAAAATGCAAATTAATTATTTAAAATCATACAATGTGATTTTCAAGATTTTTGTTTTAGATTCCGTCTTTCACAGTTGAAGTGTACCTATGATAAAAATTACAGACCTCTACGTGCTTTGTAAGTGGGAAAACCTGCAAATCGGCAGTGTATCAAATACTGTTGCTCCCACTGTATATATATATGGCAATGGTCTACCCTATCACTTGAACCATACGAGGACTCGAGATTTGGCTCAGTTATTAGACCACTGGCTTATTCTTATAAATCACACTTTTACATCCACATAACTGGAGAAGAAACCCCATTTAGAATATCTCTTCCAGTAAACAGCGTGTTCCATAATGCAACGCTACCACTGACACTTTTCCTGATGACACACACACACACACACACACACACACACACACACACACACACACACACACACACACACACACACACACACACACACAGTTTGAGGTTGAGCAGATTACATCTAAGCTTTATTGCACACAAATAACAGGAAAGATATAATAAGAACTGCAATAATAATTATACCAGTAAGATTAGCTCTTTGCAATGCAAATCAACTTATGTTCAAATGGATTCGCATTTTTAACTTTAATCATGTCCTTACCATTTCACAGATGCTCATAAGAGCCGGCGACATCGCGCTGTTATATAATTGGCTATTCTGTCCTGTGTCTTCTGTCACACTTATTGTTGGGTGTGATGTGGGTGGAGATGCGGGTGGATTGTGGGCGGAGATTGCCGGGTGGATTGTGGGCGGAGATGCGGTGAATTGGGCGGAGATTGCCGGGTGTATTGTGGGCGGAGATTGCCGGGTGGATTGTGGGCGGAGATTTCCGGGTGGATTGTGGGCGGATATTGCCGGGTGGATTGTGGGCGGAGATTGCCGGGTGAATTGTGGGCGGAGATTGCCGGGTGGATTGTGGGCGGAGATTGCCGGGTGGATGTGGGCGGAGATTGCGGGTGAATTGTGGGCGGAGATTGCCGGGTGGATTGTGGGCGGAGATTGCCGGGTGGATTGTGGGCGGAGATTGCCGGGTGGATTGTGGGCGGAGATTGCCGGGTGGATTGTGGGCGGAGATTGCCGGGTGAATTTGGGCGAGATTGCCGGGTGAATTGTGGGCGGAGATTGCCGGGTGTATTGTGGGCGGAGATTGCCGGGTGATTGGTGCGGAGATTGCCGGTGGTATTGTGGGCGGAGATTGCCGGGTGGATTGTGGGCGAGATTGCCGGGTGGATTGGGGCGGAGATTGCGGGTGAATTGTGGGCGGAGATTGCCGGGTGGATTGTGGGGGAGATTGCCGGGTGGATTGTGGGCGGAGATTGCCGGGTGGATTGTGGCGGAGATTGCCGGGTGGATTGTGGGCGAGATTGCCGGGTGGATTGTGGGCGGAGATTGCCGGGTGGATTGTGGGCGGAGATTCCGGTGGATTGTGTGGCGGAGATTGCCGGGTGGATTGTGGGCGGAGATTGCCGGGTGGATTGTGGGCGGAGATTGCCGGGTGGATTGTGGCGGAGATTGCCGGGGGATTGTGGCGGAGATTGCCGGGTGGATTGTGGGCGGAGATGCGCGGTGGATTGTGGGCGGAGATTGCCGGGTGGATTGGGGCGGAGATTGCCGGGTGATTGTGGGCGAGATTGCCGGTGGATTGTGGGCGGAGATTGCCGGGTGGATTGTGGTGGAGATTGCCGGGTGGATTGTGGGCGGAGATTGCCGGTGGATTGTGGGCGGAGATTGCCAGGAATTGTGGGCGGAGATTGCCGGGTGGATTGTGGGCGGAGATTGCCGGGTGGATTGTGGGCGGAGATTTCCG
This sequence comes from Eptatretus atami, assembly GCA_035128595.1. Lineage (NCBI taxonomy): Eukaryota > Metazoa > Chordata > Myxini > Myxiniformes > Myxinidae > Eptatretus > Eptatretus atami. The sequence goes on along the minus strand of CM068960.1, from coordinate 76,150,594 downwards.
GGTGGATTGTGGGCGGAGATTTCCGGATGGATTGTGGGCGGAGATTGCCGGGTGGATTGTGGGCGGAGATTGCCGGGTGGATTGTGGCGGAGATTGCCGGGTGAATGTGGGCGGGGTTAATGTGGAAGAGCGATGTTTTTTGTGCTGAATCGTTTTCTGTGGACGCCGGAAGTTGATTTTCTGAGCAGGAAGTGATAATCTTCCTGTTCCGTTAGTTGTTGACGCGCAGCATTGTAACTCTCGTTCTTCATTGTTTTTCACCAGAAGTGTTTTTAAAACGTCATGTGGAGGTGATTTGTTCCTCTTTTTTGGTGACAGAAGTGGTTATTACAGCGCGGCGACCATCGCGCTGTTATTTAATTGGCTATTCTGTCCTGTGTCTTCTGTCACACTTATGGCCACGTACGTCCCTTTGATCTGAGGACTATAAATAGAAATTTGTCCAACATCACAACTCTTCCCATCATGCATGCTAATTC
>CM068960.1:76080042-76136589 GCA_035128595.1 Eptatretus atami | reverse complement strand
TTACCTAGTAGTTGTTGACGCGCAGCATTGTAACTCTCTTCTTCATTGTTTTTCACCAGATGTTTTTAAAACGTCATGTGGAGGTGATTTGTTCCTCTTTTTTGGTGACAGAAGTGGTTTATTACAGCGTGGCGACATCGCTGTTATTTTATTGGCTATTCTGTCCTGTGTCTTCTGTCACACCTTATGGCCACGTACGTCCCTTTGATCTGAGGACTATAATAGAAATTTGTCCAACATCACAACTCTCCATCATGCATGCTAATTCACCGTGTCTACATTTAAATTTTTTAACTGCAAAATTGTTTCATCATTCTTAACTTTTACTGCCTCCAGCCGCGCGGTATCAAAGTATTCCGCTTCTTGTTTTCCATGTCTTCTCTAATTATTTATTTGCACTACACTAGTGAATCTGTGTAGCAATTATCTTTGCAGTATTTTGACATTATTGTATTGAGAGAGTTGCAGGTAACTTTGAAGGTCACTCTTGTTTCCTCCATATTTTTTTCTGTGGTGTTTCTCACAGCACTGTATTCGTAAATAAACTAGAAAATAAATGTTGGTCTTTCATTTTAACTGGCAGGTGCAGGGTATTCATCCTGAGGACGATCAATTTTATTCTTGACCTTCTCTCACATGTGGGACATTATACCCTATGTATGTGAAGCGAAAAGTGGGTTAAGCAATTGGTTCACTTCTGTCTGTCTGTCTGCAAAAGTCAGTTTATGATCGAGGAATAATTTAATTTTTAATTCAGTATATATTTTGAACACAAATCAGAACATGAATCAGAAAAACGAACCTGTAATTCAGCAGTATGTTGCTCTGAATTTGTCCCGATTGCGCATGCACAGAGAGGAGTGAGATAATTTTTTTATCTGTCTGTCTGTCTGGCCATCAAACAAAATTAAAATCATTCCAATCAGGAAACGTACTGTTTTCAGGATGTCATAAAGGACACAAACAACAGGCCACAATAACTAATGTAACGTGTTAGATAAGGTGGTGTAAGAGATGCTGATCAACAGCGGAAAACTTCCAATTATATATGCATATATTGAATCGCCTTTTTTATCAATTTAAAATTTAATTTATTTTAATTTCATCATTGATTTTTCAATTTTATTTCAATTGAATTATATACTTGAACACTGTAGACCACAAATCGCCTTTTTTGCACTTTCAAAGCTTTCCGTTTAACGGTACTTGGACAAAATATTACAGCATTTTACATCATCGTGACCAATCAAACTTGCCGCTCACAGACTCCACTCATGTACTTATTCTCAGACATTGTGATATTAAGGTGTTTATGAACTCAGTTTATTCATTTTTTTTCTTGAGGAATTTCATCTCAAAGTTCGTGGAAAAAATATCGGCGATGCTTTACTTTGAGTTTCTCCTGGTTTACTTGGTTACACTTTTACTAGTGTGAGGCCTAATGGAAGGTTTGCACATAAGCAAGCAATACACGGACAGTAGAAGGATAAAATAGGAGTAAACATGGACCTCTTTAAGACCTGCCCTCTTCCAATGGGCCATGGTGTTATTGTTTTACTAAACAGTGTGGCCATACACATAACCCAAGAGAAACAGTTAATACTGTATCCTGAAAAACTAAATATATGGTGGAAAGTATTTTCCTATGGTTATGAATCATTTGGAGTGATATTCCCTGAACAACCACATTACCCTGTTCATTCCTGTACACAATGGAGGTGTTGAGAAATTTTGACCAACACCCCTGTGACCTACCCACCCCAAGTGATATCAAGTCAATAAATATTGAATAAATGGGGTGTTCATAGAGTGCAGGCTTGATGGCCAATGGCTTATTCCGTTTCCAAGTCCCTTGTAAATCCCGTACAAACACACTAACCTTGTACACAGGAGTTTTATTGCTTTTAAGATGTATAAAAAAAGAGAGTCCCTCCCGTGAACTTTTTACAGGTTGCAAAATCAATTTGCAAAAACGTTGCTCAATTTTTATAAAGTAAAGAGGATAATTATATTGTTACATTCATTTGCACATCCAAAAAAACAAAACTTTGTTTTATTTCTACAAATTGTCAGTGATGGAGCAGACATTTACGATAAAAGAGGAAGGAAAAAATTGAGAACGAATTGACATCATCAGAAATTAAAGAAAAGGTTTTTTTTGTTCTGCTACTGAAAAAAATCAAAATCATAACAGAAACTAGAGTAATTCGACTGCGCGCAGTCGACGGGTATGCCTCCGCTCTCCCGCACAAACACTTGAGTATTGACATATTTGACCTTTGACCTTTATCATATCTGGCCCAAATCTAATCAGTTAATGCCCTGTCACTTTACCTTGTACCAAGTTTGATGAAATTCTGTCCAATATATTCTTGAGTTAGGCATAAACAGTAAAATTTTAGAGTTTGACCTTGAACTTTGACCCTTGACCTTTATCACATCTGGCCCAAAATCTAATCACTTAATTGCCTGTCTTACTTTACCTTTTTACCAAGTTTTTATAATTCTACAATTTGTTCTTGAGTTATCGCGTAAACGAAAATCCGGACGGACGAACAGACGGACGGACGGACGGACAACCCGAAACATAATGCCTCCGGCACCCTTGGTGCGGAGGCATAAACATTAAGAACACCATACCCGGTGCAGTATTAAGTATATACTTAATTTGCGGGCCTTTCCATTTGCGGGGGTTCCGTTCTCGAAAATCATCGTGAACCGCAAAGCCGCAAATTTCGGTGGAATGGGGAAATAGGGTGGGGACTTCAACTTTAAAATTTGTCCAAACTGTACCCTTAATTATCCGAGGAGAGCCACAGGCTTATTTTCTTGTATTAAGAGCATAAAATAAAGTTTATTTCTTGAGTTTATTAAGATCATGAAACATATCTATACTAATAAGTGTGTGTGTGTGTGTGTGTGTGTGTTGTGTGTGTGTGTGTTGTGTGTGTGACTCCTCCATAACTCCAAAACCTGAAACCTAGCAGCCTGAACCAAGGAAGTGCATGACTGATGGGGTGTTTGGGTTAATTAATACACCCCTTTTGAAGATAATTAACGGCCTTATTTCATTATATCCTTTATCAGGTGCATCCTCGGTACCTCACTGTTTAGCGTTTCAAGGCGTATCCTAGGTAACCTCGCTGGGGTCTGAAGCTGTCATGTTTTTTGGTCTGCTCAACGATGCCTTGACTTGGAAAAGGCCCCAACCATTTCTTTAACACCTTGCCATAACATTGAGAATCTCTTAAAATAATCCAATTTACAAATTTGAGCTCCAGAATTGAACTTAGCAGCAGTCCCGACTGTTGAAAAAAAAGTGTTCATTTGTATATTTCGGACATTTTTGATATTTCGGGATCTCCGGAAGGTGTGTGTTTAATATGACGTATAGGCGATGCTCATCACTTATCAAGCCAGCTGTTCCTATCAACCATTTCGTTGGAGTGCTTGCTTGAGTGCTCAAGCCACTTGCCAAGTGCTCTCCAAGCTACTTGGTTGTTCGTTTCAGTAAAAGTATCCGAGCTTTCAATCTCACATCGATTAGACGTACGTTTCCACCTTTATCAGGTCCGTGGTGCCGTGCGTTGGATGCCTCTGGAGGTGTCTCATCTGCTGAAAATGTGCAATATTATTTTTACATGACATCACTTTGTTTTAACTTTTTGTGTTATCTCCTTTTATAAGACACCCCTCACCTGTCTGCGGTGAGAGAGTGAGATACCCAAAGACAGCTTCATCATGGAGGTACCAATGATCCAAAATACCCTGGTTTCCACAGCATGAAGCCAAGAAAGGTGTGAGGTGGGAGCACCAGTCAGAGGGGAGAGCAGAACTCCATCAGGCTGTGGACGAAAGCTTTGTATGTGGTCACGAACTCAGGTGTGCCAAGGAAGGATTTTGCACATGGAGGATGCCCAGTCGGCCACTGTCTTTGGAGGCCAGATTGGAAATGTGGCTTTCCCAGGAAAGAACAGCAGATAGTGAGACCCAAAGTTGAATGAAAGGACTTCTTCAAGAGGATTGCTGTTAAAGTAAATGGGAGTGTTCTACAGACGATCCTTTCAGAGACATAGTGAGAGTGTGAGATTTGTCGGGATTGAAAGACATATTCCAAGTGTTGGACCAGCTTGTGATTTTTCCAGATCTGCAGAGAATGAAGAGGCTGCGGCTTGCCGATCTGAGAGGATGACAGATGGTAAGGCAGAGCGTGGAGTTATCAGCAAAAAGATGAAAATATTTACCAGAGAGTCAGAGAGATCATTGAGAAACCAGAAAAAGCACAGGGCCCACTGTGCCTTGAGGAACAACAGCCTGGACAGGAAGAGGGGATGAGGGAATTCCATGAAGGGCCACATGTTGACTGTGACAGGAGAGGAACTCTGAGAGGCATGAGCCAGATGTCCTTGGATACCATTGGAAGAGAGTTTGGTGAGCAGGGCAGGTGCCAGACTGTATAAAGACATGCAATATGTCTGAGAGATGGCTCTGATCTCATGTCTGGTTTGAGGACCTCTATCCATTGTTGGGGAAGAGAAGCAGCATGTCCAGGGTAGAGTGATGTGGTCTGAATCAAAATTGATGATCAGAAATCAAGCCATTGGAGAAGAGGAAGGATTTAAAGTCAGAAGTGATGATGGATCCCAGACCATGCTGATGATTGGGAGTTGGCTGTTGGTCTGTAGTTTCAGGAATTTGTCTTTGCACCTTTTTTATGCAGAGCGGTAATGTTTGCTGATTTCCAGATTCGGTAATGTATCCAGATCGGAGTTGGATCTTCCCCAACACAAATAAATTTGTCCTTGTCACACACCATCTGTCCACCAAGTTTCATCCGAATCCGTCACAACTTTTTGAGATATAAGTATAGCCAGATCTCTCAATGGTGAAGAATCACTTAAAAATATTCAGTAGTCGGATCCGGATCTGGATCTTCACCAAAATCTAATCAGTTCATCCTTGAAATCCCCAACCTGCCCACCAATTTCATCCAGATCTGTCGACAACTTTTGAGATATCCTGCACACAAACAGACAGACAGACAGAAGGGGTGAAAAATAACCTCCTTCACCTTCAGTGGCAGAGGTATCTGGATGCCACCAGAAATTGGAGGAGGGAGGCAGGTTTGAGAGTTCAGACTTGACGTTAGAAAGATGTGTTTTCTGGTTCTCCTGCAGGTAGACACCACACTTGTTCCAAGCTTTGTGGAAGGAACTGATATTGCCTTCAGGACAACTCCCTCACCACAAGCTTCAGTGTACCATGGGTGGGAGGAAGGGTAGGACAACTGAAGACAAGATGGGATAAATCTGTGCATGAGAGAGAGCAAATTTCTTTGAAAGAATTCCGAGGACGAGTTGATGTTGGAGAAAATATAAATGGGAGACCAGTTTAGAAGTTTGATTGCTGCTTGAAGTCCCTGCCAGTTGGCCTGAGTGAAATGTCAGACTCGATGGTGCTGAGGTGGGTCTCTAATAACAGCCAGAGAGATGTCTACTTTGACAAGCATGTGTCAGATGAACCGATTGGAGCGGAGGAGAACAGCAGATATTTTCAGGGAAATTGGTCAAAATCAAATCCAAAATAGATGAGGACCATTGGTTGAGTCTGCATGGGAAGTTGACAAGATTGTGTCAGTCTCAATGAGTCACAGGAGTCCTTTGCTGAAGTGCCATGGCAGGTGAGAGAGGTACCACACCCAGTCAACTGCATGATGACAATTGAAGTCACAGGTATGAGGAAGAGAGGGTTGGGATGAGAGGATAAGAGTTGGTCCATGTTTTCGGCGAGTGAGATGTAATGGAGTCATCATTGTTTGGTGGACGGTGGAAAGTGGAATGGAGCCCTCCCAGATCTCAAAATTCCACCTCCGTGTGTGTGTGTGTGTGTGTGTGTGTGTGCGTGTGTGCGTGCATGCCCTGCGCAAGTTACTGTTGTGGCCTGCTATCTCCACATGTCGGTGCGTTTCAGGAGGTGAAATAGAGACCTACCAGGTCTCAATGTATCCACCTCCATGTGTGTATGTGTCATTGATTGGTGTTACATATGTGGGTTTCAGAATGTGGAATGGAGTCCTCCCAGGGCTGGCTCAAAGCATCCACCTTCATTTCAGTTAGAGTTCAAGATTCATGGACCAAGCTGTGAAGTTTTCTGTTTTAAAGTTTGTGACGATGGTTCTCTTCAGGATCGTCACTGAGCCCAAACAGCTTCACACTACAGTTCTTTGTAGTAATATTCGCAGGGATGTTTTTAATATCTCTGCGAGGTTCCTCATCATCATTCCCGGAGCTCTAACTATCACTGGTACAACTTCAGCATTCTTCAGCTTCCAAGATCTCTTCACTTCATTCTTGAGGTCTTTGTATTTGGTAATTTTCTTGATTTCTGCATCGTTAGTCCAAAATCCTGAATTAACATCACATTCAGGATTAACACCTGAATTGGGAATGCCTTTCTCTCTTTTTTTTGTACAAAATATGATATCTGGTTGCAATGCTTTGTTTTCGATGTTCCCACTCGATGGGATGATTAGGTCATACATGAGCGGAACTTCAATGTTTTCAGTGATTACTTTTGTTCATGTTCCCACAAATTTTCTGGAACTGGGATATCAAAATTTTTGCAAATGTGTCAGCGGATTACTTTACAAACTCTGTTGTGTAATTGTGTGTACAGCTGTTCTGACATGAGTTTTTATATATTTTTTTGTGTTCGGTCATTAAGCATAACATATCACTCTCTTTGCTAACTCCACCCACCCCTCACATTTACCTCTTTTTTTTCCTCCTCCCCACACTCCTCACCCTCTCTCTCTCTATCTCCTTCTCGTTCCCCCTCCTTATAAAATACAGCACTTTCCTTCCACACCTCTATCTCTTTCTTTCTCTCTCTCACCCCCTTGCACCCCTCCCTCCCACAGTGTGCAGAAACATTTAGTGAGGCATCACTCTCCTACATCCAACCCATCCCTCCTCGTTCTCCACCCCCACCCCCCAGCTCCCCCATCTTCTGAGCTCCCCCTTCTCCACCCACTCCTAGCTTCCCCCTCTCCTCTCCCTTCCCTATGTCCTCTCCCTCCGTCCTTCTTCCTCCCTTCCATTCCCTCCATCCTCTCTGCCTCTTCTCCTCCTCTCTCCTCTCCCTCCCCTGCATCCTCTCTTTCCTTCCCTTCCCTCCCAATTTCTCCACCCCCCCTAATAATCCCGGCAGCGAAGCAACGAGTTGTATTTGCTTGTGTTTAATAATAATGATGATAAACTTGATCAATAATGCGATGATGATGTTGATGATGGCGACGATAAAGACGAATTGATGAAGGATGATGGATGATGATGATGTTGGAGGGTTTTGAGGGAGTATTTTTGTGTAACGCCCCATGTTAATTAATCACGCGTGAATAAATCCACAAACATTGCCTCAATAAATTCATCCTGAAAGAGCGCATCCACGAACAGCAAGGTACTCCTGTACTTAAATTTCAATACAACAACGATCTTTAAAGATCACCTTCAAACACTCTGCGAAGTCACTTCTACTAACCGTCCTTTAACATCCCTTGTCCCTACGCTCACTGAAGCACTACACTAACCACCCTACACACTACCACCCTTACACACTACACCACCTGACACACTAACCACCTTTACACTACTAACCACCCTTACAACTAACCACCCTACACTACTACCCACCCTGACACACTAACCACCTTATACACACTAACACCCTTAAACTACCACCCTTACACACTAACCACCCTTTACACACTAACCACCCTGACACAACTAACCACCTACCACACTTAACTACACACTAACCACCTCCTTACACACTAACCACCCATTATACACTAACCACCCTTACACACTGTTATAGATGACGTGGAGTGTCATTTTTGGTTATGGAGGTTTGATTGATCACCATAGAACGCAGCGTTCAATGTGCATCGTACAGATTCATTTGGCAGCCTCTTTTCACTCTATATAAAACACTCCCACATGCCACGCCCTCTCATGCTATATATCGCGTATATTGCATGGTTTTGGCAGTACGATGAAGGCGATTTGTGTACTCCAGTCTTGAAGTATATAATTCAATTTAAATAAAGATCTAAATGTATTAAGGTGTATAAATAAATTAATTTGAGGTTTAAAACCACCGTTTTCTCCAGCGGCTATTAACACCACCCTATCTAAACATGTTACATTAGTTCTTCGTACCGTTGTTATGTTGTCCATTATAATGTCCTTAAATCAAAACAGTACGTTTTGTGTTGGGATGTTTTTCTATTTTCTTTGACAGCCAGGCAGAGTGTGGACGGAGTAAATATTGTCTCCACTCCTCTCTGTGTACAATCGGGGACAAATTCAGAGCCAATATGCGGGTGAAACAGCAAACTTTATCTTCCCATTCATGTTCCGATTTTCGTTGCTTCAAATAATATAACATTCGATTTAAATAAGCCGTTCCTTGATCTTAAAGTGACGATTATAAACCGATAAGACAGACAGATGATGGACATGAATAAATAGCTGTAACCTGTTTTTCGCTTTGTGTGCACGAGGAAACAATGTAGAAAATTAGGTTGATAATAATTAATACAATCAAGATCTAATATGAAGAGTGAAAAAAAGTGTCAAGAAGGAATACTTATAATAATTTCCAACAAAGTGATCAAAACCTGAAACCAGGAATCACATTTTTCAACCTCTACCCAAAAGAAAATGTAAAGCCTCACTATCTAATGGAAGATATTTAATCATTTAGAGTGTATTAAAATAGCCAAAGAAGACTTTTTCATTTAAACTTTAATATAACGCGAAGAAAGGCTGCCAGGATAGCTTAGTGGTGTGCACACTCACCTTTTGAGTTGTCGAGCCGAGGTTGGAATCTTGGCCCAGCTATAAACTCTCGTCCTGCTGCTGTTTTGCAGGCAGGGCGATTCATCAGTTCGTACGCCGTCCCTCGGTTTGACGTTAAGCTGGTGGAGTTAAGCTCGGCCAGCAATAGTCGTTGGTGGATGTAAAAGATCGCGTGGCATCTTTTGTGAACAGAAGGCGAGTTATTGTTGGCCTCTTCAACAGATTACACATTCCTGCTATGACTGCTGCAAAGGCAACGGCAAACCACCCAGAGTAACCCTAACCCAGGATCTGCTTTGGCAGTAATAACGCTCTACAAAGAGCATGGTATGATGATGATGATGATGATGATGATGATTACCCAAAGGGAACGTTTTGTGAAAAGTCATTGCTCTTTCTTGAATCACAATTACATACTGAAGCTGAAGAGACAGCCAGACGTTAATGGAGCAGGACAGGCTGGGAAGGACCAATTAAGCAAATGTTAATATACACTAGCAATCATATATATATTTAATAATATATTATAATATATATATATATATATATATATGTATACACTAGGGATACAACTTTTTTGCAACTCCATAGTCCTGTATCATATTCTGATGAGCTTTTGCTAGAAAACAATGAAAATCAATGTTTTTTTTGTATTTGTTCAAAAAAGTTCACCCATGACTAACTTTGAAATTTGCATGACTTGCATGACCTTAATTGCTCGCTCACAGCATTGATTGCTTCTGTGATGTTTAGTTTTGATGGCTCTTGTTTCCAGTGATTTGTCAAGGATTTCAAAGCAGTCTTGTAGGGTAGTAAGGCTTTTTAAAGTTAAATAAATAATTAAACAGGGTTCTAGTTTTTGGAAATCCACCCAAATGCAACTGAGTATAAAATTTCAAAGTTAGTCATGGGTGAACTTTTTTGAACAAATACAAAAAAAACATTGATTTTCATTGTTTTTCTAGCAAAAGCTCATCAGAATATGATACAGGACTATGGAGTTGCAAAAAAGTTGTATCCCTAGTATACACACACACACACACACACACACACACACACACACACACACACACACACACACACACAAGGCTCGTGGAAGAACAAGAACACAGAATGGATCAGTATGCAACATAACAAAAGGAACAGCAAAAAGAGAAGGGGAAATGCCAACAACAGGATGAAGGGAGAAAATAGACGGAGATAGAAAACAAGGGATGTTGCAGGTAAGGATGAGGGGTAGGGGGGAACGCAAAGGGTGGACAAGATGGATACAGAAGCAAAATTTAGGGGGGTTGGAGGGGTTGGGTGGTTAACCGGGGTGGAAAAGGTCATTGTTTTGGATTGTGGATGATTTGAGATGGCGATGAACAGCTGTCTTGAAGACCTGGAGGGAAGAATGAGATTGAAGAGAATGTGGAAGGTGGTTCCACAGGTGGGCAAAATGAGGACCAAAATGAGTGGAGGTGAGTAGTGATTCTGGATTTTGGGAGTTTCACTAGAAGGAGGTTGCTGGTGGACCACATGTGCCCTGTAGAAACTTGAGAGTGTTGGGGGCGGGGAGTTTGGACAAAGCACGGAGTCCAAGGACAATTTAAATTGAAAGTCTGTGCAAATGTCCTGGGAGAAGAACAGTTCCTAATGTGATGGCAAAATCGGTGTTTTTGCAACAGTGGTAATTCATACAAGACTTACGTTGGTTGTAAAAGAAGTCCTGAGGTTATCAATTAATAATAGAGATTAAAATTAAATGTGGTATAAATTTGGTTCAGCCTGTTCAGAGACCCACGTGAACCTACTATGACTTATGATGCTCAATAATCCAGGTTCAAATGTCATACCTGGTGTATGAGTGCTTGTACTTCATGTCAAATTGCAATTACATCTTCTCAGCATGTTATTTATGTACAAGCTCCTGTATTAGCCATTAATCACAAACATATCAAAGTGGGAGTAGTTTTAATATTAACTGTGGTACATTTCTGGAAAAGCATCTATTGATATCCATCCAACGTGCAGTAAAAGTGATATTGGAGAACTTGAAGGAAAGCCTTAATGTACACACACTCGTCTCTGAGCTGTCAAGCTTCGGTTTGAATCCTGACGCAGCTATAACCTGTCATCCTGATGTTTCCCATGCAGTGTGAGATATCAATATGTGCGCTGTCCATCAAAAGGATGTTAATCCAGAGGAACCATCTGTTAGCACTGATTATATTTGTGGACACTAAAGATCATATGGTATATATCGATAAAGAGTTATCACCAGCACCCTGGAACAAATTACAAATCCCTCCCCAAACATTAGGTCTGGCCAGTTGATTCGTGAAATTCTTGTGCCAAAAGCCTTCCGCCGCTGACCCCACAATATGGGACTAACTGGTGCCGTTAAATAAGGAGTGGTAGTTGTAGTAGTAGTACTAGTCATAAAAGTAACATTGGGGACTGACATGTTGGATATGGAGTGAATGGTTTAGATTTCGAAAAAAAACTACATTTGAGACATTGAAGGGAAGAGAATGTGTGAGAGACAGGGATTAGGATTGTGGGAGAAGATTTGGGGCAAATTACAGATGTAATAGTGGATGTCCTCGGAACAAAAGTATAAAGAAACCCTTAAATTCTACAGATGATAGAAGCTACATGAAGAAAATGTTTCTCGGACAACGGCTACTTTTGTAAAAAGAAAAGCATCACAAAAGCTCTTCAATAACCTTGGAGTTGTGTGGAAGAAAACGAAAAAGAGGAGATCATCAATAACCTGGGAGTTGGGTGGCCTTTTCTCTCACAGATTCCTTTTCAGCTATACTTGCCAAGCCGGTAACGGTAGCTTATTCATTAGCAGATAGACAGGGCTCATGGAAAGAATAACACAGAATGTGAGATCTACAGATTCGTGCCGTACAGACCTACTCAGTGAGTTCATATACATAGGGATAGTAAAAAAAACACAACAGAATAGGGGTAATACCCCTGGGTGCTCACCTGGTAGCAGCTGGATAAGATAACAAGGGAACCACTGGGAGGTGTGGATGACCCATAAACATGCTGTATAATGGAGAAGAAAGCGAATACTTCTTTTGGCGGGCAACCCTCCCCCCACCCCGTAGACCCCTTTGACCCCGATGTTTTTTTAATGCCATGAACAATCTTTGGTACATCACGGGTGATGAAGGTTGTGGTCAAGATTCATCGGAATTGTGTGTGTAGTTTCTGAGAAGAGGGCAAATCCCTATTTTGGGGGAAACCTCCTGTAGACGCCCTTTGGCCTGATTTTTTTTTTTAATGCCATGAACAAACTTCACGACATTAAAACCTGGTCGGGTACATACCAGGTGATGAAGGTTGTGGTCACGTTGCATCGAAATTGTGTGCGTAGTTTCAGAGAAGAAGTTGCAAGTGTTTACGGACGGACGGACTGACGACACGCCATCCCATAAGCTCCCCAGAACTACGTTACTACAAATTCCTGAAGCTACCAATTCTGAAAACAATTGTTCAGGATTGAGGATGAGGATTGATTGTAGCTTTGTGTTTTATTAAAAATTATTCGGGTCTTTCTTAATAAAAGGGGGGATAAAGATGTTTTCCTCGAAAAACAGCTTTTCCATAAACAAGTGGTTTAGGCTTTTGAAGAGCAAGAAATGATTTGCCTTATGGTGTTCACTGTTAATATACTATGTGGGGTCAGTCAGATATGGTCAGTCAGATTGTGCAGCAAGGGATTTTATAATGTTGATAAAAGTGTGTTTATAGCTGTGGCAAATGAGGTGCGGCTGACGATACCAGCATAATCTGCTTTGTCAACTCACTCTTCCATGAGCCTTGATCTTGTGTACAAAAATAAATCCCTTCTTCAGAGCAAAACAAGGAAGTGTGGGTGGAGGGAGGATTATAAAATAAGGGACTGTAACAAAGGTCAGGTCCTAAAGATGAAAGGAACTGGATTCAAGATGACGCATCAAATTTGAGTGGAGGGAGGGTTTGCATATCTTGGTCAAAGTTCATAGATTGATGTGACCGGATCAAAGAAGGGTGAAAGATCAAGGGTCAAGGACCAAAGGAAATGGTGCCATTGATCATGGGATTATAACAGAACAAAAGAGAAGAAACAAAAGGCTGTTGGGTTATAAAAAATAAAAAACGAGAAAAATATAAATTGGGAAATGAATAAAAAAGTTTTCTTGGAAAAGGAGAATTAAATAAGTGGTGAAGAGAAATTCCACAGGTAGTCATTTGTTGGGTGGAGTGTCTGGGAGGATTGAAGCGTTGCGATATTGGTTTCATGACATCTATGCTCTTAGTTCTCACATCGAGTCAGTGTCACTTCCACAGAAACCATCACCCGGCCCCTGCTCCATCTCCTTGATGTTGAGTTTGTTACAGAAAATGCAGGTGGGATAACATATGATGTCAGTGGAATTGCAGTCAAACCGGTCAGTATCTTTAAGGAAGCTTTTAGGTCCTGAAAATGAGGTGGTTGGTTTGATAAAAGCCTAGGTGTTATCGCACTTTCAAAAACACTTAAAAGTTCCTTGTTGAAGGTGAAATGGTAATGGTCGTTTAACCAGGGAATTTCGTGAATTATTGTCACGTTGAAGACGAAAAAAAAATGGTTGTGGAAAATAAAACCTAGGTGGTTCCCGAATCACTCTGGAACACCTTGAAGTTTCTCTGAACTGTTCTTTACTGAGGGGTTACTAGAATGTAAGTCCAATTCTTTCTTCAGTCTTCAGCACGGAAGGTCGCAAAGACTTCCTTCAATCGATGTTTCATGTGAAGTCCGGCACAGTCACCTACAACCTTGCTGTGATAGCCATGCTCGGCAAAAGAATTGACACATCTCATAAGACTTTGATTCGAAGTCCGAATCATCGCTGCACAAACAGAGGGGCGTAAGGAATTGAGAATGTAGGTCTGGATTAGAGGATGAATATAACAGGTAACTGTGTGAACCAGGAAGCTTGCAATGTGCAGTGTTGGTCAAGCCGTTACCTTGGACTGAAACATTAATGTCAAGAAAATTGATAGAAGTATCCGAAACCCCACATAAGAAATCAAGAGCATCATGAAAATAATTCCCCAAAATAATGGAGTTTGTCAAGCTATTGTCGACCACCAAATGTCACACCGATTGCAGTCATCTACATGTAAGGAGCCAAATATTCTGGTCTAGGACCATCAAACTGATCCAAATTTGTTCCTCTATGTGACCAACACAAAGATTGGCAAAGTTAGGACTCGTGATCGCACACAAGAGCCACCTCATTGGTTTGTTTGTAGCGTTGTGCAGAGAAGGAAAGGCAAATGAGAATGAGAACAAAAACAGTTAAGCAAAGTAAAGTTTCAGCGATAGGTTGTCTGATTGCACAACAATCAAATCAGTGTTTGAGTGGCGGAAATCCCTCGTCATGAAAGATGATGGTGTACAGAGAGGACATCCATTGTGAATAAAGGTCTGCCTTTTGTCGGGGAAATCTAAACCAATCAAAAGTCTTGAGTGCGTGATCGGTATCCTTAATGAAAGAAGATAAGAGACTGAACGAGAGAAGTTATCTTATTGTCACATTAACTAGAAATCGGTTCAGTCGAGCAACTCCATGGAGAAAAAATAGTGCGGCTCGGGGGTTTTTTGGCCTTGGTGAACCTATAGTAAAAGGTAAATGTGTGACCTTCTCGGATAAGTGGCAATGAGGTTACAAGCAGTAAGAGGAGGTTCCTGTTTGGAAAACAAATCTTTCACGGCCTCGTGAAAAGTTTTCTGTGAGACGGACTTGTGTCCTTGTTAACTAAAGTGGAGTGTTTGTTGACATAAATACCCATGTTGACATGTTTCCCAAAAGCTTCTTGTTTGTAACAGTTGGTGCATCACACAGCTAGAGCACAACCTTTGTCGGCTGTTTTGATATCAATGTCCATTGTGATTCCGGAGAGTTTTAAGTGCACTTCATTCCTAGCCTTCGCAGAGACTCGCACTCCATCGTCAGACATTAGTCTGTTTTCTGGAACCATGGTAACCTGCCATAGGTTCAGGAAGCAGGAATATGTGGCCCAAGGTACTGGCATACAATGACATACTCCTTTCTTTTTATAAAACAAAGTGGGATCTTATTATGTGCATCGGTGTGTGCGAACTGCTTAAATTCACTGTGAAGGCAGACGGTTTACATCTTCCATTTTAAGTGATGCAAGGCCCAGGGTGCAAATTCACAAAATAGCAGCTTTTAATTCGATTTTATCCTATTTGGAATCAAGCTCAGATGAGGCAAGCTGAAAGGTAAGAAGTATATCACTTAGCCATTGCTATACCTATAAATTAACAGATCCAGTAATGCCTTTTGTACATAATAATCCATTAGGTAACAGTGAATTCTCCAAATGCTTATTATATACAAGTGGGGTATGCTTAAACATTGTGTAAGTATACGAACCGTGTTTCCCCATTGTATCGGGTCGCTCACCTGCGTTTGATTTTTCATCGATTTATTTTCATTTATGGATGTTGTCCGACGATTCTGTGATTTTTTTTCCCCCAGTGTACTGGCTTCGATGTCTATCGGCAAGGAAAATTTCAGCTTTCTATGTTACCCGGAAGGTACTGATCTTTAATATCAGTCAGTGAGTCAGTGAGTCAATGAGTATGCCTGGTGTTGGCTTAATGACTAAAGTGGTGGGCTTGGGATCCTAGGGTCCTGAGTTCAAATCCTGCTTGGCTGTTGAATTAATTCCAGGTGGGGTTGACTGCCTGTCATCCTTCTGAGGTCAGCAAAATGAGTGCCAGCTTGCCGGTATCCTGTGTCGGAGTGGCGACCCATCCAGGATTGTGCCCAATAGCCAAGGAGACTGCTTAGGCAGCAACAACGCTCTGCACAGAGTATGGTCCTGATGGATGGATGGTCAGTGAGTCAGCGGTGAGAAAGAGGTTTATATATTAGATACACAGACACACACACTAAGTATAAAATTGGCTCCACAGGGTTAATTGATATGAAAAATGATTTTGATGGAATTGCTTGGTTGAGGGAATGCAAATTATGAGGTAGGTACAAGATCATGTTATACGCTCAAACTAATAGAATTCTCCTTGTACTTCTAAGGTCATGATCCGCACAGGTTTTTATGAGCTGCTAATCGTAAAGAGTACTGTCTACTATTTCCATGCCCATTGATGAATGTGTGCATCATTTGCCACATCGATTGGTTGTACATTACCAGGAAGTGCAATCAGGATACAAACAGGCCGTGAAAATCACATTTGGTACAGAACTTTTCTCCGATGTAATCGGTTGTTTGGCACGTTATAACACTGATTAGTGTGATAAAACACTTGTGCTGGAGTTTTCATGAACCTTATACGAGCAACTTGCGTTGTCTGGCTGAAAGCGGTCAGTCGTGACGACAAGGTGTATGAATAAACGCATTCAATCCCTTGACCTGTATCTGCATGTACAGCGTTTCTTGTTCAAAATGCTGGTGTGGAAATATGAACGCTATATAGCACCTCAGTTGGTATCATCATCATCGTCATCAATAATGTATCATACTCTTTAGAGCTTCGACACTGCCGAATCAGTTCCTTGGCAAGGGTTACACTGGGTGGTTTGCCATTGCCTTCGCAGCAGTCAGTTGGGGCAGGAATTTGGAATTTGTTCAGCGTAACTCTCCTTGCGTAGGTATTCTTGTCCCAGCTATGTACATCCAGCCTCATCAAAACATTGGCCTTTTATGCATCACCACAAGATGTTTGATACAAGCCTGTAAAAAAAAAATTGTGCTTAATAAATTATATCTAATTACAAATAATCTGATCATTTGCTCAAGAAGGCAAAATTAAACTGGACTTGTATTTACTGTAGACCTGAAGGAAGGCCCTTGTGTGATCTAACATGAGAATGTAGGCCCAATTTAACACAAGAGTCTCTTTGTTAAAAAGGATATTTATGTTCCATGGGAGCTCTTCCTCCTATTCTATATACAATGAAAGATTTAACATGAGATATTCATTAAGTTCGGTTTTCATGTAATTAGTTTCCCTTGACTTTTCCTCGCTGGTTCTTAGGATCACAATAAAGGCCTTGTGGTGATGGTAAATTTATGAAGAGATGTAACCTATGCTTACACATAATTGATGTGCTGTCATACCCACATAACTAAGAGCAAAGAGATGTTGAAAAACAATGGGGAAGGGGTGTGGGGGTGTGGTGAGAAGTGGGGCTGGGGAGTAGAGTGGGTGTTAAACTCACTGGGATGATGTATGATTGTAAAGTTGGGGTTGTCCCTGAGGAGCGAAAAACGAAAAGATGGAACTCCTTCATCCAAGTCCACAGCAGTGAGTTCCCGCAGCACCTGAACATGCCAGACAGCAAATATAATCTGACACCTGACCCTTCCTCTGCTCCTATCCTCACTATATTTTCTCATTGAAAGATTATTGCCGAAGCATGCCAAGATTACCGTGCTTTTAATCCTCCAGTCAATGCCATCTACCAATCCCACACCTTTTAACTCAAGCGCGCTCATCCCCATCCCACTCGCCGAAATGATGTTTTCATTTTGTCCCTGCTTCAGTGTTTCCTCACCTTGCCGTGTGTTGTACGTTCACACGCCAGCACCTCCTCCTCTGTGTTGACCTGTGGGGCATTGTCGTTCACATCTCGTACACGCACAGCAACGGTTGCCTCACTTGAGAGGCCATAGCCCCCGTCCTCCTTTGCAAATACAGACAGATTGTGCCACGGGTACACCTCACGATCCAACACGCGTGCTGTGCGCAGAGCACCGCTTTGTGGGTTTATGTCAAAGAACCGTTCTGGGTCCAAGTTCCGGTTGATGGAGTAACTGCCAAAGGAAGAGGCACAAGCTGTTTCGGAATGAATGAAATTGATCTGAAAACAAAAAAAAAAGCTGAAAGAACTAAAACGGCAAATTAGCGGTGAGAATGAAAAAAAGCGAGTGAAAAACGATGTAATATGGAAAAAAATAAAATGAAGTGAACGATAACCAGTGAATGATGTGAAGAAAGTTTCGTGAAACCAGAGCACATACTTCAACTGAGTTAAAACAGAAGTTTTAAATCTGGTGTTTGAGACTCGACTGATGAAGAATTGGCCTCTGTATTCAAGGCACTGTGATAAAGGAGAGTAAAATCTTCTTCTTGATGACAGTACCTTTAATAAGGAGGAAAGCAGAGCTATGGAAGTGTGTTGAATCACACACGTAATCCAGTGTCTCAGACACATGGATTAAGGGATTATTTTTGAATGGATTATGGAGTTATTGCCAAACCCGAAAGATCCTCTTGTTTTCAATCGAAGATGAGCCTCTGGGCTGGTCGTCCCAGGAGACATTTCCAAATGAATACATGTCTTTTGCATTTTATTATTCATGTTTATCATTTTTTTTTTTTTACAAATGCATATGATATAATTATTCGATAATTGAATAAATAAAACGAATAGAATAAAGAGTCTGAGTTAAGTAGAATATGGAGAATCAAAAGGAAGGCAAATGGAGCGGTCATAAATAAAAGTGATGAAACTGGAACTGACTGGATTGTCTGTTTAGCTCGATCGGGGTCTTGTGCTGAGACGCTGCCCACGTAACTTCCCACTGAGCTGTTTTCCGAAACTTCCATGAGGTACACATCCGCAAGGAAGATCGGTGGTTCGTCCTTGTCCTCCACAGTGATGCTTACGGTCGCAGAGTCCCGGAAAGGTCCACGCGCCGTGAACCGCGAGTCCACATGTGTGTTCGCCGCTTGCACCAGCAGTTTATAAGAAGGCCTTCGCTCGAAATCCAATGGCTGGACAATGGTGAGAAAAGGGGGAGCACAGAAAGCAACACAGCGAGCTTTCCACAAAGGAGGTCAGAGACAATTGGCTCATATGCCTAATCGGAGTCACTGGCTGGGTGTTTGTTCTGCTTGATTAAAACCTGAGATTGGCTTTCAATCAATTCAACATAATAGAGCTTCATGGTTGACAGCATGTTAAGTGATCTGGCAGATGCAAACACACAGCCTGTGGCCCAGCATGCTTGGACACTTAGCCATGACCTGTTGGGGTCAACTACCATTGGGTTGGCTTCTTAATAAACGTAAATAATTCTGGTTGCTTTCAGTTAATTACTGGTTAAAGTTCACTGAGTCAATTTACGCAGCTAACAATGAGAAAAGCACATATAAAGCAAATTAAAACAATCAAAACAGCATCGTTCTTGCTTCTGGTATCTGTTACATGACAATGCTTCTCAGTGTGAATTACTTTAGGCATGATGTTATTGGCTTGTTTGGTTAATTATTTGGTTGACATCCTGTACACTAGTCCTCATGAGGGCTACCACACAGGAAGTCAATCAAGGGAAAAACTAAATAAATACGTATTGTTTTCCTAAAAACTAAATAAAGGTAAAATTTCAATGCTTGGAAGAAATCATGGATAACACCAGGGTTGGTCACAAAAATGTACCTCATATGAATTGTTTATTAAAGTTTCTATTTAAATACTAAACCAGATACTCGTACAGTTTTGTTTGACAATAACAAATGTTCGAAATGTCCTCCTCTACGTTCTGCACACTTACGGATACGTATGGAATCGTTTCTCATGACAGACTGAAGTGCTTCACGCGAAACTCTGGAAATATCCCGTGTTACAGCATCTTTGAGTTGAGGAATGTTCATTGGGTTCTCTTTGAAAACATTTCCCTGAACAAATCCCCACAGAAGAAAATCTAAACGTCAGAGGTCGGGAAATCTTGGAGGCCAAGTAAATCCAGATCGGTGGGAAATTAATCTGCCAGGAAAGTGATTATTGAGGCACTGTCTGGACAAGCGAGCTGGGTGTGCAGTTCCTCCATCCTGTTGAAACCAAACATCGGGAACAATTCTCACGTGACTCCAGAAAAACGCGTTCAACATGTGTACGTAACGTTCCACATTCACAGCTACCCCTTCCTCAGTATCCTGATCTTCAAAAAAGTATGGACCGTCCATCCAATGACTACCGAGACCACACCATATTCGTTATTTTTGGGGAGTGGAGAGGTAACTCAAGTAAGTGGGCTGGTTTATCCATGCCACAAAACTGACAATCAGTTTGTTTACCAAACCATTCAAGTAAACACGGCGTTCGTCGCTGAAAATCGTCGTCTATATTGATTCCTGTTTGATCGATAATGCTACTCAATCGCACACAAAATTCAGAACGTTGACGCTCGTTTGTCTGAGGGTAACGGTGGCATCAATTTAATTTTGTAAGGGAAAGCCTTCATATCAGACGTTAACACTCTCACGACACTGCTTTGAGACACTCCAATTTCATGTGAAATGCACATTGTTGATTTTATAAGGATACATTCAATCGCTTTCGCTAAACCTGTTTATGGTCCCTGAAGTTTGAATATTCCTCAAATGTCCAGAATGTCCTGCATTATTGTTCTTCACAGAGCCCATCGCTCTCCACTTTGAAACTGTACGACGTATAGCGTTCGAGGTTGGTGCATTACGCATCGGGAATTGTCTTCTGAAAGCACGCTGCACTCCCATCACCGATTTTGCTCCTCTGTTGTTCATTTCACCATGGATTACCTGCAAAAGAAATTATTTTTTAAAAATAGAAATGTTAAAATACATTTGCTACAAACAATTTAAATGCTTAACCTTCCTAACTCGCTATATTGTATTTCACATTTCCATTTACTCAGTCGTTTTTAAAATATTTTTTTCAAATTGGGTACATTTTTGTGACTCACCCTGTAATATGATTGTGGGACCTTAATCAAGATCACCAGATATGAAATTTGCTCATTCTTGTGCACGTACCTCATATCAACCAGATGATGGATCAATCATCCATTTTAAAGTTGTTAATAATCCCATTGTCTGCTTATTTTGCATAGTTTTGAACATTTCCCATTGGAAAAAACTCAAAGATGATGTTCAAATGAAAAGGAACTTGATCGAGTGATTGGTATGCTGAAGCAAAGTGTCACCCAAATATGGATGGTGCGGCTCTTGGCGTGAGTCACAGATGTCATTGGATAAAATGGTGGGCACAAGTAACATGATGTTTCATAAATAAAATATTGTGTACATAGAGCTCCTGTAAGATCAATTACTTCAGAAGAAGACTGATATCTGGTGATCAGTATGTCATGGGTCAGATTTCCTTTTGGACCATCCTTGTGAAAGACCTTCGAGAATTAGATGACAGAACAAACCAGGGTTCTGTTTTGACTTTCATGATAGGCCAGATATGTGGATGAAGATATTGGAGTGAGCAGCTGTACACACAGAGCATTGTTGAATATGACCTCTTATGGATTACCATACTCATGCCGCCAGGGGTATAAGGCTGCCGAGGCAGTTTCATTAGGTAGGGGACACAAACCTGGATGGGTCCCCACTCTAACACAGGATACTCGACTGACTTACTTTTCCCAGCAATGTGATACTCATTTTACCAATCTCGGAAGGATGACAAGGTTAGGCAATTCAATAACACCTGGTGTTATTTTGGCATGACTATGGATTGAACTCAGGACCTCAAGATCCTAAGCAAACCGCCGTAACCATAAAGCCACCACCAAGCATATACTGTTTATGACCTCTATGTTGGCAAGGTAATTTGAGGGGAAAGGGTCTCACAGACATCCATGTGTATCAGGGTGGTAGTTTGACATGCCAGCAATACAAGGATAAGGTCATTTAAGGTTTGGCTCAGCCTCTGGTGTTGTTGGCTCTAAAATAATGAGTTTGCTTCCACCCATCGGGCCTACAAAATGGTTACCAAGCGATGGTTGTTTGTCCATGCTCTATCCTTTTTAAATGCTGAGCACCAAGCAAGGAAGCAGCACGTACCATATTTAAAGTCTTTGGTATGAATCAGCCAGGGTTCAAACCACCGACCTCCCAGACTCAGAGTGGACAGTCGAATCATTACAATACTTAGTCAAGCTGAGCCTCTTCAAAAATAGGTAAAACATATCGTTATTACCAGGAATATGGCAAGAAATTTTTGCATAACATATCAGTGAATTAATATAATCAATGGTCATTGTTTTCCACGCCATCTTTCTCCCTGGTACTTTTTCCTCTTGGCTCTTTCATTTTTTTTTTTTTTTGTTGACAACATGAAATGGAACGGGGTAGCTATTAGGTTTGCCTCGGGAATGTATTGGAATTGCAATGCTTTGTAGGCCCAAGTTTATTAGTGCCAACCTGCAACCTGTCTGCACTACAAAGGCACAAAAATAACTGCACTTGAGAGCAGCTGGGCCTCGTTTTAGCATCCTTTGTTCTAACTCACGTTGGAATGCAGGGTTGACTGATGTGAGGGCTTTCTCCTTATTAATACCATGTGGGTTACACTATGCAAAAAAAAAATAAAAAAATCCTCAAAGAAAACAAGGCAAAAGACAAATCATTTTCACCGTTTACAATTTAACATTAGGAGAAAAAGGCAAAGTTATGAGTGGTGTAAACAATTAATGAAGAGGATTATGACAACTAAATGAATAAGATTGTGTCAAAGAAGAAGTGACTGCCATGTAGTGGGGCAACTTAGCTAAATATAGCATAGCAATTGTGCATTTTGTGAGGAAAGCACCAAATTTGGCACCGAGTAGCCTACATATTATGAACACATTTGGATATTGGGCCATCTCAAATTCAGCCGCTGATGGCTGTGGCAGCCATTTTCCACTGCCATCAAAAAATTTGAGATGGCCCAATATCCAAATCTGTTCATAATATGATAGGCTACTAGTGTGCCAAATTTGGTGCTTTCCTCACAAAATGCACAATTGTTATGCAAGTTGCCCCACTAATGTGACTATTGTATTTTTCCTGAAAACACTTTCTGTTCGCTGAAAGCTTTACATCGAGTTGTCGCCTTAAGTATAAACACCAACGACGACTTAAACTCTGGTCTATATGGATTTACATTGGAACTACAGCATGTTTGGGGAATGGGTTGGGGAGGGGGGGGGGTGAACCCCAAATCTAATACATATGAGAGAACAAGAACCGTACTCAGACAGGAAGTGGCCATCTGGACCATTAAGCTCATGTTACTCCAAATCTCATTAATTTGCTTTCAAGATTTCATTTGCAAAGTTGCAGACCCAAAGGCCTATCTTTAGGAGAGAGATTCCATGAGATCATTACCGTATGCCTGAGTGCAGACTGGACAGTCAATCGAATTATTTCTCCTTGAAATGTTAGTGCTCTATGAAGCAGCACATGCTGTGGGCCTCGTACCAAAATGGGGCTACGGTGTCTTCAATGACCACTTGTCATTTGTGAGCAATTTTTGTAGACGTGGATATTCCAAAAGGCTTGCACACTGACATGTGCACGTGATGGCAACAACGGAAGGCAGGAAGAGAAGCTATGATTTAAAAAAAAACAAAAAAACAACAGTGTGAGGAAATAAATAAGTAGGACAGAAAGTTTCTGTCAACCAGTTCTACACCTCTCGTGGTTTCTGAGGTTGAAATCAAAGAGATTTTATGAAGATAGCGATGTGATGCCAAGCTGGCTCAGCTCGCACTGAAGAGTTTAAGGAAAAACTCCAGGCAGTTGGTTGGGTTGGGAAACAGGGGTTGTGAACAACTGGATTTCTGAGCATGCCACGTGGCTTGTTTCTTTACAGCAAGCTCAGCGTGTGCTCAATGTGAGATGCATTAAATTTTAAAACGATTTTTCTCCCCCTTCGTTCAAGTGGCATGCAGCCAGGTGGTTAGGAAACCTGGAGGCACTTTCTGCAGAAAATCACGGTCAAAGGTTAATGCATATCGTTATCCAACCACTGAACTCTGAAGGTGCATCACCACCAAAGTGGCAGACTATAATCAAGTTCTTGTCATAGATGGCTGTCTAAACAGCACCTAATTGCTATTCGGAGAGTATGAACGTGAACCCAACTCACCACACCTTATTCCCATTCTATGACTGACCTTTTCCAGGGTAATGATTCCTTTTTGGGTTTTGGGGTCAGTTTTCACCAGAAAGGTTCCAGAGACTTCAGCATCCAGAATGGTGTATGTCATTGCAGCATTTTCAGCAACGTCGGCATCTTCGGCACGTATTTGTCCAACCATGAAACCCAATGGTGCCAGCTCTGACACAGAGATGCCGTAGTTGCCTGTGACATATCGAGGGATGAGAAGATGCATTGTGCATGGTAATGAGAGAGTGCTCCAGTCAGGAGAAATGTGGTTTCATATGCTTTATATTAGGTGTATGATCTGCTGAGCATTATATGTGTGAGGTGAGGAAAGGTGATACAAAGTGACATTGAAAATGAATTAAAGAGAGATAAGATACGCTAAAGTAGAAATACGTTCTGGATTTTGCTGAAAAGAAAACTTTTGACAATAAGTGACCTGGTCTTCATTAAACTTCAACCCATTCTTCTGTTTAAAGATAGCAATTTTATACCTTCATTTTCCTCCCAATATCATTTAACATCCTTGGAGAATGGAATTGAGTTTCAACGCATTGAGATGTCAGAGGATTTTATCATCCAGATGATTCTCCATTGCTGAAAGTTACACAAGGATACTCAAAGAAATTTGATGCAGGAGGGGGCCATTTGGCCCACCATGCCTGTGCTACACCAACCCTAGTATCATCACCCATCTACACACAAGCTACCTACAACCCACACAACTGATTTCTCCATATCCCACTATCTCCAAAGCATCCAGGAACCTATCTAATTCCCATTTAAACGTATCCACCCCTTTGCTGCCACTACCTTCCCATGGAGACCAATCCACACATCAACCACTCTCCAACTGAAAAAACCCTTGCCTTAAAACTGTCCTAACTCTTGCCATTTTTACCCTCAAGCTATGGTTTCTGGTCTATACAGCCCTTCTGCCCATGTATAAGCAATAAATATATGACCCTAAATCCTACAGATTAAATATATACGTAATTCACTTCTATCAGTGGGAGAAAGGTGGGACATAAAGTAAAATTTATAGGTTATGAGAGAACAACACAAATAGCAGATGGTATAGTTTGTAAGCTCAAGTGATCACCTGTCAATGGGAGCAGAAGACAAAGATCGCTGATTATAAGGATCTGTTAAATGTCTCACAGTAAAAGAGGAATGAAACAGAGAGGAATGGTGAATTGTTGCTGCTGTAGAGAGAAAATAAAATGGCAGCTCACTCTTGGGGAACTTGGGCGGGTTGTCATTGACGTCAGTGAGTGTGATGGTGATCGTCGTGGTGCCTGTTAGGCCCCCCATGTGACCTCCCATGTCTTTTCCCTGAATGATGACTTGGTATTCCTCGCGTGCTTCCCGATCCATGTCTGCTAATGCCGTACGGATTTCACCTGTTGTGGGAGAAAAACAGGTGATTGGCTACTGTTTGTATCATTTCTGTAGGTCATTTTGGACAGCTATTCCATTGCCGCTGCACAATACATTTGGGCAGGAATTTAGAATTTGGCCATGGAACCAACATACAATGGTGTATTCTAATCTCTAATGTCCACCAGCAATGCTGGCAAATGAACCTCCATCTTAAGGTCTGTCTGAGAGATAGCAAACTCGTTAATGCAACACATGTGAAGCACCAGGATATCAGTTAACAATCGGACATCTGTGTTATCTCTGAGCTATTTTGTTAACCACAAACATGGTTAAAGGTAAGTGAGTAAAACTGTAAATACCACAAGTTACACGTATAATTTACATCAGTAGTAAAACTTGGGTCCTGTTGACGTAAAATGGTCACATAACAAGCAAATCAAAGTAAAAGTCGTCAGTTTATGAAATTGTTGCTTGCGGCCCATTTTATAAAAATAAACTTGCACACAAATGTCTTCAGAGGATGAGCTAGTAATCTCCAGGTTGTGGTTATCAGCCTTCCCCTGCTACATGATGCAAATTCATTATTGAGAATGAATGTGATGAACGTCATGGATGTGGAAAAAACAAAACGTCTGAATTAATCGTGTCCTTTGTAAATGTAGCAAATTATATCATCAAATTTTCTGTTAATAACACGACTTACAAATCCTTCACAACACAAAGACACATAAATATACATAGGAATTTTGAAGCAGGAGGTATGAAAAAAAGAAAAAAGAAAAAAAAATGCAGGTGAGTGACCCGAGACAATGGGGAAGCACGGTCCGTGATTGCTTACGTGTAGGGATACCCCGCTAGTAAAGAGTATATATATATATATATGTATATACTATATTTATATAATACTGTATATATGTTATATATATATGTAAATATATATATATACACAGATATATATAAACAACTCTGGAAAAAATAAGAGACCACTCAAAAAAATTTAAATCAGCATCTCTACATGTATGGCAGCCATTCCATTCCAGTGTCTGTTGAATTCCAACACAGGCACACCTCATTCTACTTAGTGAGGTACTGATTAGGTGATCACCTGAACCAAATCTTATTTAACAAGGAAAAGTATAAAAACACTGCTGTGGTCATCACTATCTCCTTACAATAGGACCAGCTGGATGCAAAAACAGTGCTCGTAGTACCTCAAAAGTAATTGGAATCAAAACTAGAGGGGAGCACTCGGGAGAGTGCAAAACCTCCGCCGCCAATACTGCTGGGTCACTCAAGTGAACCTTATATCTTATTCATTAAATATGATGTCAACAGTGCTGACAGAGTTATAGTTCTTTTCTCCAACATTTTTTTTTGGGGGGGGGGGGGGGGGTTGGAAATCACTTAAACATGAAAAATGCAAAAAAAATCGAAATTTTGTTGAAAAAAGTTGCAAAAAAATTTTTCTCTAACAATTTTTTTTTGAGGGGGGGGTTGGAAATCACTTAAACATGTAGAAGCAAAAAAAAAAAAAAATTTTTTTTATTTTTTGGGCTTTGTAATACAAAAATTAAATCACAGGGTTAAATATTTTAGTGATGAGTGACAATTGCATAGGGGGATAACTTTTTTTGGGGGGGGGGGTGGAAATCACTTAAAACATGTAAAAATGCCAAAAAAAAAAAATTTTCTCAAACTATTTTTTGGGGGGGGGGGGGGGGGGGGTTGGAAATCACTTAAAATGTAGAAATGCAAAAAAAAAAAAAAATTTTCTCTACAATTTTTTTTTGGGGGGGGGGGGTTGAAATCACTTAAAACATGTGAAATGCAAAAAAATAAAATTCTCTACTTTTTTTTGGGGGGGGTAACAATTTTTTTTGGGGGGGGGGGTGGAAATCACATAAAACATGTAGAAATCAAAAAAAAAATTTTTGGGTGGGGGGGCAAAAAAAATTTGGGGGTGAAATCACTTAAAACAGAGAATGCAAAAAAAAAATTTTTTTGCTTAACAATTTTTTGGGGGGGGGGGACCAAGTCCAATTAAGGCATGATCCTGACCATACAACCCCCTCCAAGTTTCGTCGAAATCCGTCGAGAGTTTTTCCGAATACTGTCACAAACAAACAAACAAACAACAAACAAGCAGTCATAGACTGGTACTTACGAAATCGTCAACTTGACCTCTGACCTTGTCTAATAAAGCTGTCTCTAGAGAAGGTAGCGACGCAAACGAGCGCGTAATGCTGTGTCTTACAATCCCTCATTAGCATAATCTTCAGTGCATAATACCTCAGTACGACACCCGACATAAATCTCATAAAACATCCGATTTTACCAGAATTTCGACAACCGAGTTTTAAGCGTCCTAAGCGATCGCAAAACCGAAGACAAAATTAAAATCGAAGTTAAATGAACTCGTAACGTCGAGCAAAGCAAAAATCGGCATTTCTCCACGCAATTATTTAATATTTATTTTATCAAAGTCACAAACCGTAATATTCGGCCATCCACCAACAATCTTTACATAATCCGACGGCTCAGCGAGTCAGGCATGCGACGATAACCTTTATTGGGATAAAAAATTACTTTTAAACACCATCTTTATTGAACAAACCGTCACGCGCAACGGAAAACCTTAACGAACTCAACGACGCGTCTGCTCGAGCGCACTGCATCATGGGACGACCCGTGACGTCTGCTCGAGCGCACTGCATCATGGGACGACCCGTGACGTCTGCTCGAGCGCACTGCATCATGGACGACCCGTGACGTCTGCTCGAGCCACTGCATCTGGGACGACCCTTGACGCTTCGAGTGAAATATTTTTTATTCAATCTTAAACGTCTCCAAAACATCCGATTTTTACCAGATTTCGACAACCGAGTTTTAAGCATCCGAAGCGATCGCAAAAACCGAAGACAAAATTAAAATCGAAGTTAAAACGAACTCGTAACGTCGAGCGAAGCAAAAATACTCACATTCTCCACGTTAATTTACGGAATTGTTTTGACCTCACTGTGACCTTGACCTTTGACCGATTTTGACCAAAATCTAATCAGCGCTAGCCATCACCTCCTGATACAGATGATGAATTTGACATTGGTAGCTTCTTCCGTTCTCGAGTTATCGTGCCTACAAACAACAAACACACAAACAACAGAAACGGAAGGCTCAATAAACTTACGAAATCTTTAGATTTCGTAAGTAACAAACACAGAAAGGGGTGAAAACAGTAACCTCCATCCATCTTCGAAGATGGCGGAGGTTAAAAATAACTATTGACCATGCCAAAAGAGTTGAAACAAAAGTTTTGAGTGGGAAAAGAAGGGTTCAATTCTGGCTTTACTGGCAGAGGGATACAGTGAGCGTCACGATGCTTCCATCCTTACAATATCAAAGACGGCGGTTCATAAGACAAGGTCAAGCAGCAGACATTGGGACAACAAAGCTACAGACTGGCAGAGGGCAAAACGACTTTCCACTAACCGGGATGACCGCAAACTCATTCGAATATCACTCAACAACCGCAGGATGACATCAAGTGACCTACAAAAAGAATGGCAAACGGCAGCTGGGTGAAGTGCACGGCGAGGAGGTTTGAAACAGGTCCTAGGACCAGGGCTGAAGTCGTTCAAAGCTAGAAAAAAGCCCTTCATCAATGAGAAGCAAAGAAGAGCCAGGCTGAGGTTTGCAAAAGACCATAAGGATTGGACCGTAGAGGATTGGGTAAGGTCATCTTCTCTGATGAGTCCAATTTTAGCTTTGCCCTACACCTGGTTGTCTAATGGTTAGACGGAGACCTGGAGAGGCCTACAAGCCACAGTGTCTCGCACCCACTGTGAATTTGGTGGAGGATCGGTGATGATCTGGGGGTGCTTCAGCAAGGCTGGAATCGGGCAGATTTGTCTTTCTGAAAGACTCATGAATCAAGCCACGTACAAGGTTGTCCTGGAAGACACTTGCTTCCTTCTGCTCTGACAATGTTCCCCAACTCTGAGGATGGTTTTCCAGCAGGACAATGCTCCTGCACACAGCCAGGTCCATCAAGGTGTGGATGGAGACCATCAGATCAAGACCCTGTCATGGCCAGCCCAATCTCCAACCTGAACCCCATTGAAAACCTCTGAATGTGATCAAGAGGAAGTGGATGGTCACAAGCCATCAAAACAAGCCGAGCTGCTTGAATTTTTGCGCCAGGAGTGGCATAAATCACCCAACAGCAATGTGAAAGACTGGTGGAGAGCATGCCAAGACGCATAGAGCTGGATTGAAAATCAGGGTTATTCCACAAAATATTGATTTCTGAACTCTTCCTAAGTTAAAACATTAGTATTGTTTTGTTTAAAAATGAATATGAACTTGTTTTGTTTGTATTATTTGAGGTCTGAAAACACTGAATCTTTGTTGTTATTTTGACCAGTGTCATTTTCTGCAAATAAATGCTCTAAATGACAATTTTTATTCGAATTTGGGAGAAATGTTGTCAGTAGTTTATAGAATAAAACAAAAGTTCATTTTACTCAAACACAATACCTATATAGGAAACCAGAAAAACTGAAAATTTTGCAGTGGTCTCTTTTTTCCAGAGCTGTAATATATATTATATTATAATATTATATATATATATATTATATATAATATATATATATATTATGGAACGGTAACCCTCCATATAGGGATGATACGGGGGAAAAAAATGGTCACCCATTCAAATGTGTACACAATGATATGCTTATAAATTACCATAGTGTGAGGTCATAAGCACTTAAAAGCCATAACTTTTATTCTCAAGCATTTTCTGAACTATTAAGACTTAAACAAGACGTGAAAATACATCGTCAAAGTACCATAACACGAATTGCTGAATCGCCAATTTGTATTTCTTCTTCCACTCTCACAACAATGTTAAATTGTAGCCCAAAATAACTCAATAACTGCTGAAGCCATGATGGTGATTCCACTGCGAGGAAATTACTTTGTTTCTGGGCTAGTGCATGCAACCGAAAATTTAAAATGCATAAAACATTAATCGTTTTATTACTAAAATAAATTCAACATAAATGTGGACTCAACCAAACAAGCCCAGGATCATGGGAGAGGGGAAGATGGACAGTACCATTCCAAAAGGGATACATGTCCAAACCTTCCCCCAAATCAACTGAAAGAAGTACTAAAACAATTTAATAACATTGGTGGATTTCATCCATCCCAAAATAACAAAATATATAAAGCATTAAGCATTTTGTAATTTAAAAAATAATAATAATCACATTGTTTTGCAAATGGATGGAGGTGCTCAATGCCAGAAATGAAATCGGAGCCATATCGTGTGCTTTCGATACAGTCTGGCACCCTGCCCTGCTCAGCAAACTCTCTTCCTTTCGTATCCAAGGAGATCTCCACTCATGGTTCGCAGACTTCCTCTCCTGTCGCAGCCAATGTGTGGCCCTTAATGGAGTTCTGTCATCCCCTCTTTCTGTTCAGGCTGGAGTTCCTCAAGGCAGTGTTGTGGGCCCTGTTCTTTTTCTGGTTTTCATCAATGATCTCTCTCACTCTCTGGAAAATTATCTTTATCTCTTTGCTGATGACTTTGCCCTCTGCCGTCCCATCCGTCAGCCCTCAGATGCGGCAAACAGCAGCCTCTTCACTCCCTGCAGACCTGGATAAAATCACAAGCTGGACCAACATGTGGAACATGTCTTACAATCCTGACAAATCTCACACTCTCACTATGTCTCTCCAAAAGGACCGTCTGGAAGCCCCCCCTCCCCCATCTACTTTCTCAACAATCCTCTGGAAGAAGTCCTTTCATTCAAGCTTCTGGGTCTCATTATCTGCCATGATTTTTCCTGGGAAAACTACATTTCCAAGCTGGCTTCCAAAGCCAGTCGCCAACTGGGCATTCTCTTTCATGCAAAGTATTTCCTTGGCACACCAGAGCTCCTGACCACATACAAAGCTTTCATCCACAGCCTGATGGAGTCCTGCTCTCTGGGCTGATGCTCCTGCCTCTCACCTTTCTCAGCTTCACACTATGGAAACCAAGGCATTTGGGATCATTGGTATCTCCCTTGATGAGGTTGGGTCTTTGGGTCTCTCACCGCAGGCACGTCGGTGGTCTTTCTGTCTCCTCTCCAGCCTGGCTCCCCCTGCTCTGTCTGAGATATGCCCCCCCCATATTTCCCACAGGGCGCTCAAGGTCTGCCAGCAACCCCCTTCCAGTAAAACAACCAAAATCAAGAATCACTGCTCACCTTCACTCTTTCATTCCTCATTTTTCCCCTTTTAGAACAAACTCCCACACTCTCTTCAATCCCACTCAAAACAGCTTTTCACCACCATCTCTTATCTTTCCCCATCCAAAACCACGATCTTTTCTATCCCCGTTAATCCACCCCAAACCAACCTCGTTCAAATTCCCTGCTTTCCTTCCTGAGAGTGCCTGTCGTGTTAGGACCTGAAAGTCCCTGTCATGTAAGGACTTGAAAGTCCTTGTCATGTCCATCTTGTTTACCCCGTGTACCCCGCCCCATTGCTCTCCCTTCCACAGATCTCCACATGTTTCTGTTCCACACTGTTTTTCCGTCCCTCTCCCACCCCTCTTGTCTCCTGATCCCTTTTATGTATGTTCTGTGTGTTAGCTCTCATACGAACCTTGACATTGTGTACAAAAAAAGAACAAAATGCGGAAATCCATATAGTAGACTGAACCAAAAGCCAGGATTGAGGGGTGGGGGGGGGCAGAATCTACCATAAGCCAAATTTAATAACAAAGTTGGATTTAATCCATACCAAATAAAAAAATATATAAAAAACATTAAGCATTTTCTTACTTTAAAAATTTGCAGAAACAAGAAAAAAAAAGTTTAAAACATGAAAAAGAGCAATCAGAGATTGCAGGCCCTTGCCAGGACATGTTTTATGTGGTGTTTGTGCAGTTTTGTGTGGTGTATTTTACGTGGTGTCTGCGTACTGGTGTGTTATGTAATTAAATGAGACAAAACTAGAACTGCCACTTCATAACAACTGGCAGTGATGACCGGGTATCAAAATGTCCCACTTTGGTCGGACACCTGACCCTGACCCATGGCGTTATTATTATTGAATTGAATTTAGAATGGGATTAAAATAAATTCAATTCAAATCACATGGAAGACCAATCAGGTACAAGTCCTGCATTGGAGTAACCAGAAAGAACCCCAAAAAGCAAAAAGCAAAGATGAAGTTATCAAGAGGAACCTGGATAGGATTCACATTTCAGCTGATACTCTTCTAGACCTCCACCCTCAAAGCTATCCAGGCACAGCCAAGTGAGCCTTATTTAAAATAACAAAATCATAAAGAACCCAGATCAAAAAATTAATAACTCTGGATGCCAGACTACGTGTCTAATTAAGTTGAAATTTAAAACATATACAGTATTCCCCATCACTACTAGATCATAATTGTGAAGTTTCACGTTGATTGATTAAGGAGTTCCAGAGAAAACATTATTTAAGATTTTTCTTCAATCCAATATGGCTGCCAAACCATATGACCTATCAATTATTCATTAACAATCGTGTACACCCATGCCTTGGGGAACATTTGTGTAAAGTTTCCCCTCGGTCTGTCCAGCCGTTCTGGTGAAGAATATTTTTTATAGGTTTTACAGTAAATCCAATATGGCTGCCAATCCATGTGACCTATGACATCATACGTGTGAACCTTTTGGTCCTCATGGATAGGCGGTCATACATGTAAAGTTTCGCCTCGATCTGTTCAGCCACTTCAGAGAAGATTTTTGAAGATTTAAAAAAAAACAATATGGCTCCCAAATCACGTGACTGATGACATCATCAATGTTTTTTCTGTGGACAATTTTATCCATAGATGACCCTCAAATATTTTCAAACTGAACAGATGTAGCATTGTACATATACAATTATGATGTCATAACGAAGGCACCTATGACGTCATTAAAAAAAAATCACACTTCTTCCCCATGAGGAGTACTTGCCATGTTGCAAGTTGCATTTATTTCCTTGGAGCGGTTTCAGAGATACAGAGGTCCAACGTTTTTCAGTTTTTCCAATATGGCTGCCACACCACGTGACCTATGATGTCATCATTATCAATAAAACATTCTACATGAGTAGTCGCTCCAATGGTGAAAATTTTGTCTCAATCTGACAAGCGGTTGCGGAGAAAAACACGAACGTTCTGTGGGGACAAACAAACAAACGAACAGACAGACAAACAAACAAGCAAACAGACAGACAGACAAACAAACAAATAAATAGACAGACAAACGTACCTAAAGACAATACCCACTCCTTCGGCGAGGGTAAAATTGTAAAAATACAGAGGGTTGAAATCTCAAAAAAACAAACCAAACAAGGGAGGAATGACACCACATTTTGATGCCTATATACGACACCACAATCCTCTTATGGTTTAGCATCATATCTTTTGATGTTGTCCCATCACAATTCTACAACAAAAGCACAATGTCAAAAGATGTCACACATATACATGAGTGAGGTACCCATGCTCTGAATGGGAGGGAGCCAGAAAGCAAACAGACAATGAAGAAACGGAAAATGCCAAACCATGAACAAATAAATTCCTGTGACGACTTCAGTCGAACGTCAGACATATACAGCCAGTTCATGAAGGACTTGTTCATATATATATATAATATATATGTATATACACTGATGAGCCAAAACATTATGACCACTGACAGGTGAAGTGAATAACATTGATTATCTTGTTACAATGGTGAACAGTAAGTTCTTGAAGTTGATGTGTTGGATGCAGGAGAAATGGGCAGGAGTGAAGACCTGAGCGACTTTGACAAGGGCCAAATTGTTATGGCCAGACGATTGGGTCAGAGCATCTCAGAAACAGCAAGGCTTGTGGGGTGCTCCCGGTCAGCAGTGGTGAGTACCTACTGACAGTGGTCCGAGGAGGGACAAACCACAAACCAGTGATAGGGTGTTTGGCACCCAAGGCTCATTGATGCGCGAGGGCAACGGAGACTATCCCGTCTGGTCCGAACCGACAGAAGGTCTACTGTGGCACGTCACAGAAAATTTTAATGGTGGTCACAGGAGGAATATGTCACAATCCACAGTGCATCGCACCCTGCTGTGCATATGGGGCTGCGTAGCCGCAGACCGGTCAGAGTGCCCATGATGACCCTGTCCACCATCGAAAGCGCCTACAACGGGCATGCGAGCGTCGGAACTGGACCTTGGAGCAGTGGAGAAGGTTGCCTGGTCTGATGAGTCACATTTTCTTTTAGATCACGTGGATGGCCGTGTAGGTGTGGGCCGTTTACCTTGGGAAGTGATGGCACCAGGATGGACTGCGGAAGACAGGCTGGTGTAGTGGAGTGTGGATGCTCTGGGCAATGTTCTGCTCGGAAACCC
This sequence comes from Eptatretus atami, assembly GCA_035128595.1. Lineage (NCBI taxonomy): Eukaryota > Metazoa > Chordata > Myxini > Myxiniformes > Myxinidae > Eptatretus > Eptatretus atami. The sequence goes on along the minus strand of CM068960.1, from coordinate 76,101,984 downwards.
TGGGTCCGGCCATTCATGTGGACGTCAATTTGACACGTGTCACCGACCTAAACATTGTTGCAGACCAGGTACACCCCTTCATGGCAATGGTATTCCTTGATGGCAGTGGCCTCTTTCAGCAGGATAATGCGCCCTGCCACACTGCACACCTTGTTTGGGAATGGTTTGAGGAACATGATGAAGTGTTCAGGGTGTTACCCTGGCCTCCAAATTCTCCAGATCTCAATCCGATTGAGCATCTGTGGATGTGCTGGACCGACAAGTCTGATCCACCTCACAACTTACAGGACTTGAAGGATCTGCTGATAATGTTTTTGTAACAGATACCACAGGACACCTTCAGGGGTCTTGTGGAGTCCATGCCTCAGCGGGTCGGTGCTGTTTTGGCGGCACACGGAGGACCAACAGCATATTAGGCAGGTGGTCATATTGTTTTGGCTCATCAGTGTGTTTGTATGTGTATATATATATATATATATATATATATATATATATATATATATATATATATATATATATATATATATATATATATATATATATACAGTATATATTGCTGTGGCCACGGGTACCGAGACACCAGCTTGTCACTCAGGGGATTAATCCCCGGTTGTCCTTGGTAGAGCCGTACCTGGGCCACCACTCACAATTAACGTTGTGGTACGGTGGGTTGTTTTAGAACCACGAACACCACCCAGTCAACCACGAGTTCCAGTGTCCGCCGTCTACTTATTCCGTTTAACTAGAGGTCACATGGTTACCTGAGTGGGAGCGCGCCCTCGGCAAAGCACCAATGTTATCTGATTAGATTTAATTAGGGCGGCGAGCGTTTTAACCGCTGGTGCGTGCCGACGATTTTTGGTCAAATCTGTGGTAATTACCTCCCAGTCTATCTCGGTTCGAACAATGCTAGACCAATGGAAGGAAAGGACAAACACGGACAGGTTGGAAATCGACAAATAATTTTTAATAATAAAATAAATAAATAAAAAGAACTTTTTATTTGCTGAGGTAAATAAAAAATGAATTTGAAAGCAAAATCAATCAAAATGCCAAGAAAGAGACAAAGAGCAAATGCTTATCGGGGTTGACTTACTTACAGCGAAACACAGACAAGGGCACCAGCAGATCATTCAGGGGAGAATCGTCTCGCTCACCAGAAAGTCGTCCGTGAAGCGAAAACGTCCTGAAATGCGTGCGTGCGTGTCACGTCCGTCGCCAGCACCCAGCTTTGCCGTGCACCCTCTCGCGGGCAGCCTTGAACACCAGTCGAAGTCTGGAGCACTGAGATCATCCGTCATGGGTTTAGACCCTGGTGTTGTTGGTGATCGACCCGTGCCTCACTTGTTGGCGGCGCTGCTCACACCCACACGCGCACCACACGCTCGCTTGCCGAAGCACTGGGAAGGGCGAATTGTCTCGTCGGCGCTGGTCAGACACCCGCTTCTTGGTTGCTTCTCTCGCCCTGCTTTTTCCTCTCTCCTTTCGCTTTTCCTCTCCTCACGCTTTTCTCTTCAGAACGCTTTTTTCCCCTCCTTCCTCTCCTCACTTTTTCTCCTCGGACTTTTCTCTTCACACTTTTTCTCTCTCCAGAACGTACCTCTCGCTCGTTTTTATATCCCCGGGCCATCTCGCGGGGTGCGTCCGCCCCAAGCTCACCCTGCCCCACTGAGGCACGGCGGTTACCATGATGACCCATGCGCTCTCAAAAAAGGCGGGCGTCAGAGCTCACGAAAGATTGCCGCTGAGGAAGAATGGGGGCGGGCTTCAGAGCTCGTGAAAGAATGTTGCTGAGGAAAAATGAGGGCAGGCTTCAGAGCTCGTGAAAGAAGTATGTGTGAACGTGTCTGTCGTAAAGAAAAAATCTTCCCAAAGAGAGGGAATCTATCCTTCACCCTTCTCAACGCATCACATTTAAGATCCCATTAGACATGGGGATGGGGCTAATCTGAACATGCATATAAGGAAATAACTGTCTGAGGACCTGGATGTGGATGCATTCATCAGACCTGATTCTGAAATGCGTAACAATATATATGTATATTATATATATATATATATATATATATATATATATATATATATGTATGTATGTATATATTGGGATTCGCTACGATATCCGTTATTGTCGGGTTTTCCGTCTGTCTGTCTGTGCGTGTGTGTGGTGTGTGTGTGTGTGTGTGTGTGTGTGTGTGTGTGCAACGCGAGGCTCCGCAGCACAAACCAGCAAACCGATTTCGATGAAACTTGGCAAACAGGTGCCATATGGGCTGGGAGTGTGCGCGTTTGAGTTTCGTTGCTAAGCAACCACTCGTTGCTATGCAGCGGCCGAAAAAACGCGTTTTAAGAACCCAAACGGTAACTGACGTAGCGCGGCTTCATGATTATAAGTAGAGCGACCGGACCAACTCCTGCCTATTCCTTGCATCCCCATCTAGTTATCGCGACAGCATAACGTTCCTCCTATCTCTCATAGTTTCCGAATGGCAGCCCTCCGAATGCGGAAGGTGGTGAACCAGGGAATATGTTGTGACCTTGACCTCGGAAACCGTCGACGGCGGAACGTTCAAATTCGGTGTATGGATAGTTTAATAACTACTACAAAATTGAACCGCAGCATTTTTCCAGATTCGATCACCAAGGGTGTCGGGGCTGAAATACGCAAAATTCGAAAAAATACTTTTCTCGACCTACGTTCACTATTTTCAATACTTGTCCTACAGTTTGAATGTGGAGAAACGAGATTCGGAATTAAACACTTCGAGATATTTAGAAAATTTTACTCGAGCCGATTTTTGATTTAGGTTTTATTTTTCAAATGGTAGTCCTGTGAGGAGTCCAGTTGGCAAAATACGCAATAGGGAAATCTTGCCAGGCAGAGGAGCAATTGTATGTGAACCAATACGTCTTGGCAATGAATCTTCGTCGGTGGATCGGTCAGAATGAAAAGCATCGTATCCAGCGCTTCGATCCTAGCGGATCCCTCGTCGCTACCGGCTTGTGTATTGTATGTATGTATGTATATGGTATGTGCGCCTGGTGTTGGCTTAATGGTTAGGCCGCGGCTTTGGATCCTCGGGTCATAAGTTCAAATCCCGCTGAGCTGTTGAATTAATACCAGGTGGGTTAACTTGGCCTGTCATCCTTCCGAGGTCGGCAAAATGAGTGCCAGCATGCTGGTAACTGTGTCAGAGTGGCGACCTGTCCAGGATTGTGCCCAATAGCCAGTTGTGCCCAATAATAGACTGTTTAAGCAGCACCAACGCTCTGCACAGAGTTTGCTCCCAATCTCCTCCTCCTCATATACAATATATATATATATATTTATATATTATAATATATATAATATATATATATAATATATATAATATATTATATATATATATATATATATATATAGTACTGAAGACGCACAATATTTTTCCGTTTTTCTTTCAGCACTTTTCATTCTCCATGCACATAATGTACACAAAGTGTTTTCTTTCACCAATTAAAAGAAAATTCTGTAAATAGGGAAGCAATTTCCCACCCAGCTGTGGGATAAATGTTAGAAACCCCAATGGGACATTAATCACAGGGGCAGACTAAAATGTAAGCAACAGCCATGAGTAACAATGCCTTAAAAGGAGAAATTAAACTGTAGGATGATGATGACCCCAAGCTCCATGGCTGGTTTCCAAATCCCCACTTCCGATTTGAACTTCAGCATGAGAAAGAAAAAGGCAGTTTGGACAAACCAAGGACATCACTCACTACACGGTCCTATCAGTAAGACATGATCAAAAAACTTGAGTGGTTAATGATGGTGAGTGAGTACCTGCTCAAGCAAACCATTTTCTGCTGGAATTATCCTGAGAGGTAGAATAGAAGTACTTCATTAACAACCCCAATTATTTCCACCTCGTTGTGGGGTTGGCCAGGGAAAGTTTATGGCTTTCATGAACTGGCTAGTCAGACCTGGCATTCCATTGGAGCTGATTTGGAGAATAATTTGTAATATATTCTGGGTAAGAGTGATAACTCTCCTACTCTTCATGAAAGACACTGTGGAATCCTTCATGTCTACCACCTAACGATGGCAGACAGTACACCCAGCTTAGCATCCTTCCAAAGGATAGCACACACATTGATGCATCATCCTCTATGTGGAACACCAGAGTGACAGTTTATAGCTGAGCTGGGATTCGAAACTGGGCTAGACAGCTCAAAGCCAAATATGCATACCTATAAGTTATCCTTTTAGGCTCGGATTGATACTTGCATAAACAAAGAATAAACGAAATTGAGGACTAGTTAAAATAAGAAAAACAATTAAGTTTGTTTTCCTTTACATTAGAAATGCATCTCCCTGGAGTGGTTTGCCTGTATTTGCCTGCCAAATAAATGGGAAAAGCTGTCTTTGCTTGTTCGCATGCTTGTCCAGGCAGCTGCTATCTCTGCCTGCTTTGCCTTCACACGTCCCTCCTACCAAGCTGTTATTTTTAGATGTCTCAAGTTTGTCGTTCAAAAAGTTTCCTTGATCTGAGGCATGTGTCATGGTCCTTGTCAAGCCGTGAAACCCTTTTTCCGTTTGTCTATCTTTGCTCAAGATGAATGCTCGACACTGTACAGCGATGCGAGAATGGATCAAATGTGGTAACTCTGATAGACTGATGCCCTTTTCTTGTGTCTGCTTTTTCCCAAATGAATACAGAAAAGAGGAGGAATAAGAAGAAAAGATTATAAGAGTTCAAAAACCGCAGGAGCATAATAAACTGAAGAATTTGTCTGAGCAGAGCGGCTCAGGTCTGACGTTTTAACCACAATGTGACCTTCAAATGGCCTTGTGGGCAAACGGTCAGACCTGAGATTTTCATCTTGAAACAAAGTATCTGGTTTGTTGTACTCCTGTGATTTTCACAGCTTTGCTTTGCTTTCTCGACATGCTTTGAACATATTCCCAAACTAAAATCAGGTCTCGAATCTCAGAATATTCAGGCATCGAATCTCAGAACACTAAAACGTTTTCAAATAACAAGTATCAATACAAAGGTTTACTGCATTGAAAATGTTAAAAAAAAAATTTGGGTATTAAAATGAATACACATTGGTAATAAAGAAAGGTCTTTCTGTGTTTTTCTAACTATTTGAGACGAAGGAGTGAAAAATTCTTCATTGGTATCACCCCTAAAAAAATCACATAACCATGAGGAGGGTGGGAGGTGACATCATGGTAAGAAACAATTCAGCAGCCTACAGTGCACGCATGCTTGCATGCCACTCGTGCGGAATGTTTGACGCAACATCTTCGTCCGACTCATAAAATGAATTTGACACTGTTCTTGAACGAAGATTTATCAGATCTTGGGGATGCTGGTCACTTTGATGTATATACCGAGACAATACTTCCATAAATGTAGGAATCCGAAATAAAAAAGTGAGTAAAGAAGTGACGATCACAAAATTGCTGGCTTGCACAAACAACAGGGAGATGCTAAAGGAAGACTTGGCCATTATGACTGGAAAAAACATCCACATGGCCATAGTTATTTTTTTAACATTATGGCATGCTTCATGGAACTTAGGATATGTGGTCCAAAAAACTTGATGGGATTGAGATTTTGGGAGGTGCGGCCGGAGAGGCACAAACACAATAAATCATTAAAGCCTTTGCTACAAAAGCTTTTTGGACAATTTTTTTTACAAATACTTTTTTTTGTCAAAATCATGGCATTTAAATAAATATACATTTATTTATTATTGAGCCAAACTTAATTCAGTTAACTTTTGAAGTTTAATGTTCTAATTCGGTTAACCTTCAAATGTCTTTGAGAATGTAAGAAGATAAAACTTGAATAAACAACAATTTTTCTGAGATTTCAAAAACAATGGAAAATGAAATTATGCTAGTGGTGTACATATCCTGTTTACAAACACAGTTACAACGGAAACCTCACCTTTTATGTTTTTTTAAAGCATCTTCAAAATGTCAAAAAGTAAAAAAAGAATTACATAATCACTGTACAGTAAGTATAAGCTTCACAAAACAGTTCGGCAGTGTATTTAGGAGCCATCTTCATCTTAATACATATCTGGAGGGAGGAGGGGTGGAGCGAGGTGGAAATTTATAAAACAAGTTGAGTTGAGAAAGAAAGAGAATGTGGAAAGACAGACTGTAAAAGGGTAGGGGACATGAGGAGGAAAAGGGGGATTTTAAAGGAAAAGGCAGAAGGTAAAAAGGGGATCGAAAATATATGAGGAAATGGAGAAGAGTTAAAAAATAATTGCACTATTTTTGTGCACTTAACATGTCGATGGGCCGTTATAAATACAGTGGATTGCTATAAGGCAGAAAATTGTTTTGCACTAAGTTTTGCAAGCAATCTCAAATAAATATACACTAACTCAGGCTAAACTTCCTTTTTCATTTTTACATTCTAGCACATTACATACCTATTACCATTACATACTGTACCTGAGAAGAATAATAAGAGAAACTAAAAACCAAAGAGTTTTCATTGGTGATAAGTGGAAAAAATATGAATCACAAAACAAATGTGGAAATGTAAAGGGAATAAAAATTTTACTTCAATTCGGATAGTGTGTATATCTTATACTAATAAATATCACTGTGTGTGTGTGTCTCCATAAATTAAACTCCACTTTTGAAGATAATTAACGGCCTTATTTAATTATCCTTTATCAAGGCTCATCCTTGGTCACCTCGCTGTCTCATGCTGGGGTCTTAATTCACCTTTTTTTGGTCTGCTCAACAATGCCTTGACTTGAAACAGGTCGCAACGGTTTTTCAACAATAATTTTTTTTTTCACTTTCCTCACTCATATCATCAAATGCCTGATCATCATACCTACGAATTGCTGGATACATTGCAACGCTTATAAACGCCCGGAGACGTCAGCATTTGTGGCTTTATTTCATTTCCACACATGCCATAACCTCTAGAATCTCTTAATCTGAGCTGAATTTCAAAATGCAAACTCCGGAATTGAACTTATCAGCAATTCTGACTGCTAAAAAGTGTTCATTTGTCCAATTTGGACATTGTTTGACATTCCGGGCGTCTCTGGGGGCATGGTGTTTAAATGACCGATCGGCGATCGCTAATTGCTTGCCAAGCCAGCCGTTCCTTGTCAACCATTTCATTGGAGTGCTTGCTTGAGTGCTTAAGCCATTTGGCGAGCTTGGTTGTTCGTTTCCAAGCCATGACCATGCACGGCCAAAGTATTTGCACTGTCACTAAATATTTCCATCGACTTGAACAAAGTTTGTGCTCTACTTGTCTGAGTTTGGCCCCATGTCGTACGTGCGGTCCCTCGAGCGGCGGCTTGCTCGCTGAAAATGTGCTATTTTATTTTGACATTTCCCCTTTTTGTACCATCATCTTTCATTATATGACTCATCAATTCAACAAAAATGGGTACAAAAAAAAATTAAACATTTCATTTAAAAAGTTTATTCAACTATTTCATTGGAGGCACTCTTCAAGCTTTGATCTCCACTAGCTTCCATGGCGACACCGTGGCACGGTTCTCCATGGGGACATCTCCGGGAATTAGAAAGGCAAAAAATATACCATCAGAGATGGGAATCCCCCGCATTGAAAAAGAATTGAAATCCGATAAACGGTTTTCCATTTATTACAAAAAACATTTTTTCAAGATGGCCGCCCTATTCGGCCATCTTGGATCTGGCCACGCCCAAAATCAATAGGGTTCTTCCTTTTCAGGTGGTACATGTGTGACCCAAATTTCAAATCGATATGGCGAACAGTTTATGAGTTATCGCACTCACAGCTATAAATGTTGACGCCATAAATGTTGATGCCCAGCCAGCCAGCCGGACGGACGGACCGCCCCAGTCGGCCATCTTGGATCCCGCCACGCCCAAAATCAATAGGGTTCTTCCTTTTCAGGTGGTACATGTGTGACCCAAATTTCAAATCGATATGGCGAAAAAACATTTTTTTCAAGATGGCCGCCCCAGTCGGCCATCTTGGATCTGGCCATGCCCAAAATCAATAGGGTTCTTCCTCTTCAGGTGGTACATGTGTGACCCAAATTTCAAATCAATATGGCAACAGTTTATGAGTTATCGCACTCACAGCTATAAATGTTGACGCCCAGCCAGCCAGCCGGACGGAACGCCCCAGTCGGCCATCTTGGATCCGGCCACGCCCAAAATCAATAGGGTTCTTCCTTTTCAGGTGGTACATGTGTTACCCAAATTTCAAATCGATATGGCGAAAAAACATTTTTTTCAAGATGGCCGCCCCAGTCGGCCATCTTGGATCTGGCCATGCCCAAAATCAATAGGTTCTTCCTTTTCAGGTGTACATGTGTGACCCAAATTCAAATCGATATGGCGAAAAAACATTTTTTCAAGATGGCCGCCCCAGTCGGCCATCTTGGATCCGACCACGCCCAAAATCAATAGGTTCTTCATTTTCAGGTGGTACATGTGTGACCCAAATTTCAAATCGATATGGCGAACAGTTTATGAGTTATCGCACTCACAGCTATAAATGTTGACGCCATAAATGTTGACGCCCAGCCAGCCAGCCGGCGGACGGACCGCCCAGTCGGCCATCTTGAATCCGGCCACGCCCAAATCAATAGGGTTCTTCCTTTTCAGGTGGTACATGTGTGACCCAAATTTCAAATCGATATGGCGAAAAAACATTTTTTTCAAGATGGGCCCCAGTCGGCCATCTTGGATCCGACCACGCCCAAAATCAATGGGTCTTCCTTTTCAGTGGTACATGTGTGACCCAAATTTCAAATCGATATGGCGAACAGTTTATGAGTTATCGCACTCACAGCTATAAATGTTGACGCCCAGCCAGCCAGCCGGAAGGACGGACCGCCCCAGTCGGCCATCTTGGATCCGGCCATGCCCAAAATCAATAGGGTTCTTCCTTTTCAGGTGGTACATGTGTGACCCCAATTTCAAATCGATATGGCGAACAGTTTATGATTATTGCACTTACAGCTATAAATGTTGACGCCGCCCCAGTCGGCCATCTTGGAGCTGCGCACGCCCAAAATCAATAGGGTTCTTCCTTTTCAGGTGATACATGTGTGACCCAAATTTCAAATCGATATGGCGAACAGTTTATGAGTTATCGCACTCACAGCTATAAATGTTGACGCCCAGCCAGCCGGCCGGACGGACGGACGGACAGCGGACGGACGACCCGGGTGACAGCAATATCCCCCTTCCTCCACGCGGCAGGGGATAAAATTGAGATATTACAATGAGTAAAAAATGTTTTCAGTTGTACAAAGCAATGAATTGCCACATTAGAGTAGGATAGCCGAAGAGAACACACGCTTGCTCTAAGCTGTCTAACCTGGGTTCAAATCCCGATCCAGTTATAAACTGTCATCCTGGTATTTCATCAATGTGTGTGCCGTCTCTCCGATGGACATTAAACTGGATCTCACTTCTGCTGGAAGCCCCACTCTCCCCCCTCCATCACTCGACATATTCTCTCCTCCCCTCCCCTCTCTCCCCTCTCCTCTCCCACCACTCACCTCTCTCTCATCTCTCTCTCTCCCACCACTCCCCTCTCTCTCTCCCCCCTCCTCACGCCCCTCTCCTCCCGCCCCTTCCTCCACTCTCTTACCTCCCTCTTCTCTTCCCTCCCTCCCTCCCTCCTCTCTCTCTCTCTCTCCTCTCTCTCTCTCCTCCTCCTCTCTTCCCTCCTCTGTCCTCTATCTTCCTCTTCTCCCCCCCCTTAATACCCCATCAGCGAAGCCACAAGTTTATTTGCCAGTACTGTGCATAATGAAAATATATATATATATATATATATATATATATCTAATATGTTACACTACTCCTTCCCAATTCCATATCCAGGCGATGCACGACACTATTGCCGGGTGCCAAAGGAAGAGTATTCTGTTTTCACTCCGTTTGTTATACACCACTCCTTCCCAATTCCATATCCAGGCATTGCATGACGTCATCACCAGCTACCGAAGGAAGGAAGTACTCAGTTTTACTCCGTTTGTTGTTGTCTTTCTTGTTTCTTTTTTACTTACGAAATCTAAAGATTTCGTAAGTATATTGATGACTACCGTTTCTGTTGTTGTTTGTTTGTTTGTTTGTATGTTTGTTTGTTTTGTTTGTAGGCACGATAACTCGAGAACGGAAGAAGCTACAATGTCAAATTACACCATGTGATTCAGGGGGTGATGGCTAGTGCTCATTAGATTTTGGTCAAAATCGGTCAAAGGTCAAGGTACAGCGAGGTCAAAATCGATTTTTGATGGTTTGGTACAGCGAGGTCAAATATTCGATTTTTGATGGTTTGGTACAGATAACTCGAGAACGGAAGAAGCTACCAATGTCAAATTACACCACGTGATTCAGGAGGGTGATGGCTAGTGTTGATTAGATTTTGGTCAAAATCGGTCAAGGTCACGGTGAGGTCAAACATTCGATTTTTGATGGTTTGTACAGAATCATCGTATAAACTTCTGGTTTGCTCGCTACCTTCTCGAGAGACAGCTTTTATTAGACAAGGTCAGAGGTCAAGTTGACGATTTCGTAAGTACCAGTCTATGACTGCTTGTTACTTACGAAATCTAAAGATTTCGTAAGTATATTGATGACTACCGTTTCTGTTTGTTTGTTACTTTCGAAATCTAAAGATTTCGTAAGTATATTGATGACTTCCGTTTCTGTTGTACTTACGAAATCTAAAGATTTCGTAAGTATATTGATGACTACCGTTTCTGTTTGTTTGTTTGTTTGTTTGTATTGTTTGTTTGTTTGTTTGTTTGTAGGCACGATAACTCGAGAACGGAAGAACTACCAATGTCAAATTACATCACGTGATTCAGGAGGGTGATGGCTAGCGCTGATTAGATTTTGGTCAAAATCGGTCAAAGGTCAAGGTCACAGTGAGGTCAAACATAATTCCGTAAATTAACATGGAGAAATGTGAGTATTTTTGCTTCGCTCGACGTTACGAGTCGTTTTAACTTCGATTTTAATTTTGTCTTCGGTTTTTGCGATCGCTTCGGATGCTTAAAACTCGGTTGTCGAAATTCTGGTAAAAATCGGATGTTTTGGAGACGTTTTAAGATTGAATAAAAAATATTTCACTCGAAGCGTCAAGGGTCGTCCCATGATACAGTGCGCTCGAGCAGACGTCACGGGTCGTCCCATGATGCAGTGCGCTCGAGCAGACGTCACGGCTCGTCCCATGATGCAGTGCGCTCGAGCAGACGTCACGGTCGTCCCATGATGCAGTGCGCTCGAGCAGACGCGTCGTTGAGTCACGTTAAGGTTTTCCGTGTGCGCGGTGACGGTTTTTTCAATAAAGATGTGTGTTAAAAGTCATTTTTTATCCCAATAAAGGTTATCGTCGCATGCCTGACTCGCTGAGCCGTCGGATTATGTAAAGATTGTTGTGGATGGCCGAATATTACGGTTTTGTGACTTTGATAAAAATATATTAAATAATTGCGTGAGAAATGCCGATTTTTGCTTTGCTCGACGTTGCGAGTTCATTTTAACTTCGATTTTAATTTTGTCTTCGGTTTTTGCGATCGCTTAGGACGCTTAAAACTCGGTTGTCGAAATTCTGGTAAAATCGGATGTTTTATGAGATTTATGTCGGGTGTCGTATCTGAGGTATTATGCACTGAAGATTATGCTAATGAGGGGATTGTAAGACACAGCATTACGCGCTCGTTTGCGTCGCTACCTTCTCTCGAGACAGCTTTTATTAGACAAGGTCAGAGGTCAAGTTGACGATTTCGTAAGTACCAGTCTATGACTGCTTGTTTGTTTGTTTGTTTTATGTTTGTTTGTTTGTTTGTATGTTTGTTTGTAGGCACGATAACTCGAGAACGGAAGAAGCTACCAATGTCAAATTACACCACGTGATTCAGGAGGGTGATGGCTAGTGCTGATTAGATTTTGTCAAAATCGGTCAAAGGTCAAGGTCACAGTGAGGTCAAATATTCGATTTTTGATGGTTTGGTACAGATAACTCGAGAACGAAAGAAGCTACCAATGTTAAATTACACCACGTGATTCAGGAGGGTGATGGCTCGTGCTGATTAGATTTTGGTCAACATCGGTCAACGGTCAAGGTCACGGTGAGGTCAAACATTCGATTTTTGATGGTTTGGTACAGAATCATCGTAGAAACTTCTGGTTTGCGTCGTACCTTCTCTAAGACAGCTTTTATTAGACAAGGTCAGAGGTCAAGTTGACGATTTCGTAAGTACCAGTCTATGACTGCTTGTTTGTTGTTTGTATGTTTGTTTGTTTGTAGGCACGATAACTCGAGAACGGAAGAAGCTACCAATGTCAAATTACATCACGTGATTCAGGAGGTGATGGCTAGTGCTGATTAGATTTTGGTCAAAATCGGTCAAAGGTCAAGGTCACAGTGAGGTCAAATATTCGATTTTTGATGGTTTGGTACAGATAACTCGAGAACGGAAGAAGCTACCAATGTCAAATTACAACACGTGATTCAGGAGGGTGATGGCTAGTGCTGATTAGATTTTGGTCAAAATCGGTCAACGGTCAAGGCACGGTGAGGTCAAACATTCGATTTGATGGTTTACAGAATCATCGTAGAAACTTCTGGTTTGCGTCGCTACCTTCTCTAGAGACAGCTTTTATTGACAAGTCAGAGGTCAAGTTGACGATTTCGTAAGTACCAGTCTATGACTGCTATGTTGTTTGTCCAGGTGATATCTCAGCCATCCTCTGAGCTAGAAAGCTGAAATTTGGGGACAAAAGTGAAGATTTGCTTTGTCAAAAACTGGATTTTTTTTATTATTGATTAATCAATTAATTGATTAATTACTTAATTATTATCGATTTATTAATGACATTTATTTTATTCTATGCCAGGTAGAAAGCTGAAATTTTGCATACTGATGAAACTCAAAGCCAATATCCAGGAAAAATCACAAAACAGTCGGAAAATTTCCGTAAACATGACTATCTGTTGAAAGAGACCGGAATTTATACACGAGAAACGAAGCAATTACAAGTGATTCCTATGTCTGTGTCTCTGATCTATGATGTGATAACTATCAATATGTTTTAAATACTGCTAAATACTAAGTGAGTGTAGTATTAAGCAATTTGTCAATGACCAAGTAATCATTGTAATGATAGCACACTTGAATATTGCATATTTAATTATATTGCATGGTCACATGACTGCCCATTTTTTTTTTGTCATTGTTTGAATAAGTTAATTATGAATACTAGTGCGGGCCCGTACGTGCGTGCCCGTAAGTGCGTGCCCATACGTGCGTGCCCGTAAGTGCGTTGTCGTACGTGAAAAAAAAAGAAAGAAAAAAAAAGAAATGTGACGTCAATCGTGACGTCATAGCACCGTGTCCTATCATTGGTTTGGTAAATAAATGGCCATAACTTGGGAACCACTTGTCCGATTAATAACAAACCTTGAAAAGGCACATCCACAGGGCCCCAGCAATATACCTGGCAAGTTTCAATTAGATCGGACCAGTGGTTGTCGAGAAACAGTGGTCGCAGACAGACACACAGACACACAGAGATTGCTGGAATTATAGATAGATACAACAATTATAGTTTCTTTTTTGGCTTGCATATCATTGTAAGCTAATGCTCTTGAATATGAAGCTCCTTCACAAACCACTTCATCAAATTTATAAAGCTTATATTTATTATAATGCCTGGTGTTGGCTTAATGGTGAGGTGGCTCACTTAAGATCCTGGGGTCTTGAGTTCAAGCCCCTGTCAGTCTGTTGAATTAACACCAGGTAGGGTTGACTTAGCCTGTCATCCTTCTGAGGTGGGAAAAATGAGTGCCAGTGAACTGGGGTAATAACCATTCGGAGTAACCTGTGTGGGAGAGGCTGTACTTCTTGCCAATGAAACTGGTCTCGGCAGCCCTATGTGCCTTGTGGTGTGAAAGGAATGTTATTGTTGTACACCGCTCCTTCCAAATTCTATATCCAGGCGATATACGATGTCATAGCTGGGCACCGAAGGAAGGGAGAACTGGGTTTTCACTCCATTTGTGAGTTGCAAAATCAAAGATATTTCAAGTATATTGGTCAGTCGATTTTGTTATTCTGTCTGTCTGTCTGTTTGTCTATCTGTCTGTCCATTGCCTACAGGTCACAAATTTTATACCGATCTTCACGAAACTTCACCATAAGGGAGACCTTGTCATAAGGAAGAAGCCTATGGTTTTTGAGGTCAAAATGTCAACATAGGCCAAAGGTCAACAACTTTGGTGAGATTCCGATTGACTTGAAATTTGAAGCGGATTTATATTTCAGCTCAATAAATTTAACCAGCCAATTACTTTTGAGGTCAACATCGACCAAAAGGTCAACATAGGCTTGAAGGTCAACAACTTTGGTGAGATTTCTCAATTCCTTAATTTTCAACCGATTGACTTGAAATTTGAAGACAATTTGCACATCAATTCACGGAATTCAACCAACAATTAATTAAGAGATCAACATAGGCCAAACGGTTAACATAGGCCGAATTTCTAAAATTGTCAATTTTCACCTGATTGACTTGAAATTTGAAGAGGAGTTGCAGATTTGGTCATTGAATAAAACCACCAATTATTTTTAGGTTTAATTTGTTTTATGGATTTTGCAAATATCGTGCTCTCCATGACGTCTTCTTGTTTAATTTGTTTTCTTTCTTGTTCGTTTGTTTGTCTGGGTGATATCTCAGCCATCCTTTGAGCTAGGAAGCTGAAATTTGGGGAGGAAAGTGAAGATGTGCTTTAGCAAAAACATCATTTTTTATTTATTGATTAAACAATTATTTCACTAATTACTTAATTATTAGCGATTTATTAATTACTTATTTATTTTCTTTGTCATCAGCAATATTTCAGGCACCCTTTGAGCTCGGAAGTTGATATTTGGACGCGACAATGAACAAGTAATTTGGCAATAAAGGGTATGTTTGTACACTGCTCCTCCCAATTCCATATCCAGGCATTGCATGACGTCATTGCCGGGCACCGAAGGAAGGGAGTACTCAGTTTTTACTCCGTTTGTTTGTTTTCTTTCTTGTTTGTTTGTTTGTTTGTTTGTCCGGGCGATATTTCAACCATCCTTTGATCTAGCAAGCTGAAATTTGGGGACAAAAGTGAAGATGTGCTTTGGCGAAAAAAAGTATTTTATATTTTTTGATTAATTGATTAATTATGTAATTATTATCGATTTATTCATTAATTTTTATTTTATTTCTCATCCTGGCAATATCTCAGGCACCTTTTGAACTAGGAAGCTGATATTTGGATGTGACAGTGAACAATTGATTTGGCTATAAAGGGTATTTTTCATTTATTAATTAATCAATTCATTATTTAATTTTTCGATGAATTACTTAATTTTAAAAAGCTACAGATTCGGATGAAACAGTGGTGGTTTAGGCATGCTATTAGCCAATTGATTAAGAAATTAATTATTTTACGATTATTTATTTATTTTAATGATGCAATGAATCAATTAATCAATCAATTATTGTACACCGCCCCCTCCCAATTCTGATTCCGTGTGCTGCAAGGCGGCATTGTTGGGCGCCGAAGGTGCCCTGGCAATGTCGCATGCTGGAGGATTGTTATTTATTTATTTGGCATGGGGCGGTGTCCTTCGAATGTAACGCTACTTGTTTGATTTATTGATTAATCAATTAATCGATTAATTATTCATTTTTCGATTAATTGCTTAATTTTCAAAAAGTTACACATTCGGATGAAACAGTGGCGGTTACACATTACTCCATTCAAAGGTTCAGGATTTGATTTTTTTCGTTGTCCTGTGCCACAGGTCAAGAAGAGTCTGAGATGTCTCCCTCATGGTGAATCCAAAACCCCGCGATTTCCATAACAATTATGTGTATATATATATATAATATATATATATATATATATATATATAATATATATATTATATATAATATATATATATATATTGTTGCGAATTCGCGCCCGTCGGCGTGCGATCGGCCACGTGACTCGAATCGCGACCGCCTCGCCCACCGGACGGACAATTCAGTCGTGACCCTCCCGGCTAACGCGCGGATCCAGTCACGGGTGGACCTTTCGGCCTCACCACAACCCAGTCCGCATTCTACCGCGCGGAATAGGGTGAATCGCCGAAAGTCGATATACCTAAATACCCGCACGGGTAACCTACCGAGGGGTTGTACCTCGCCACAGGCCGACTTCGGACACGGGCCGCTTAAGCGACCCGTTCCATGCTAACGGGATAACCGAGCGGTGTTATCGTCGGCCTTGACGGTTCCTGATTAATTATCGGGCGTCCCGCGCCCACGACGAACCCTTTACGTGAAACAAGATGGAGACCCAACGAAGGAAGGACGCAGCGAAACGGGGAAGAATTCAACAGAAGCACATTTATTTCACACAACGACACACGAGGAGCAAGTATTTATAGCAACAATAATCATTAAAGAAATGCACATATACCAAATAAAAGAAAAGAACGACAAACGCAACGACGACGCAGAGCTACAACCGAATACGCGACACACGGACCACTTACACAATTCTACTTTGCGGGACTGGCGCCACACACACACGTTCACACAAAACCCAAAAGAAATGGAAGTCGACTTCCCTGAGAGTGTTGAGTCCTCGGCGACGTCACTCGCCGTGGTCCGCGAGCTCTCTCCGGCGTTCGGCCCCCGTCTGCCTTTACCGGCCTCTCGACGCCTTCGCCCGACACTGAGAGAGCACACGCCGAACCCAGAGAGCCAGAACGCCAAAATGGAGGAGCGAGCAGAGCAGAATCAACGACCAAGCAGCAGAGCAGAAAGAACCTCCAAGCAGAAGGAAAAACCTCATCCGCCTCCGCCTCTTATACGCCCGGCGCCCCGCCCCGTTCTCGGCTCCACCTTCCTTCGAGGCGCTTCGAGAAGGGGGCGTTCCCTCCACCTCCGGCTTGTGGGGGGCGAGGCGAAGCCGTTCTGGCGCCGGGCCAAGGAAGGAAATAGGCGGGAAAACGCGCACCCTCGCTGTGGGGACTTCTCCCTTCCCCTCTCGCGCTCGACGGCTCCCAACGCGGAAACCGTCGTACGTGGACCGCGGAGGATGGCGTTCGTTGGTGTAGGTAGCGTGGTTGAGATGTGGCGTGGTTGTGAGGGTGGCGGTGCTGGCGTTGTTGGAGTGGTGGCTTGGTTGGCGTTGTTGTTGTTGTTGGCGTCGTTGGCGTTTGAAGTGTGGTTGGCGTTGCTGGCGTTGAAGTGTGGTTGGTTCGAAAATAAAGCAGAAGAGAAAAACGCCTAACTCAAAGTATCGCAGCCCGAATGACTCACATTAATTCCCTCTAAACAATGGGTTTGGGCTAACTACACATGTACTTCAGAAATACCTCATCTACGGGACCTGAATGATGTTTGCGAATTTCCACAGCCGTAACAATATATATGTTCATCCATCCATTGGGACCATACACTGTGCAGAGCGTGGGTGCTGCCTAAGCAGTCTCCTTGGCTATTGGACAGAATCCTGGACGGATCGCCACTCAGACACAGCATACCAGCATGCCGGCACCCATTTTTGCCGACCTCGGAAGGATGACAGGCAGAGTCAACCCCACCTGGTATTAATTCAACATCCGAGTGGGATTTGAACTCAGGATCCTGGGATCCCAAGCCCACCACCCTAACTATTCGGCCAACACCAGGCATGTGTGTGTGTGTGTGTGTGTGTGTGTGTGTGTGTGTGTGTGTGTGTGTGTGTGTGTGTGTGTGGTGTGTGTGTGTGTGTGGTGTGTGTGTGTGGGTGGTGTGTGTATAAAATATATATACAGTATATACATAGATATCTAACATATATATTATCTATATATTATTTCTGTTAACGTCTGCGTGAATTTGACTTATCTCCTCCAAAACTGCCAGACGGATTGTCGCCACCTTCGGCATGCGGTGCTCTGTGGTCTAATGAACAGCATGGGCTATGTGAGATCACGCCAAACGGACAGGTTTGGGAATTTTGGCGATTTTCTAATTTTTACATTCGTTTGCATGGCGACGTGTGACGTCACCGCTGAGAGGCGTAATTCCGTCATGACATCATCGGTCATTCGCTGACGTCATTACGTCTGTCGTCGACAGACCGTCACCGCCGAGAGGCGTAATGCCACTCCTCGAAAACAGCGTCTGCGATGTAAAACCCTCTTCTGCACATCCTGACTACCTCAGAAGGTGAATTTGGCAAAAAAATGTAACAAGAAACATTGTATTTAAAGTAAAGATTTATTTTTAAAAATATTTATTTCTGTTAACGTCTGCGCGTATTTTGACGTTCTCCTCCGAAACCGCTGGCAGGAATGTGCTCATTTCCCATATACTGGGGTTTCTTAATGTGACGAAGACGATGCACTGAATT
Source organism: Eptatretus atami (assembly GCA_035128595.1). Classification (NCBI taxonomy): domain Eukaryota; kingdom Metazoa; phylum Chordata; class Myxini; order Myxiniformes; family Myxinidae; genus Eptatretus; species Eptatretus atami. The sequence goes on along the minus strand of CM068960.1, from coordinate 76,083,565 downwards.
TCTAAGCTGGAATTTGATGACAACGTGCTTCAACAAGATTTTCAACCCATCGACGGCCGCATTTATTCCCGTTCGGTCGCCATCGCTGAACTGCTGTCCGTAAGTGCTGCCGTCTATCCAAAAAATATGAACTCGAGTAAGGGAGTACTCATTGCATCAAACACTGAACATAAACACAACTGATAATAAATGGTATAGCTCAGAACATCAGCAATGGTTGTCATGTTTAAAAATCAGCGTGGAAGGAGGGAACAATGAGTGTCAGAGCTCTGCCAACATGATGTACCCCGATTGGCTCTTTCCCGGACTGAACACGCCTTCTTAGACTGTCAATTTGTGTCTGAAATCCAACGTACATATTAAAAACACCCGAAAATAAGTTGCAATAGGCCTACGTCCAGATAACACATCAAAGGCTATAATCTGAAGGTAGGGGGAACCAGGGAACGGGTATGAGATCATCCCTTCATTGCCCAGATTCTCTTCTTTTCTTTGTTCTTCGAAAGCGCAGTGTCCGACAATAGATTCTGTACCTTGAATGCGTGCGTGTTAACTGTTCAAATTAAAGAGGTGTTCAATTGTCGGGTGCACCCAAACAACTGCCGTTCATTACATTAATTGTCAATATCAACCGCCATTGTTACCTGTGTTGTGTTTTGCGTGTGTGGTCTTCAAATTAAAGCGTCCAAGCGGTGTTTGATCGTCGGATGTGCGCCAAAAAGTGCCATTCCTTGAAATTTGCATTCTGATTCTCGGTCACCCTCCACTGCTCCTGTTCAGTCTAGGGCTAGGCCTATATCATGTTAAACTTGCCCCATCAGACGTCACCCTTCCAGTCACACTGCAGAGGATGCAATTTCCAGTCAGACTCGCATACTCAATGACCAAAACAAATCCCAGGGCCAAACATTTGACAAACTCGGAATATATACCTCCCAGCCCCTGTGTTCTCCCATGGCCAACTATATGTTGCATTTTTACGTGCAAGAGGTTACTCCTATATATCTATCAAAGTGGACAATAATTCCTCACAAGGACTATTCAGCAACAAGACACTCACCCAAAATGTCATCTACAGGGAGGTCCTTTCGAAAACTACGGACAGGTAACCATAGTGCATCACATCCCTAATGACACCCTCCCCAGCTTCCCATAACATCAACTATTATGCCTCATCCACTTTTGCCACCCATTCAACTCCATGCGGAGCACGGGTATATGCTCGATATATATATATATATATATATATATATATATATATATATATATATATATATACATACAGGTTATATATATATATCATATATATGTATATATATATATACAGTCATGCGCCACTTAATGACGGGGATACGTTCTAAGAAATGCGTCGTTAAGCGATGTCGTCATTGTGCGAACATCTTGGAGTGTACTTACACAAACCTCAATGGTATAGCCTACTACACACCTAGGCTATATGGTATAGCCTATTGCCCCGAGGCTACAAACCTGTACCGCATGTTACTGTTCTGAATACTGTTGGCAATTGTAACACACATCCAAGATAGACGGAAAACGCGTTAGTTTTACCTTTGTGCTGTTCATGACGGCCATGGTGTTGTTAGCGGCTGCTTACAATCTCCTCTCACATCGATATAGAAAGGTGAATAAATAGCGTTTGGATTTTATAAATACGTCATCATTGCATCGATGTTATAATTTACAAATGAAGAATCGAGCACCTGTCAGTTGTGTGATATATTTTCAGAGCAGTGCGAATGTTTTAACAACATAAAAAGCTTTACTGAAAACTAATGTGTGTTTTAATTTCGACTCTAACAACAACGATTTATTCGCAGAATTCTTTAACTCAAAGGTAATTTACTTGCTGGAAGGTAAACGTGCCAAAAACTGGTCAAAGAGGACGAAAATAGGGGTGTTTTAGGATGTTAGGTCATCATTTGGTCAGTTTGAATGCTGATTTTCTTGAATCCCGATTTTTCACACCCCGGTTTTTTCACGATGACATTTTATGGATCTCAACGATTGCGTTATAACGGCCACACTGCAGTTGTTTATTATCATTATCAAGTATTATGTACTGTACATAATTGTACGTGCTATACTGTACTTTTATATGACTGGCAGCGCTTCGACGGCGACGACATCACCAGACGATAGGAATTTTTCAGCTCATTATAATCTTATGGACCACCGTCATATATGCGGTCCGTCGTTGACCGAAATGTCGTTATGCGGCACATGACTGTAATATATATATATATATATATATATATATATATTGCATTTTATCCTCACTCCTAGTGCATTATATTTGTCGATATTGCAGAGGCAAGTGTGAATCATCTGTTCACTACTTAGTGCCTGATTTCCTTGCATGTGGAATAAAAATCATATTCTTGGTATGAACTGTTTATCATGAAAATGTATATGAATGGTGTGAATGGTTTCAACAAGGATGGATGAGTCCTCTGTGGCAGCAGACAAGGTGCAGGCCATCGTTTTTCATCGTACACACTCATCTGTTTGTTTCTAATCCACTGGTTAGTTCATCATACACACTAGTGCTTAGCCAATGCTGGTCCTACTCTCCTAGCGTTATACGTACACCATTTGTATTGATGTCGTCAGTTTGGTATTTAGTGCCCATTGTAGTCTGGATGTGAACCACAACTTAAATGTCACCTATGGCTCACGAAGCCTGCTCTTTTTTTTTCTTCGTATTTTAGTGATATTTGTTAATCAATTATGCCTGGTGTTGGCTTAATGTTTACAGTGGCGAGCTTGGGATCCTAAGGTCCTAAGTTAAAATCCTGCTTGACTGTTGAATTAATTCCAGGTGGGATTGACTCTGCCCGTCATTCTTCCGAGGTCGGCAAAACGAGTGCCAGCTTTGCCTGGCTGACCTGTCGGAGTGGCGACCGTGCCAGGATTGTACCCAATAGCCCAGGAGACTGCTTTGGCAGCACCAACACTCTGTGCAGAGTATGGTCCCAATGGATGGATGGATGTTAGTCAGTTGAACCCTTTCCACTCAAACGGATAATCCCAAATTGTAATCATGGAATTTCAAATGTGTAATATATATATATATATATATATATATATATATATATATATTGAAAAAAGCTCTTCTTGCTAACAGTTGCATAAGGCCCACCTATTAGGCATCAGCTTAGCAGAGCTACAGCCCCTACTTCTCCGGCATTATTGTACTGCAGCCAATACTGGGAAGGAATTAAATTCTCAATTTTATAGATCCATCAACCCTGGTGAGGAAACATTTCATCTCCGGAATGGACTGGTCCCCATAAAGATTGTCTTCGACTTAAAATCATAAATTATGTCTCTTGCCATTGCCTATAGCCTAGCAGTTTGAGTGTAAACAATGCATTTATTTTATAACGTTTGACTTTTTTTTCTTACATTAAAAAATTACTGTTATTGTAAACTGTTACAGAGAGAGAGAGCACGTTCTGATCACTAATTCTCAATTTACTTGAGTTATTTAGCTGCTTTCAGA